>OU906945.1:11998028-12598028 GCA_918317495.1 Synanthedon vespiformis | reverse complement strand
CTACTATCAGAATAGTTTCCTACACAAACCAGACAGAAGTAATCCTCTTCATCATCTGATGATATCAATGTCTTCTTCTTGTTTGTCTTGCATTTGTCTTTTTTTCCATGGACTTTCTTTTTCATTAGTTTGGCCCTCTCTCGTCTTTGCTTTTCTTCGAATTCATGCCTAATAGCCTCTTTTTCGGGCGTGTCTGTGTAAATTGTGGATTTTTTAGTCTTGCCGCCTCGGTTTGTCCGTTTTCTAGGGGGAGCCCTTGGGTAAGGTCGTATTTCTTCTGGCGAGAAAGCTGATGGGATAGACGTGGATGGCCCTGGTTGAATATCCACATTACGTCTAGGAGGAGTTATTGGAATCGGATTTTTAGGAACACTTAATTCCAAAATTGCGCAAGAGATTGCGGCATTTGCGGCTAATGAGTCTTGTTGTGCTGCATGAGTTTCGCTGAGATTTTGAGGTGTTGGTGTTGAATTCCTATTACTAGTTATGGGATGGATTGGTTTATCGTTTACAGTAACAACTGGACTATTGCTGGTGGCGAGGGTTGAGAATATTTGCACATTCCTTGATTGGTCTTGGGCTTCATGTTCATAATGTTCAGCTAGTAGAGCAATTGTTGTGTCCGAAGGCTCGTTCAACAATGAAGGAGAGAGAGGCGGTGTCTCAACGTCAGGTGCAAGATCGTTCTGATTGCAGATTTCCTCTTCGGCATTTGGGCGTGGTCTGTCAGTTACAAATGAAGGCGCGAAGTCAATTTCTCGGAACGTATTGCGGTTGAAAGGATAGATGCCAGTTTTGGAAAAACCAGCTTGAATATTATCTTGTGTGAAAGCCAGGGGCGTAGCAGTTTTTATGATTCCTGGAATGTCATAAATAGTCATCGTTTTTCCTGCATTACTCCGCATCCAAGCGTCACATGCACTATTTATGGCTTTTTTTAAGGGTCCAAACACAGAGCGGTCTAACGGCTGCAGCTTGTGAGAGCAGTGTGGAGGAAACGACAGCAAAGTAATTCCGTTCTCTTTACAGAAGTCTAGAGTATTAATATGTACGTGCGATGAATGATTATCGAGCACAAGCAAGACTCTATTCGTTGGAGAAGCATTGGTATGTTTTTTAAAATGCTTGAGAAAAACAAGAAATGTTGCGTCTTGCATCCATCCTGATGGGTTTGCTGTCCCAATGGATCCCACGGGTCCGTCTCTAACGTAGTGGTCGTAATAACGAACTCGAGGAAATACAAATAAGGGCGGAATGGCATTCCCTAATGCATTTGCTGCGTAAGCAAGAGTAACTAATGAACCTCGTTCGGCTGAAGTAACAGCACCGACCTGCCTCGTACCACGTTTCGCTACAACTTTATCTGGTTTTTGGACTGTTGTAACGCCCGTCTCGTCTACATTGTATATATTCTGTGGTTCATAATGATGTCGGTCCAAAACAATTTGTAAATTGTCATAAAAAGCTTCTACATTTGTTTTGTTGAAACTGGTTGCTCGCGAAAGACTTGTAGCTTGTGCCGCACGAACTGATAGTTCAGGGTTTCTCCTCATAAACGAGCGAAACCACTCTTCGCCGGCCATCTCATTTTCGAGCCAAGTAGCTGGTCGCGTCAAATTGTACTTGACGGTAAGCTGAAAAGCTAATTTTCGCACCTCTTTTGGAGAGAGACCAAAGTAAATGTCAGCAGAACGAGTCAGATATTTTGAGAGTTCACTTTCTTGTTCACTCGTAAACACTTTGTTATGGGCGGCGTACCCCATCGTAATAGTAGAACCTGTACCTTCATCTTCATTGGCTTTATCCCGTTTCCGTAAGTATCGCAATAAAGACATGCGATTCACTCCATGTCTTTCCGAAGCTACACGTAAAGAAGTACCCTGTTTAACATCTTCATAAGCAGCTGCATAGCTTGATAAGTCGCTCTGACCTCTCTGAGTCTTCCTCACGCGTTTTCTAGGCATCTGAAAGTATAAAAACAAGCTGTAACCCTTGTCACAACCGTACCCACATAAACTGTCACAACTGTCCCCCACACTACCTTTCGGAATATAAGCTATCATTAAGACAATATAAACTAATTGTTTGAAAGAATAACTAGTGTTATTTTATCGACTAAAGTCTAACTAATTATAAAAATAACAACACTCAATAGTCAATCTGTATATAAAAACACAATTAACAAAGAAAAACAATCAAAAATACTTACTTTTGGTCACTAAAATACAATATGGGTCTTCGCAAGCAATGTTCGCGCGGGACGGCTGACGCAATACTGTGAAACGTGTTCGGACATGCAAGACGCGCTTCTTTCCCCTTGTACCCTTCCCCGCCCGTTGATAGTTTTGCTAAAACGAGCTCTGTCACAACTGTACTGTGTCACTTTCGTACCCAGTCTACCCTAATCTATACGAACGAGCGAGACAGTTGCGATCGCGGTAATAATACGCAAACTGTATTAAAAATCATTAACTTAGAGAATGTAGAATATACTTATTAAATCGCGGTCCTTGCTCAACCACTGTTCGATGTTTCCTGGAGCCGCATCTTCAATATCACGCCAAACAATTTCCATGTGGTTCGGTGGCAGCAACTAGCAACATACTTTGACCGAATCGGGTCGAACCTACAAGACGCTGAACGGCGAAATCTATGTTAGTATTAAGTATTGGTAAAATACGAAGCCGGTGGCGTGATAATGGGGGCGTTTTGTCCAGGGATGGCGCAAACCGAAGTCGCGTACAGTGATGCCGGTGGGCGTGGCTAGCGTTGGGGGCGTGGTGGTGGGCGTGGGAGGAGGCCACGCCCCTCACGAAGCCGCAGACGTCAGAGGAGATGACGACTTGCACAACGGAAAGGTAACATTGTCTCTTGAGTGCGTTTGATGCTTACAATAACCATGTAGAATGTTTACGTTAAATAAACATCCCCTGACTGCGAATTCGTTTTCCAGGACAAGGATGGCAAGAAAAAAAGCAAGAACAAGGAAGGTAAAAAATGCTTTTTATCTATTATTCAATGTCATTTAATCTATGTGAAGTTCATCCGCATTATTTGTATAAAGTGGCGGATGCGAGCTGTAAATAAATTCCTGCATCCCTATTATAATATAAACATATGTAACAGTTGTACGATAGTTACTAATCGCTTTATTATAAATGTGTTTAACGCGGCTTGGATTGAATGTTGGTAAGTGTCAATCTCGCCACGAGCGACAAAGAACACGGCGATAGGAAGCGTGACGCGAAGTGTTTGGGTTGCAGACGTGTCAGTGCTGATAGAGGGCGTGCTGTTCCGCGCGCGGTACCTGGGCTCGACGCAGCTGGCCTGCGAGGGGCAGCCCACTAAGGCCACGCGCATGCTGCAGGCCGAGGAGGCCGTCTCCCGGATCAAGGTGAGGCCGTCGGCCGAGGCCGGGGAGGGCGAGAGCTTGAGCGTTGCCGGTGTGGATCGGAGACTGGGGCGCGACCTCTCCCTCTCCCTCGACCCGACCCAGGAAGGCTAACCTCCTCTCCCGCTTGCGCTTGTGGCTTTTGCTTTTCACTCGCTCGTCCGTCCGATTCACACCGCGGCCGGTCTCGACGCTTCCGCCGCCCGCGGCCTCGACTCGCCCGACCGAGTCGAGGCCGCGGGCGGCGCTTCGCTCGCTTTCGCGCTCACCGCAAGCCGAGGGGCTAGTGGAGCAGGGAGTGAGGAGGTTAGTCTGGTGCAGTGGGGCTGCGAGGGGCCGTACTCGGGTGTGTACGCGGCGCCCGCCGCCGTCTTCCGCCTGGCCTTCCTGGGTTCCGTCGAGGTGGAGGAGGACTCGCGGCGGCGCAAGCGGCGGCCCAAAAAGCACATGGTCGAGGAGGCCGTCAACAAAATCAAGGTGCTTCCGTTCACACACAGCATGCCCGCACACACCCCAACCCCAAACGACACACATTGTATTTTACGCATTCGTGTTCGCATCACTAACCGATACTCTTTTCCTGGCGGCTGACGATGTCCGGGACGAGCAGGCGCTGGTGAGTAGCGAGCGGTGAGTGGTGGGTGAGTGGCGAGCGAGTGGCGAGTTGACCGTGTGCGTGTTGCGCAGGCGCCGGAGGGCGAGAACCAGCCGAGCACGGAGGTGGACCTGTTCATCTCGACGGAGAAGATAATGGTGCTCAACACGGAGCTGAAGGAGATCATGATGGACCACGCGCTGCGCACCATCTCGTACATCGCGGACATCGGGGAGCTGGTGGTGCTGATGGCGCGCAGGCGCTTCGTCCCGCACGAGAGCGACTCGCAGTCGGACCACAAGGTGACGCAGGTGACGCGCACGCCCAAGATGATCTGCCACGTGTTCGAGAGCGAGGAGGCGCAGTTCATCGCGCAGTCCATCGGCCAGGCGTTCCAGGTGGCGTACATGGAGTTCCTCAAGGCGAACGGCATCGAGGACCACAGCTTCGTCAAGGAGATGGACTACCAGGAGGTGCTCAACAGCCAGGAGATCTTCGGGGACGAGCTGCAGATGTTCGCCAAGAAGGAGCTGCAGAAGGAGGTGGTGGTGCCGAAGAGCAAGGGCGAGATCCTGGGCGTGGTGGTGGTGGAGTCGGGCTGGGGCTCGATGCTGCCGACGGTGGTGATCGCGAACCTGGCGCCGGCGGGGGCCGCGGCGCGGTGCGGCCAGCTGAACATCGGGGACCAGATCATCGCCATCAACGGGGTGAGTCTGGTGGGCCTTCCGCTGGGCACCTGCCAGGCCTACATCAAGAGCGCCAAGACGCAGACCGTCGTCAAGCTGACCGTGGTCCCGTGCGCGCCGGTCGTCGAGGTGAGCCACCTCCTCGCTCTTTACCTCTCCGCTTGCTCCACTGAACTATATATAGTGTATAATGTAATGGATGGCGTCGCAGGTGAAGATCAAGCGGCCGGACACCAAGTACCAGCTGGGCTTCAGCGTGCAGAACGGAGTGATCTGCAGTCTGCTGCGCGGAGGGATCGCGGAGCGCGGCGGCGTGCGCGTGGGCCACCGCATCATCGAGATCAACGCGCAGAGCGTCGTCGCGGTGCCCCACGAGCGCATCGTCAACCTCCTCGCCACCTCCGTCGGGGAGATCCTCATGAAGACCATGCCCACCTCCATGTTCCGCCTCCTCACCGGCCAGGAGAACCCGCTCTTCATCTAACCCCCACTTATGTATTTTAAACCGTTTCACCTACGCGCAAAGCCGGGAATCTCACGCTAGCTTAGAACATCATTAGAGCGAAAAGTGGTAACATATATTTTAGCGCTCCCCTACTTATACAGTACACCACTGACATGACTCGAAATAATGACATGAACGGGAGGCAAAAAGATCCTTTGCGGAATTAATTGAAAAATGTATTTTTTAACTCATATACTTATTTATTCCTATTGATATTAAAACGAGGCACAAAAAGCGCCAAAATGTCCCACCCCTGGATGTACTATATGATATAATTTAGCTTAGCTTAGTTTGGTGAGAAGCTTCTCGTTGCCTTGGCCCCGTTTCCTTTAGCCGTCTGCCCGTCTAGTTAGTGAATGTGCAAAAGTAATCGCGTACCTTCTAAACTAATGTAATGTAATTTTATATTGCTAGCCGTTGTGAATAAGATTTATTTACATTGAGGAACACTGATAATAAATAGCCTTTTATTGTGAACGCTGGTATGTGGTAGGAATGTACACTTAAATAACTATATCTGTTCTCATTTCTATGAGTATTATTCTAGTCTGCATTAAAGTTAAGAATTCAATATTTTCTGTGTATTTATTTAAATCCCACATAACTATTGTTATTAATATACTAGCTAGCTGGTACCTGCAACTTCGACTATCCTGTGTCTCGTACGTCTATTGAATGACAAGTCTAGACTAGACTTATTAAATCTGATACCAAATTAGAACCTTTTTAAATTTCTTGTGTATTTTCAGTCGCATCTTTCATTAGCCAAACCCAAAGTTACCGGTTTATGTGCAAAGGCAGAAGAAATGAATCACTAAACGGACTAAAGAGACCCTAGACCTTCAAAACAGAAGCTAACATCATTGCTTTCTTACATATCAATAAACCCTTTAGCCGCCAGAGTCGGATTTATCCGACAAATTTCTCTACTTGTATGAAGTTTATTTTTAAATCGTTGAGTTGCTTTCTCTTAAAAAATTATTTACGAATCGGGCGCTCTAGGGGCACAACAACTACAAAACCAAGAGACACGTTGGACTAGTGGCTAGCTGTTAACCAAACGGTCGCAAGTTCGAATCCCGCTAGGGGCAAATGTTTTTGGTGTTTTTATAAAAAAAAGTAATGTATGTATATAGTATATCAACTGTCTGGTATCCATAATACAAGCATTAGTTGCTTATTGTGGAACTAGATGGTGGTGTGTGTGGAGAGGTTAAAGGGTTAAAATATAATATACTGTTTATTTAAGGAAAAGGCCAAGTACGCTGCACTGCTCTGCTTGTCTGCTGGGAGGTGTACGTTGCATAGTAACACGGTTTGTATTTTAATTTTATATACAGCAGTCTCTGAAGCACTCTTTTTGTGACTAGTATTTGTCTTGAAAATTGATAATAAGAATCTCAAGTTGATGATCTTAACTTTATTAAAAACACATGAAATAAAGAACAAATTGGTAATCAGGGCATAGCACATTGTGTTTATAAATTGGTTAGCTCGTCATCTAGCGTCAGTCCCCTGGCTAGAATGAAATTCAACCAATTCACCATACATTGTAACCAGATGGCACTTTTCTAATTTGAAATCATTTAAGACAAGGACCAAACACAGTTTTGTACCAAAACCCTGTGTCCCTGTACTAGAAATGTTAGTTAACTGTTGAACCTGACAAAAAAGATAAAACCTTGCAGCATTTATGTTATTACTTGTCTGCCAAACAGGCTGCCTAATTTTAAACTGCAGAACAATTTCATAAAAATATAAGTTTCATATTTATGCAGTTCATGTTTCGATTAACTAGTTCAGATACACAGATATGAAACTTACGCCTTTTTGGTAACTTAACAATGCCCATATTGAACCAGTCTCATATGTGAAACCAAGGAGTTAGAATGTATGTTAAGGATATCTCAAACATTTGCTATTTATTGATGATGAATCAGTCATAGAGTTAAGTGAACATATCTTAAAAAGTACATAACTATCGAGAAGGGAGCTTGGTGATGCAGTTTAAGGACGAGCTACCCTTAGATCTAGGATATAGTCAAATTTAGGTATGTATCTTAAAGACATACCTGTTCCTTCAACACTTATTAATATCAAAACTTATAATTGAGTAGGCTAGACAGAAAAACACCAATTGTCTTGATCTGAAATAGATTTCTGAGAACATACACTACACTAAGTAGGTAACTAACCAGATGTAGGCAAATCAAAACTGCATTTATAATAGACTAAATATATGAATCATGTGATGCCAAAACAATATATTTATCTCTTTATGACCACAAATGCAACTTTGCTGGAGTAATCACATTAAAGTTGTGTATATCATCAAATTATATTGCTAAAACAACAACTCCTAATGTTGTGTTATTTTGCTTTTATGTTAAAAATATATAGCAATCCATGTGACTTTGTCCGCATAACTTTATAAAATATAGCCTAAGTATGTTACTTGCTGATAATACAGCTTCCTGGCAGTGAAAGAATTTCACACAATCAAATCTTTCCTCTTTATAATCTATACCAATATATTAAACTAAAGAGTTTGTTTGTATGCACTAATCTCAGGGACTACAGGTTCAAATTGAAAAATTCTTTTTGTGTTGGATAGTCCATTTTATAGAGGAAGGCTATAAGCTATAGAGAACGCGGACAAAGTTGCGGGCACCAGATAGTATTAGTATAAGCGCCTCTCACCGACATCATGTAAAGTGTTCATTAGTTCCTTTTAGAAATCATTTTCTGTTTTATTGAATTATGCACTCATTTTACTGCATCATTTGATAGGCGATTTTTTTTTTATTATTTTCCATTTAATGTTTGGGACGTTTACAGTACAAACAAAGGTATATCAGCTCCATTATTCCCGGTTACCGGTGACTTTAAATGACAGTTTGGCCTAATTGATGTTTGTGAAAGAGGCGCTAAGATAACTTACTTTGCCGAATACTTGTCCCAGGTGAAGATAATTATAAAGATCTACGGATAAATGTTTAATTAGTCAATTTAGGAAAAATATATCTGAGGAGTACTTTCAGAAAAAATAAGCCTTTAGTAGAATTTTATATATTATAAATGTTTAAAACAATAAATATGAGTCATTTGATTTTATTTTTCACTAAATAATTAATCATTAAATGTCTTGCTGTTACAAAACACCACATAATAAATAAGTAAAAGATTTTGTTAATGTTACTTAGTTTTTACTAGCAATTAAAAGAATAGTTTAACAACTTAAAGAAATGCAGACATTTTGATAACTTATTTCATATTTCGTGTTGTTTTAGCATCACTCGAACTAAGACTTCCAATAGAACATCTATTGTAAATGCCTAAACCTAGTGCTAAAATTTTTGAAGTACATGTTGTAGCATGTGTTACAAATGGTGTCTCGTTATGTTCAGATGTTATTCTTACATCATAAAACTAAGACGAGGAAATCATTAGTGTCCGACCAAAGGTCAATTTCTGGCCGAAGCCTTCTCTCTCAAGAACTTCATAATAAAATCCTTCAGCTCCAGCCAGGTTTTGGGCCCCAAGGTATTGACGAAAGTGGTTTTTTGGCCGAAGGTGGCCGAAGCTGAAGCCAAAGCTTCGATCGGATACTAGACACTTGGCATAATCTAAAAAGCAAATAATAAATAAAAGTGAATGCAGACCTCGATAAATTGGCTTATGACGGCCACTTAATGAGATTACTCAACCGTTGTCATTGACAAATGAAATATTGGTTAACTTTTCTTTATTATGTATTTCATATCTGCTCACAAAGCCAAATAAAATTTACATAAACACAGTTTATCAACCTTTAATACATTTAAACATTAAAAAGATTCAAGAGAAATCAACAGGTGAATTAATTTAGGTACATTATTTCCAGAGATAGCTAAGGACGACGCATTGACGTCCACTTTGTGACTGTACACAATTAAACGTACAAAACTAACCAAATGTTGACAAAACCACAAAATATATACAATCGCTTAGACTCGGGATGTTTTGTTTGTAAAAAAATATGCATACCTAATATAATGAAGCTACAAGTGAATGGGTACCGCAGTCCTTGGGCTGGCGCCTGCAGCCCGATTAGTTTAATCCACAATTGTCTCTTCACAAGTCGTTCGGTGTAAGGGCAAAGGGGCACCGGAGCGGAGCTCAGTTGTCCATAGCGTATCTCCGCGTCCACTCCTTGGCGTTCCTGATGGCCTCGCTCTCGTTCACCTTCCACAGCTCGGCGACGTCGTTCGCCAGCGGGTCGTCCGGGTTCGGCGCCGACAGCAGCGCCTGGATCGACAGCAGCACCGTGCGGATCTGCAGTGCGGGACTCCACTTGTCCTTCAGGATGTCCAAACATATGCGCCCCAGCCGGTCTATGTTCGGGTGGTATATTTTCGTTATAAACCTAACCTTAGGCGCCGACATGGGATAGTCCTCCGGCAGGAACAACTCTAATTTAAACAGTCCTCCCTCGAACGGCGAGTCCTCCGGCCCGGTGACGATCACGTGGAAGTAGCGCGCGTTCGTCTCGCTGGGCACCGCGCTGATTCCCGGCACGGGCTCCTGCATCAACCTCTGTGTCTCTTTAATTATTCTACGTGGTAGGGCTGCCATTTTAAATATGCGGTCTAGCGCAATTCCTCAATCGGACTAAGTATTCATATAATTGTATAAAAATCACAATTGTCTATTCACTGCACGCGTTTTCTTCGATTGATGAGACACAATTTTCGATTTAGAAAACTAAAATTGCCCTTTTTATCATGATAAAGCTCAAAACGCGACTACAAAAAGGATACTTCAATTTTCCTATACTATAGACAATAGATTTGATGTGAAATGTGAATGAAGAATGAAATAAATCCATAGAGAATACACGTGCATGCGTTCATAATATTAATAAAACTCATTAATCGGTAATAACATATTTTGTTGCTTATTTAAGAGATTCACGATAACTTGTTACAGGAATATATTTTTATAATATATTATTACTATAAATAAACTGTATAATGTTTGATGGTCTCACTCAAAGTCAAAGAATATGTCTAGCGACTAGTAGCGACATCTCACTTAACCAAAGAACATAACTCAACACTCAACGTACACTTCACATAACAGAGAAGTTTCACAAAATAATTACCAGATGACACTATAATCAGGGTGGACATAGATCACTACATTTCCTGCTTTTTTAGTGCTTAAAATTTGTGAATTGTGATATATTTTATTTAATTATGTAATTTTCATTTCTGCCTAACGTAACGTAGGTACTGTTCATGATTATTTTTTAAGGCCACATTACACAGACAGAGATTAAAGATTATTTACAATACAGAGAGCTTAGTGCGAGTTTCCCTATTATTATACTCTTTGGTGCGAGTTTTACTCTATCAAACGCATCGAACGCGTAAAATAATGTTAATTTGTATGGGATGAAACAGCGCCACCTGGGTGAGTACAGTCATACTACTATTTATTTTGTGCTGTCGTAATAATATATTTATAACTGTGACGACGGTGGCGCCGCTAGGCGACAGTGGCGTCTTATTTTTAATACTTTTAGACGATCCCTCGATTCCCTCGGGAATCTTAACATATTTAGGGTGAAAATGGTTCACGATTTTATAAAAGAAAGAAAACCCGAAGGAGAATATTGTACATTATTCAGGTACTTAGTTGACAATGAAGAAAAGTTTTTTCAGTATTTCCGAATGTCTTTTTTTATGGATCGACAGACACGTTGACGGTTCACTTGATGGTGGCTACTGTCGCCTATAAGCTTATAACTATAACACAAGCAACTATAGGTGCTGCAAGTGTGCTGCTGACCATAGAGGGATTAAGGATAAGGGCTCATACCTATAAGGAAGAGCTCTGGCATCTCTTACTCACTCACCGAAACATAACAACAGCACACGTGCTGTTATTGATGGTGGTATTCTGTAAGATTATATAAAAAAGAGGATCTACATAAAATTAGAAAAGGGAGTATCCGATTTGTTTTAAACTAGCTGGTGCCTGCGACTTTTTCCACGTTGAAAAAGAAAAAATTGCCTATCCTGCGTCCTGTACATACGTCTAAATGTTTATCTACCAAGTTTTTAGCGTTTATATTGATGAGTATTGATTGATTGATGAGATGATGATTGATTAAATAGCACATAAACTGCGGGTAATAGTTAGATATATTTACTTTAATCTCCAGTACTTAATGTCGATTTATTTGAAATACTCTCCCTGTCACGTATCGCTTCACAGGTCCCTGTAGTGACATCTCCGTAACGAGTTTCCTACAACTGCTCATGTTATTGAAAGGTCCATTAAAGCATCTAGTTAATTCAAAGCCTTCGTGTTTCTCATAGCTAAATTAAGCTCTAAAGATTTTAATAGTGTTTAATAATAACATATTCGTCAAAAGAGAGATTTTGGTTAGTTTGACTTAGCGGATCTATTTACGCAGGAAACAGGTTAAATTTGAAGTTGCATAATTGGTGAATTTTTTCAAAATAATGTCAAACTCGACAGTTATCGAACCCGGGACCCCTGAGACAGAGCTTTAATTATTTATCTTCATTTCTTCATTCATCTTTCTTCAGCTAACATAATTTGTATTAAATATTTAGTATGGAGTGTAGCATGATCTATGAAAGTAAACTGTTTTGCTGTCTGTACTCTACTCTGTACCGCAATCCCAACACTATCCCAGAGATAGGTAGGGTTATTTATAAGCTCTCGCTTTGTGTTTTGGACCTTTTTAAACATAATATTTTTGTGTCATAGTACAAATTCAAAGTGTCTTTTATTTCGACACTGAAAAATATTAACAAAATTGTAAAGCTTTGGAACTTGGAAGTTATATTTTGTATGCGATTCCGCATTTATCTATAAACATAGTTAGGTAATTACGCTTTTTGGTCCACGCGTTCGTACACAAGGAAAAAGCCTTCACGTTTTTAGTAGAATAAGCATTTTTGAGAACATTATTGATCCATTTTTCTTCTATAATTTCTATTTTTCGTACGCATGCGTTCATTTTTATCCAAAATAATATAAGAAACGTATAGTTCTGTCCCCGATTTCTATATGGTAAGAGTCAGAACAGGTGACAGGGCGACAAATGCGACGCCCTTTGTATTAAAGAACGTCTGTCAAACACTGTGTGGAGTACACTTTTTTATCAAGCAACGCCACAGGTATAGTAGGATTAAGGATTAGGGATTAGGAACGGGTAGGGAAATAGGCTATGGCATCCCTTGCTCACTCACCGAATCAAAATTTCACACTTGCCGTTTCACGGTGGTCTTCTGTAAGGAGGTGGTTAGGTACTGTCATTTCTTTCCAGATCCAGACCGGACCCTAATTTGAAAAATTCATTTCCAATGTTGACCCTGTCGGGAATCGAACCCCGACCCTTGAGACAGTGCGTTAAGGCAGGCATCCTAATTCCTAACCACTCATCGAAGGTGCTCGTCGTCCAAAGAGTCCAAGGATCGTCGTGGTGACATTCAGTATGCATTTTATGACGCATACCGGGTGTCCCAAGACTATGCGACATGAAGGGAAAGTACCTTAAATATAGTAGATAGGATATTTTGCTGAAAGAAGACTTTATGTTATTTTTAAAAGTTAGTAATACTGCATTCAAATATTTTCTAAAAAATACTTGCTTGGTCTGGAAATCGAACCGACATAAATGAGACAAAAATCACCCGTATTTTTATGATGCCAAAAAATAATAATTCTTCTTAAAACAATAGTATCTTAAAAGAAAGGAATAACGTAAAATGTTTGATTCAAAATTGAAGAATATTATTTATTGCCGACGACGATGTAATTTTCAGAAAATCTTTGAATGTAGTATGTTGTTAACGAGATCGATATATGTTCTTTTAATTTTACAATTAATGTAATGCAATCATATTAAAGCCTTGTGTTTTGAGTGTCACAGCACAGACTATCTAAGTACCTACATATTTAGTAAAATGAGAGATTGTAGGAGAATATATAAAACAAAGTATCTCGACGGTTGACGGTGTACAAGGGTGGCGTTTATTTTAATAAACGTTTACACGGGCCAATGAAAAAATATGACGTCCATGACAGTGAAGTTATGAAGGAAGTTTTATTAAGACCGACGACGCGATGCTGCCTTTCTATTTTATTAAAAAAAATACACAAACACGTCACCGGCACATCTTTGTGCCGTCTTCGTATTGGAGACGAGAACAGTGTGCTTATTATATCAAAATAGTTACCCACATACTTGACATACTTATATTTTCTTTTCAGACGCTACTATATTTATTTTATCTGTAAGTCCAAGTCGTATTTTTATTGAGCCACAATAATTCTTATTTTCCATAAGAATTATTGTACTCAGTTGTTAGGGAGTCAAGACCGCTATAGGGAAAAGCAGAAAAATAATCAATTTTATAAAGAGCTAGCTAGTGCCCGCGACTTTGTCCGCGTTGAAAAATAAAAAAGTAGCTTATCCTGTGTCCTGTACGTCTAAATGTTTATCTACCAAGTTTCATGAAAATCAGTCAATTCGTTTAAGAGTTATGGAGGAACATACATACATACTTACCTACATACTATATACAGGAAAAAATGGTACATAATCGGTCTATTTAGTGTCAGTACCATATATATTACTATACTCTTTGGTATAGAGTTTATAAACACGATATCTCTGAAAACAAAGTGACTTACTCCATGACCAACTCTTACAGATTTATTATTATTGATAATTTA
The DNA here is from genome assembly GCA_918317495.1 of Synanthedon vespiformis. Classification (NCBI taxonomy): domain Eukaryota; kingdom Metazoa; phylum Arthropoda; class Insecta; order Lepidoptera; family Sesiidae; genus Synanthedon; species Synanthedon vespiformis. Next base: position 12,584,094 of record OU906945.1, on the reverse strand, counting down.
GTACGTAGATTATTATTTTTTAAATATTTATTTGAAACAATATCCTACTAATACCTCTGTACCTACTACAAGTAGGCGCGTTAATAAAATGTTATTGCACAAAGTTTTACGCAAAATAGTGTATCTTATTTATTTATTAATTTTATTCTAGGGAAATTTACAGGTATAATTACATAATAACAGTGGTGAGTAAATAATAGCTTAAACCTAATAAAAAAATTACACTTATAGATAGAAAACTAGTCTAAAAATAACGATAATAAGATAATGTTATAAAAGAAAATCAGTAGAGTTAAACTCTTATGTGAAAAGTGGACAGAAAATCAGGCGCTCGCACAACCACATGCTCGAAGTCCATAAACGAGAGTCTCCCGTCACCGTCCACGTCTGCCTCGTCGAGGACACTCGCCACCACCTCGTCTCGCTCGTGAGGATGCAACTCGCCCTTCGTGAGGAGACGAGTCGCTTCCAGAAGGTCCTCTCGCCCGATGTACATGTCGTCGTCCAGATCGTAAATGCGGAACGCATACCACGCCTTAATATCTCTCGGCGCGGCCTCACTGAACACCGACATCATGTCCAGGAAATCCTCAAAGGTCAAGTTCCCTGAACCGTTGTGGGAGAACACCTGGCACATGCGCCTTTTGAATGGATTTTCCTGCAATTTTTACATTTTTTTAGCTTCTTTTGTTTCGCTCAAGTGAGAAAAAATCTATAAAAATGAATGTTGAATCAGAAAATGGTGCCCACACCAAGCCTAGATGCGGAGATAGGTTGCAGCTGTGGACACAATCATAATTTTCAAATTAAATTTATAATTTTCAAAACGTCAAATTCTATATATTTACCTTGAGTTCGGGTAATTTTTCAATTTCTTCAACGGGTACCGAGATGGTGTGTGCCTGGTCTCCAGTCATGCCTTTCGGTACAAGATTGGGGTCCACTTCACGAAACTTTTTGAACACCCTAGAGAATAAACAAATAAGGGTAATTAGAAATGTCTCAAAGCACAACGCAAAGTTACATTCTCGAGAGCTTTAAGAACAAATTGTTGGCAAAAAGCTTTGCTTCTAAATGCTAAGTTAAAAAGTTAAAACTTGTAACGCCGAAGGATAATCAAGGATTCTCATGAGAGCCAAAGGGAGCTTTCTCCCCCGCCCACTTGTTGGATGTCAATTTCATTACAAATTCTCATACCAAAGCTTCGCATTTAAAATGTTGTTTATACACAAAGAGAAGGTAAGTAGATACGCAGACAAAATTACTATACTCATTATTTTTCAATTTATTATTTTCTTATCACTTTAATTCTTATCAAACACTTGTCCCTTTCCTGTTACCATAACAATGATACTGTCACTAATTATGTTAATAGAGAATATTTATAAATATTTCCGTTTCCGTTGGAATTTTAGAATAAAAAGTATACAAAAACACTTTACTGTTATAATGCAATGTTGTATAAAAATTTCAAAACAATCCATCAGCTAGTTTTCGAGTTTTGTGGACACAAACATACGGAAGCTGAATATACCTACTAGCTGCTTATATATACCTTATATATTTATATATACCTACTAGCTGCTGCTCGCGAATTCGCCCGTGTATAAAAAATAGATAAAAACCTATTCTCAGACCTACCAAGTGTACATACAAAATTTCATCAAAATCGGTTAAGCCGTTTCGGCAAATGTGACACGAGAATTTTATATATTAAAAGAAGATATAAAGATATGTACATGTTTAATATTGTAATGAAATCGAACTATTGCTTGTCTATTTGGGCTGATCACACAAAATTATGGTGAAGAGTAAGTTCTATTGATTAAATAGAGAATCCGGCCATCACCGTTAACTGCGTCAATCGAAACAGTATTAACGGGAACCGCTATCAAATTGCTTTTACGGTAATTTGATAAGTCAATGCCTTAACTTTGTTCTTTTGATGGATCTTACCTTAATATTTCTTTCCTTGTAAAAAACGTACAGTCCTGTATTAACATAATCATTATATTTAATATATAATGAGTAAAACTGATGGAAAGCACTTTAGTCACTAAATTGGTACTACATAATATTATTAAGAACAATCTGAAGAGAACAAGATAAGAACTAATATGTTCTAAGTTAAAAAATAATAATATAATATCTTCTTATTTGGAATACACTTTATACTTAATCGTAATGAAAATGTGTGCGCGTTCTATTGTATGTGCGTCCTTAATTATCGGCACAAGGTTTGAAGGCTCACTTAGAAAGTCCCAAGATTAATTTTGTATCTTAAAGCTTAGATTTTAATCCATTTGTTCAAGCAGATTAAACATGCTCAATTAAAGGCGTATTCAAAGTTAAGAGTTAATTATTCGTACTTAAAAAAATTATTTTTCATATAAATATAATTATGGAGTTTAATAAATATATCCGAGAGGATCAAAAGTAGGCAGCCCGGCAGAAGCCACCTTCTTACAGAAAATTACATTGAAATAATGTGACGTGTTTTAGGAGAATGTCTAAGTGATGCCAAAGCTCATTTCCTTCATCATCACCTTCGGCTGAAGGCGTCTTCTATTGGACATAAAGATGCCAGATAATTTTCCAGTAGGACTGGTCATAAGCAGCTTGGATCCAGTGTCCACCTGCGGCTCTTATTAGGCCTACAGTCCATCTTGTAGGTTTCTCTACTGTGGTCACCAGTGCACTTGCCATTTACCATCATAATGACAGAAATTTATTAAAAAAAACTGACCTGATAATCTTCGAGCTGTTGTTCAGTGAACGTAACAATTTTGTTTCCCATTGTGTTGTTATGTAGGAGAAATGCGAACGGCGAATGCAGCCTGTTGCGGCAAAGGCCATGCCACACTGGACTGACACCCCCTAGATTAGGGCGCGACTGGGACAGATCACACCAACGATACAGAGTGTTCGCAGTGACTTACTTTTTAGGCATAATTCCTTTAAATTATTTATTTCTATGAAAAAACTGGACTTCCTAACAATTCATGTCGTTGAGAACGATAAGGCAACACGTGCCTTATCGCCTTATTATAATTATTATTACTAGAACCAAGGATTCATTAATAAGTTATTATTATTTTTATTTATTAATATTTTTCAACAATATATGACATTTTTTTTTATTTTTTATTTATATTTTCCAAATTTTCGCATGCTATTATTGCTTTTGACTTACAATAATAAATGTCCCTTCATACATACATATTCGTTAACTGAAATTACTTAACTAACCAGTTGCAAGAGAAGTGCAGTTTTTTGCCAAAATTGTAAAATTTATTTCACTTGAAATATCATCGTACTTTATTTAAAAAAATTGTACATTAAGTTACATTAATTATGCTCTACCTGTTGAATATTTTGTGACACAAATAGTTAAATGTATAAATTAATGACATTTAATGGCTACGAAGTGTCTGCATTTGCGTCTACTCTGCACTAGTTAAGCGACTCGTCCATTATGTGGCACACCCCGACCCAACCTCGAGCACTCTTTGCTGATTGTTCCTATTTATCTAATATTAACATTAATTTACTGCACACTAGACATATGCTTCTAATCTTCTTTAATGATAACACTCATTAAAATTATTGTCAAGATAATGTTATTCGAATTTTATTAATTTATAAGTATTTTACTGAACTGAGCAATTGGGAAAATTAGTTTGCATAACATATTTTATACGCTAATGTCCATCTAGAACCTGTCAAATAGTGAAAAATGTTTTTTATATGGATGCATTAGTCCGCCCTCTCTCTTTATTATAACATTAGTATAGATAAAAAAATATATTATTCCCATCCACCACATTCGTTGTAGCAGCCACTCTCCGTGGGGAATATGTTAGCGTCAGGTGACGGCTCAGGACACGTATCCGACCACCGGAACAAAAAGCACTTTCTTGTAGACCAATCGTATACATATCTGAAAAAAAAAACATGCATGTGTACAGAGTACGCATGTCAGAAAAAATTATCTAGAAACGTTACAAGAAACGTCACCTGATCGTTACGCCCGTCACACAAGATTCGACCTTGAAATTTTACTATAATTTCGCACAAAGAAATTGCACTTTTAAATTCAAACCGGATAATTAGTTATCTTTCTAATCTCTTAAACTTGAAGTTGGATTTAAAAATTGTGTTTTGCATTTGATAGCTCATGCTTGAGGAATTTTATAGGCAATTTATTTTCACGGTACAGTGCGACGCTTAAATTGCGAGCTACCATGCATTTCGATGCTGCAGTGACGAATTCTGGGCACTCGACATGGCTTTGTTTCAATCTGACTTGTTTTATTTTAGCGGGTGAAACCACGGGGCAAAGTTATAAGATATACTCAAAATCAAAATAAATATTATAATATGAAATTAATAAAATGCAAATAAGTAATCTGCTGAAGGTTAATGAGAAACCGCCTGTTGGTGCTTCAGTGAATTTCAAAGAACGTGCAGTGACTGAGGACTGGGGAGCATTTACGAGTTAGACATTTAACATAGTTTACATTTATTGTTTCTTTTTGGTCATTTTATTTAGGCTCCATCTCTGATTTCTCTATGTCAGACACTAAAACACGTCAGACACGACTATTTTTAGAAGTCTTTAGATTCAACCTTTTTTGAAAAAAAAAAAAATATATATATCATTCGCTTTACCGGTATAATAAAATTTGTATGAGAAATACCTGTTGGAATGTGGAAATCGGTCTCGTGATGCGTATTCAATGATGCAATGTCTTTCTTTTGGTTTCTGTTGACAGTCCTCTGAACTCACTGTCAACATATACATTTTACAATATTTTATCTGCATTCGTAAGTATTATGGGGGAATAAAAGTCTACGCAGATGGGATAGCCTTAGATATATTTGGGTTTGAGGTCTACTAGGTATATAATTTTATCTACGGTTGTTCAATGTTCATACGTCTCTAACGGCCAGTTTAATGTTTTAACAAACATTTTGGTCATTAGAACTATGGTAGGTCGTATAGCAAAGAAAAATAAGAAATAAACACGCCATGATGTGGATCTCTTATCGTGGGGAAAAAAGGAAAAGGCCTTGAATAAATAGGCAAGGATAAAGTTAAAGAAATTGAAAATTAACAAACAGAAAATAACAATGGTTAACAATAAGAAAGCTTAGTTCAAAGGTCAAATTCGCTAACGTTTGTTTCTCCACGAACTTCTCAATCCGACGGATTTTGATACAGAAAACGAGGTAGGTTTCTGTATATTATACAAGCATAGATTTCTTGTGAATTCGATTGCAAAATATACGTATATTTACATATTATAGATACTTACACGCTGCGCTTAAATTACGAGAAAATACAAACAACAGTATACAAAGAATGGAATAATTTAAATACGACATTATACTTGTTTGATACAAAAGGTTATCTCACACTTGTACGGAATGACAATACACAACTCAAACTGTTTCGTATGAAGATAAAAGTATAATCTTAAATTAATAAACTTGGTTCAGACTGTAATATGTCAGGCAGATGAAAAACTTGTTACAACTTGATCTCATTACGGTCTGCAAAAGTGAGATAATTTAAAGTAAGTTAAAACAACTTTTTGCAATGTCAACACGAAACAAAATTGATGTAATAAGGAAAAAAGAACTGGCTGATAACGGCACGTTGACAAAAAAATACTGGCACAACAAATAAAAAGGTGTTCAAAGATTGACAGTTATGTACCAGAGCAATCGGCCTCATAGCGCCTGCAGGCATTGTGCAATCTGATAACACGGCTAAATGAGATGCCAATAAATTGCAGGCATTTGACAGAGGCTTACTGACATTCCAATTTCAGTTAATTACAATTCTGATACAATGCCGTTCAATGTTTGAGAAATGGAACCACCGTCTCCGACAGCCGTGATCGTCTAGTGGTTAGGACCCTACGTTGTGGCCGTAGTAACCCAGGTTCGAATCCTGGTCACGGCAGTGAATAAGCACTGTCACGGCGGAGACAGTATTTTTTCTTACAGCTGCACATAATTAATTAAAATCGATACATCTTGAGGTTTTATATTGTAATTGTCAACGTCTCCGACAGCCGTGATCGTCTAGTGGTTAGGACCCTACGTTGTGGCCGTAGTAACCCAGGTTCGAATCCTGGTCACGGCAGAGATTAAGCACTGTCACGGCGGAGATCATACTTTTTCTTACATTATCACATATCACAGCACATTAAGACCCTACGTTGTCGTAGTAACCCAGGTTCAATTCCTGGTCACAGCGGTAAATAAGAACTGTCTTTTCTCTTGTCTTCTCAGCTGGAGAGTACGAAGTTCAATAAAAGCGAATTAGAGTGGTAAAGACAGTAATAGTTTGTCGTTTAGAGTGCAAATTGCAATTGAAATGGGAAACTGCATTAAAAGTTCCCGATTGCTTAAGAAGGCTCCTGCGGCGACTTAATTATACGAGTGTAAACTTAAGTTTGGAGTTAACATATACTTGTCTGATTTGCGTCTTGCTTGATTGCGAAAAGCGATTTGTAGCCAAATATTTTCACGAGAGTCATCGTAATAGATGAGAAAACTTTATAAGTTACTCTAAGAAAAATAATTTGATAGAAAGCCAGTTTCCTAAAAATTCTGGTACTAATGATACTGAAGACCTGATACTGATAATATGAAACCTGAATCTATAATTGTTCCTTGTTTACTGGGATAATTAATATATTTACAGACATTAAGGTGGCAACTTTGTTCTAGGTGGGAATGTAAACATAATCATATTTTTACTCCATTTCAATACATAATATTAAAAAATAATAGCTGTCTGCCTCTGTCTGTTTCTCACCTTATTTCTTCTAAACCATTCAACAGGTTTTGATGCGGTTTTTCACGTATGGAAAAGCGATAAACGAGGGCCGAGCCAGACTCAAAATTAATTAGGTATACTTACATTACTTTAAGAACTTAGTTATTATAAGGTTAAATAAATTTTTTTTTGTGCTTTTCAGTTTTTTTGGCGATTAAATTTTTTGTTAAAAAGTTTTATAAAGTAAGTCTTACCTTTAATTAGTGTTGGAAGGAGAACTCAACAACTCCTCTCCGCTATGCTGGTAGGTCGTTGTCGCAACGAGAGAACATGTTGGGAACTTGTTGAACATTTCTCTTCAACTGTTTTGGTCGCTCGCTAACTAAACTAATGTTTGGTTAGGCGACGACACGGCGCGGGTGGCAACGCCGAAAGCTCTCTCAAAGCTCACTATTGATGTTTCTCGTAAACAATATCTGTAACTTTCCACTTTGCCAACAGTTTCAACCATGTTGAAACAATAGCGTATCAACCAAACAATGTTAAACTATTGAAGTTGATAATTTTCTGGTCTAGGTTTTGATTCTAGGTTTAACCAACCCAGAGTTTTGATAGTTTATTAATTAATTAATTAATTAATTAATTAATATCTGTAAACCATAATCGTCTAACTAGACTGTCTAGACATTTTTTAGTTGAGTCTAGGTACACATAAAAATAGGTAATTAATCACCAGTGCTGGGAATAGCCTATTCATACTAAGTTAATTATGTCCGTTCTTTTGACTTATATGTAATTCATTTGAAATCAACATTAATTTAGCTTTAAAAAATATCTACAAAATGAAAAAACATAGTCCCCGCCGTGACAGTGTATGAATCACTGCCGTGACCAGGATTCGAACCTGGGTTACTACGGCCACAACGTAGGGTCCTAACCACTAGACGATCACGGCTATCGGAGACGGTGCTGTGGGCAGCAAAAAAGTTAAATCCATTCGGTAAACGTCATTTACGAGTAACCCATTACGTCACAATCAAAGTAAAATGTTCACGGTCCACTGAAAGTAAAGTAACAAAACGAAAAGAAGCAAGTTCATTTTTAATCTTTATTTACAAAACGTAAAGGTCTAAATTTATTATATCGAGTGCATTCAACTTTATCAGAAAGATAAGAATAAACGCTGTAAACCTGTGTATGTATTGATATATTTATCATTCCTCTGACATTTATTTGACTGATAATTGATTTAATTCAAGGTCGAGTAAAATTTCAAGGTCGAATTTATGTGTGACGGTTCAGTGTAACGATCACGTGACGCTTCGTGGGGTGACGACGAATAAGAAAGAAAGACAGAAATTGCTCACACAATATAAAACAATATTTGAATGTTTTTACAAAAACATCAAAGTAAGCATCAAACAACAAATAACCTTAGATCATCATAGAGTTGGATGGACCATCTCAAAAGCTGTCCATATTGTAACACCTTAATAATAGCCGTGTAAGCACGTGTAACGTGTTACACATAATGTTCATATATTGACACTTTGAAAATAAACCCTATTATTCGCGTGGCTATGCGACCTTTGTACAGAGAGAGTTGTTGAAAGGTGAAACGTTCATAATCAGCCACTTAAACCTTTAAGTTTGGAGGGGCTCACTCAAAACAAAAGGTATTCCAGGGACACGAGTCGAATGAAATGAATGCCAACCGCTGGAGTAGCTCAACGCTAAACTGCGGTCGACGGAGAACAGCTGATGGCAATTCTAAACGTTTGCACGTGTTTATAAACCAATACACAGCGCCATTTTGAAACACATTTATGAGTGTTTCATAAACAAAAAACTTATACGGCTTGGTGCCGTAAGAACGTGACGAATTTAAAGTCTCGAAACTGAATGCTATAAGTATACTATAAAGAATATTATGTTCAGATTAAATTATATCTCTATATCCTTACTAATATTATAAATGTGAAATATGAATGTGATGTTTGTTTGTTAATACGATCAGCATGAAATTTTACAAACCTGTTGTCTGGGATACCAGAAAGGACATTAGGGTACCTTTCATCCAGAACGCGGACCAAGGAAGAAGTAGCGGGCACCAGCTAGTATATATATCTTCTAATATATAAAATTCTCGTGTCACAGTGTTAGTTGCCATACTCCTCCGAAACGGCTTAACCGATTTTGATGAAATTTTATATGTACACTTGGTAGGTCTGAGATAGGTTTGTATGGATTTTTTATACGCGGGCGAAGTCGCGGGCAGCAGCTAGTTATATATAAAAATTACGTGTCACGTTTGAGGCCAATCGACTTCGTAACTATGTGTAATTTGGTTCAACTTAAACGATAGGATAGTTTTTATTTTGAACCCGGGCGAAGCCGGGAGCGTGTAGCTAGTAGTTAATAATAATTGTATGTACCTACGATTAGATATTTTGAACTACAAAACAGATTTTAATGTGGTTTTCAAAGAACGTTAAACGTAGAAGATTTTTATATAAAACTAGCAGGCGCCCGCGACTTCGTCTGCATTGAAAAAGAAAAAAGTAGCCTATCCTGTGTTCTGTACGTCTAAATGTTTATCCACTAAGTTCCATGAAAATCGGTTAATACGTTTAAGAGTTATGGAGGAAATAATACATACATACATACACTCACAGATTTATTATTAGTATTGAGGATTGATTGATGATAGTATAGATGATTTGCGGAAAAACTGTACCCATGCGAAGCCAGGAGCGGGTCGCTAGTTATTTTTCATCTTAGATTAAGTATTTACATGTGATAACCTACCTATAATTACTTTCGCCATTCCTGTTACGAGTGAGATAATATTGGAATAGATTTGGTCTAGAGTGGATCAAAGCGCTATGAAAAAGAGAAACGAATATTAAGACAAAGAACTTTTTAAGATATAAAAGGAAATTATTTTGGTTTGTTCAAGTACAATATGTTCCATCAGGTAAGTGAATTGTGTGCGCACGGGACGCGGGCACACGCGGGGGCGGTTGGCTAACAAACTTTGTTCTCGGGGGAGGCATTTTCACCGCTTTTTATTGTAAATGTGACCCAAAATTTCCTTATTATGCCGAATTTAATGGACCGTACACCCTCGACGACCTTAAACCATTAGAATTATGTCAAAGTACCATTCAATAAAATCATAACAAAGGAATTTCCACAGATGAAGTAATAATGAGGTACTACACGTGTTTCTCATTCCCTTCGGTGTTGAATTTCCCAGAATTTCTTGGTTGGGCCGCAACGTGTTTAAATTTATCAATAATTTAGCAAAACGCTGTTACCTCGGTGAGCAAATTAGACTTGCCAAAGAGGGTTTAAAATTATTTATAATGATGCTGTACATATCAGGAAATTATGTTTATACATATAGTCAGTTATAAGAAAGTAACTGACCGCTCCAGTAGTGGAGCACAACTACTGGAGCGGTCAGAGACTTTTACTGAGAAGATGAGGCATGCGCATAAGAAAGCAACAAAAACAAGAATTCGTGTTTCATACACTTTATTGCTTCACGGATAATTCTTCATAAAATCTCAAACAACCACGTTTATAACGATGAAACGAACGGTCGGCGAACCGCGAGGAGACGCCTTAGACTACGAGGCACTGAGAGACAGGAATCACAGATCGACAGAGCTTAGAAGATAGACGGACATCAATATAGGAAGCTGGAGGGGGGCGGGCGCGGGGAGGGAGCCTGCCGAGCGAGCCGAGGGTGGAAGGCCCCCAGCGCCGCCTCGTTCGTCGACGACGGTCTCTCCTCTCGCGCTCTCAGCTGCGGGAGCTTCCACGCGGTGCACGCGGCCGTCAGGGCGTGCCTGTTCAGCACCCAGTACGCGGCGGCGTTCAGCGCCGAGTGCGCGTAGCCCAGTAGCAGCGCGTATTGGGACAGCTCGAACGACACGCGAACTCCGAACACGCTAGAAATTACGATGACGGCGTGAGGGCACCAGCAGCCCGCGAACACCGCCGCGATTCCCATCAGCACGTTGCCGAGTCGTCGTCGCGAGTGCAGCGTTGAAGTCTGCGGCTGTGGCCCCAACAAGCTCGGTTGGAGTTTCTTCTGTCTGACGTCGCCCACGTCGACGGCGTCTCGCCGTTCCCTCGGCCCCACACCGGCCACGATGATAACATGTGTGGGCCTCCTTATTAGGGGGACGGGCAGCGGTAGCTCCCCGTGGGCAGCGCGAGCTGTGAGCGAAAGCGCCGTCAGTTTGACACGGACGGCCCAATGACATCGCGCCACGGCCACCATCGGCAAGCAATAAGTGACCAAGGCGTGTGCGACCGCGAGGGGCGGGCTTGCCACGCAGTTTGCCGTCACCTCTGCAGCACCTGAATCAAATAAGCCATTATTCAGACAAATATGGCAATTATATGCAAGTAGTACATTGTATGCAGATAATTTGCTCTTGATGGTCAAACAGATTTCTGTCTTTTCATTACATATTTTAAGTTTCAGCACTGATTCTATGCGTTACCTATGCGGCTGTCAACTGACTTTGAAGTGGGATTGTAATCTCCTCCTTCGCATTTGTTATGACATTTTTACACACATAGTAGGTATGTAGTTACAGTATCTAAAGTAATATGAAAGCTTACCAAGCAATAAGGCTGATGTCCAAACAGAGGCGACAATGAGGTAAGGCGGCGCGCATACTGTCGAACTGCGTACGCGTCGCACAGCTCCGCAGCGGTCTGCCGCTATGGCCACCAGGGAAAAAGTGCTGGCAGCCACGGGAAATGACTGTTCAACACACAAAACATCTGCACTTGTTATCCAAGTTTATAACCAAGCAACTATAAATAATCTTCGTGAAAGTAAATAGCGAATGGACAGTAAAAATAGGCTGTTATATCGTGAACAAGAATAATAACTACAACAATAATACACCTACTGCCTAAGCCTAAAGTCTCTCTTAAGCTTCTCAAAGAACCAGAAAGCTTTAAATAGGCCATAAAGTTGTAGGAAATATTTCAGTTGAAAATTACAGAAAACCACCACGATATACTAGCACATCTGCTGTGTTCTGAACCCCTTGTTGTGCCATTATCGGAAGAGTTGCCATAAAATGGAAAAAAAATGAACCTCGAAGTAATATATGAGGTGACAGGGCACTCGGTGCGGAGTCGCAGCCCTCGTAGCCGCCAATGGAGCACTCGCTGCGCAGACCAGCAAGTCTGCTGCGCAAGCGCTCAATAGCTGCGGCGTGCGAAGCCTAGCGGCGCCGCCTGACGCCAGGGCGGCCATCAAACTCACATTACCTGGAGACAATTGGCATCTTACCGTTACATTTTGAAAAAAGTTTAAAAAAGAATTATTTTCATTAGTGATTTATTTCATTTAAACCCTTTTACACGGAAATGTTTCGTTACCCTGGAGTAAAAACAGAAAATAATATTAGAGTTTGATATAAAGAGATTTATTAGGCTTATAAAGAGTCCACCTAATGTTGTAGCTTACCAATAATTCCAACAATTGATACGAGTACATAGAAAGCCAGCAGAGGCGCTAAAAGGTCGTGCGAGGTGTCATCTCTATCATCTCTATCATCCACCTCACTCCCATTGAAGAACATCACGCACCATCACTCCCTCCTACAACAATACAAATAGAAATAAAAACATGTTGTTAAGAAGTTAAGAAATGATATTTTCAATTAGTTATGAAAGTTTTGGATATTTAAAAAGTACCTATATTTGTACATGATGAAAGGCATAAACATGAAACATCACAATATTGTCTCCAGATAAAGTGCCACGCTGGTTACTTTTTCCAGACATCATAAGTCATTCGTCATAAGTCAGATCGACCTTCTGTTCACCAGGAGCCGGTCGTCCATTTGCTAACGAAACAACTTCCAAAATAATATTTTCTTCAATACTTTTATTTGAATAAATTTTTGTAAAGGGCAATTCACAAAGAAAAGTTTTGAAAGAAATTGTTCCCTAACAAGTACACAATATAGCCGGAGGCGCGGACTCGTTATCATACAACCTCTTTATGTCATAAAAAATATTCTGAAATGTCGTAAACGAGATTCGCCTCATAGTCCTAAACGGCCGTTCCAGTTACAAAACGTAATATGTAGATACTTATTTTTTAAATTATTAGCTGTGCCCGCAAATTCGTACCGATATCGGTATAATTTTATTTTAAGCTAGTGTTTTTGCCCGCGACTTCGTCCGCGTCCGGTCGCTACCAAACTTCACAGGAATTATTGCTACACTAATCTGAAAATTGTCCGAAATTTGTCAAGAGCGGTACAGTGGTTTTGAAGTCTATAGGAGACACAAGGAGACATACATACAAACATCGCCTTTTATATATTATTAAAGATATATTTCATTAATCGTCATTATGAATTTTATTTCATACAGTCCATTCACTTCTTACTAGGTACATCTTTAGAAGCCGAATTAAGAGATAAAAAGTGAAACCGCGGCACACAGCTAGTTGCTATACCTATTACAAGTTTTCTTAAAAAGGTGTTGTAGCTATTTATCCATCAGTAGCACTACCATGAGTTTATGACGACCGAAATCGCTAGCGAGAGATGAGCGAGAACGTAAAATATTTGTATGAAAAATTGTACAGCGCCTCTAGCGGTCGCTCAAAGAACTAAAACCGGTAACATGAGTTGCATAAGTGAAAAACCTATCGAATGTAGTCGCTAGCGACCATTAGCTACTAACGTTTAACTTGATATTTCTATACAAAATCGGTACCATGAGTTACAAATTTGACTGATGCTCTCGAGAAATACCGTAACGTTAGTAGTTAAATTATTCACTAGCACATTGAAGGGTGAAACGTTCGTTATCGACAGAAGTAAACTAACGTAAGATTTCGATAGCAACTCATGGTAGTGCTACTGGGCTTGTATAATTCACGTTTTAAAATACGATATCTTTAAAATATTTTTTTGCATTATATATTTATGATAAATAGTTGTACCTAATCGCGTATTTAGTGCATAGAATAGGTCAAGCTGTTACAAAAGAAAACACATTATTTTTAATTCGAGTAGAAGCCATCGAAAGAAGTTATAGATTATATATAAAATGGAGGCAAAATTGTAAAATCTGTACGACTTTATTGCAATCGAATCGTCTTCAGTCTAGACATAGATATCGAGTCGGACGAGCTTGTAATAGCGTTATACCTATCCTTCTTCTCGTTATTACTATCGTTAATTCCATTTCAAAATCCATTTCAGACAATTTGGGATTAGGTTAGGTTCCGGAGAGTTCCTTCAGTTATTACGAAATAAAAAAATGATTAATCATTCGATATATGTAGGTAATTTCATTTTTGAATTACACAAGTAAACTAAATTAATCATTAATTTAGCTTTAAAAATATTCTACAAAATGAAAAAAGATAAATCCGCGCCGTGACAGTGCATTGAATCACTGCCGTGACCAGGATTCGAACCTGGGTTACTACGGCCACAACGTAGGGTCCTAACCACTAGACGATCACGGCTATCGCGGACGATACGTACTCAGACGAAAAACTTGACCATATGCTTCAATATTACAATAAAAATAATAAAGTTTGATTATATTTATATTGTTATTATCAAATGTGTATTTTTGGGTGTAGACTCTTTGTCACACCAAGATTTTTTTTCTCCATCTCACACTATCTGATATTAATCCCCATTAATGGCTGGCAAGCCAGATTAGAAACGCACTTTTGCTATAAAATAAACATTGTAAGATACATAAAAATATTTAAAACTAGTTGTTGCCCGCGACTTCTTCGTCCCCGTTCACATTTTTAATATTATAGTAAGGATTAGTAATAATCTATCATTAAAGTTACAACAAGTATTGAACAAATCACGAGTTCTAAACATCGTATTTGTAGAATATTACAAAGCGTAAAGTTTTTCATTGAAATACAAAAGTTCGCCGTCACTCGCGATCCACTTAAAACTGTGGAACACTTTGTAATTGATCGTATTACTTTTTCAATATTCAGTGTAAACAATCAAGTGTTTTAATATCAAAGCGTAGCGAGACCAATCATTTTGGATAGATATTAATTAAATTTAATCGTATATAACATAATTAACGTTTATAACATACATAATAATATTTTTTTAATGTTGCTATTTACATAAAATTAATTTATGTAAACCGAAATTATACTTTTAAATTTTTTTTTTTTAATAATTAGTCTTAATTTACCTAATATAAAAAGCTTTATAAAAACTAAGTACATTGCTAAAATAATATAAGTAAAATATATTGGCAATGTTTTTTTTAAGTGTACAAATATAAAAATAATATCTATTATAAATTGGTTTTTTTTTTCACATAAAAAAATAAATAATTTGTTTTAATTTGTTAGTGTTAATCTTTTGTTTTTGTATTTAAATATAGTTTATAGTGTAGTTGCAGTTGTTTTGTATTAAACCAATGTAGATACCAATTCATGGAAAATGTCGTAGATTGCACTATTACCTCTATTTGTGTATGTTTCTCTTTTTTTGAACTTAATATTATGGTGTAGTTGTTTGTCTTCCCAAATAAAATTAATTAAAGTTCAAAAGATCGCTAGAGAACTAACAATTTGTAGTCAGAAAAATGTCGACTCGCAAAATTCTTTTGTGTTCCCCGCCACTTATTGCAGAATTTGCTGAAAATATGATATAGAGGCAGCGGTTTTATCGCGTAACCCTCATTGTGGCGTGAACATGAACATACCGAACTACCTTCATCCTGTCTTAACGGTATGTCATCTTCACAGTATAAAAATACAGTAATAGAACTCATTGTATACAATACAATGCATATTAATTATATTATTTGCCTGCAAATTCTATTTCTTGACGATAATGTGTTATTATTGTGATCACTCAGAGGAAATGTTTCAACATTTAATAGATAGGTTCTATAAGATTTACAGGAAACGTGATGGAATTTGGAAATGGGAATTGGAATTGTAAAGTATGCACTAAAATAATTATTTTAATTGTGCACCGAAAGTATTTTGAAGACTATTAAATTTTAAGGATTTTTGGAGTAGCTTACCTCTTATCTATTATGGAAATATGGAATAAATCTAATCTTATGGAAATAAGTACCTACAATCTTATAAGTTTTATACCGGATAAAGTTGTTCAGATGTTAAAACAATAAATTGAGCAAACCGAAAGAATGCATAGTGTCAACTATATTCATACGAGATTAACTACTAGGTGGGTGAGAGCTCGCTGTCCCTAGGGAGGAACAAGACAAATGAGCCGGGAAATCCGATTTAGATACGTACGGAATTAAGTGATTCCAAGTTCTGACGAAAAAGGGTGCGCTGATAGTTGCGAGCCCTCTCTTTATAAGCATCGACCTTCTGCAAATTGAATTGCGAACGCGGACCGCAAATGGAGATAGATGTCAAAATGGCTTTTACCGATTTACCCATTTTGTTTTCTGTGCACTCGAGTGAGCACTAGGTTAATAGGTAGATACAATACTTTGAAGCGTAGATCATCAAACGAAACAAATTCTCTTTTTTATTAGAAACTAGCTGTGCCCGCGGCTTCGTCCGCGTTGAAAAGGGAAATATATGAGTAATAATGTCTGACATCGTTATCGCTGTGACGACGGTGGCGCCGCCACGCGACAGTGACGCCCAACTCTTTATATTTTTAGACGATCACTCGGGAACATTACTTTTCAACCGACTTCCAAAAAAGGAGGATTTTATTTGAATTTTTTCATTTTTTTATTTGAAATCGTGTGCATCCCGTGTGGTACCATTTCAATTTCGTCCAGTTCTGACAATGGCATCCATGAGAAAAAACCATGAGACGGTTTATTTTTGTTAAAAAGAGTTATTTACTAGATGTCCTTTCTTATATCCCTGGCAACGTGTATGCAAAATTTCATGACTATCGGTTGAGTAGTTACGCCTGAAAAGTTAGCAGACAAGACAGAGTTACACTTTCGCATTTATAATATTAGTGTGGGTGACGGCAGATGGCACCTAATAACTCAAGAACTGACCCTACAAGAATTTGTCTTTAGCACGCTTGAAGAAGCCGATTATACCTATATGTGTTCGAAACCTCCTCGAAGGGAGATAGTTCTAAAGTTTGCAACTCCGCTATATTAAGTTGCTATCCATTCGACCGTGTACAAGGGCATCTTATCAAAGTTATCTGTTGGGTACGTACTTAACTATATAATTCTTTTTAACAAAAAAAAACCGACTAAATGGCACCACACGACAAGTAGGTATCATCTTTCAAATAAAAATAGAATCATCAAAATCTTTTCACCCAGCCGAAAGTTCTGTAGCACTACCATGGGTTTATGACGACAGAAATCGCTAGCGAGAGATGAGTGAGAATGTAAAATATTTGTATGAAAAATTGTACAGCGCCTCTAGCGGTCACTCAAAGAACTAAAACCGGTAACATGAGTTGCATAAGTGAAAAACGTATAGAATATAGTCGCTAGCGACCATTAGCGACCAACGTTTAACTTGACATTTCTATACAAAATCGGTACCATGAGTTACAAATTTGACTGATGCTCTCGAGAAATACCGTAACGTTAGTAGTTAAGCATATTGAAGGGTGAAAGGTAAACTAACGTAAGATTTCGAAAGCAACTCATGGTAGTGCTGCTGAGGTAACAAAAATAAAATAAATACAGTCGAATTGAAAATCTCCTTTTATGGAAGTCGGTTGAAAACTCGGAATAGGCATGAACTGGAATAGTTCTTCAGAGCTCTCACCATTGTACAGCCGGTAAAACACACAAAACTAGTGTTCTGCTATGTGTATTCTAATAAGTACCTTATGTCGCGAACTGCATGATTTTAGGACGGTTTAATCAAGCAGTAGCGAATTATTAATATGATTATTTACCTGTACATATCGTACACACGTATCTGCTTCGCTGATTTACTGGTAGTACCGCTTTACACAAGCGAACCATCCTGATATCTGTTGATAGACTGATCAACTGATGTCTGAATAGGCGAGTCCGAAGACAAGCTCAACTGATAACTGAATAGGCGAGTCCTCAGACAAGCTCAACTGATAACTGAATAGGCGAGTCCACCGACAAGCTCAACTGATAACTGAATAGGCGAGTCCTCAGACAAGCTCAACTGATAACTGAATAGGCAAGTCCACCGACAAGCTCAACTGATAACTGAATAGGCGAGTCCTCAGACAAGCTCAACTGATAACTGAATAGGCGAGTCCTCAGACAAGCTCAACTGATAACTGAATAGGCGAGTCCACAGACAAGCTTACTTATCAGATTAAGATACTTATCGCCATTTTCTTATGTTTATTGTAAATCCACAATACAAGTTTAAAAGAGACGTTACGACAGAATAAATTATGTTAGAAAAGGTATTACTATAATTGATTTATTTATTTAATAGCTAACCTTATAGCATGTAATATTTAACAAATACATAAAATATATATTTTTTTTATAGCTTATTACAAGGTCAGGCATCTCAAAGTTTATACGTACAAAAAAAGTGCTAGTACCTAATTAAAAAATGATAACAATGTACATACATGTATCTATAAATTATGTAGACATATTATTCATTAATACCTAACAAGTAATGTTTAAAGTTATTATACTTATAGCAAATCATATGATAAACATTCGGTAATGAACATTCCAATACGAATTTCGCTGTAGTTAGCTGTTTCCACATGTAAATTCTGACTCAGTATCTAACTTACATAACATAGGTAATTTAATAACCATGTCAGGGGAACATTAGTCTCTCAATATTGATGCGTATATTCTGCTTACAAATGAAATTCGTTCATTTCCTTAAATACGTTGATTCCGCGCGTTCACGGTCGCTTCTTGCCGATATTTCAAAATGTACAGTCGGCCGCAAAAGTCGATTAACACATTCAAACGCGCCATAAGCCGTTGTCACGACTAGAGAACATAATAAACTTCACGTACAAACGATCCTAAAAAGCTTCAGTAAGTAAGTAAATAAGTAAGTAAGTTGAGTGTTCTGTTGTTTTGAACTATTGAATGTGTTAATCGACTTATGCGGCCGACTGTACTTCATAATAATATAAAATATTATTAGATACTATTAGCTACACGCTCCCGGCTTAAATTGGACCATTTTAAATTTAACCCGTATTTAAATTGGACCACATTACACATAGTTAGTAAGTTTTATCAATATCGGTTTAGTAGTTTAGGAGTCCATAGACGCAATGATATCATAATATCCATATTCTGATGCAATTTATCACCGTGTTACAGCCTCGGGCTAACTAACAAGAACTCATTACTGGACTGGCCAATATCGTCCACATGAATAGAAGTCATCCTAGACTTAATTAACACGACTGAGAGCTTCACACAATATATTGCTGCCAATCTGTAGGTACTAATAGAAATGGCATATAAGTAACAGTAAAAATGTCCCTTGTAGGTCTCCAATTTTCCATTCCAATCCAATCTTGTAGATCTCTTCCAATCTGTCTTTTTAACCAACGACGCCTGACGCAAACACTGCGTGTTTCATAAGGCATGCCAAACTGATTTCTTAATATTTAGTTCAAAAGTGAGTTTTGGTTTTATCTACTCAATCGATCATCATAACAAATTTTGCATACACATAGTTCGGGATACAGAAAAAGACAGAAGATACAGTTAATAAAGAAAAAAGAAGTATTGGTCCGTAGAATTCATACAAAAATTTATATAAAATATTAAACGCCTGACATAAAAATATAAGCAGTAAATTTAAATATTGAATGAATTCTTTAATATTTAAGAAAGTAGACGGCGGAAGAAGTCTTGTAGTTAATATATTATTATGTTAAACATAAAATAGTTTTCGCAGGGTTGAAAAAGATCTTAAGTTAATTAATTTCTATGAAAATAAGTAAATAAGTATTTAGTCCATTATTTTTATATTCAGAAATATCCAAAGATCTCAAAGCTATTTTATATAAATCGGTTGCGATTTTTGCTAACAAATCTTTTAGTTAGTTACGTCCAGGGATTGTGTTTTCATGATTAAGATCCTAATTTGGGCTGTGGGTGTGATCGGAACTCATTGTGTTGTAAAATAAAAGAGGAAAACCCGAATTGTCGTCAGGATTCGAAGAGGGATTCACGCGTGGAATTCGTAAGTCGTAAGCTGATTGATCGTTAAAAGCGGAAAATGTCTCGGGATTTTTTTTTGTATGTATCTTTCATGCGCTAATGTAATTTGGCGACATCAAAGTTACAAAAGGCGCCTAATATGCTCATGTGTATGTATGTATGTATGTATGTACCATATATAAGATATGTACATACAAATCTCACAATTAAATTCTAATTTGAAGAGCATCTAGAAGTGCAGCAAAGATGAGCAAAAGTATAACATGATATTTCGTTAAGTTGCATTTACGTACTACAGCTATTTTAATTTCTAAACGTCGTTTCTTTGTCGTATGTGTGTCTATCTTAAAAGTGAAATGAAAAAAAAAGTCTAAATAATAAAAGGTATTCCGTCGACGCGTTCCTTTGTGACGCTGACCTTAATCTGAGTAACAAACAGACAGACTATTCTCAACTTTGTATCGTTTACGAGCGATAGTCAAACATGGGAACATAAAGCTGAGAACAGTGAAATAACGAGAACATTAACATCGTACTTTTGTTGCTACGTGACGTCATAATCGTGTCTTTGCTACACCAAAATGGATCCTATGAGCATGGGAGCCAAAGTGACAAAAAATTATCTTTGGATCCCATGGGATTCAAAACGTGGGAGCCAAGTGGACGGAGGGGTCACAACCCTCAATAGGATCTATGTAGATATAAATAATATAGTATATATTATACTCGCGACGCGCCTCCAGCTTTGCTCGGGATGCAATATATTTTATATTTTATATTTTTTAAAATAAAAAATATATCATAGGAATAAAAAATGGAATAAATTTTTTATACCTCGTTTATCCCTCTCTTCATTAATGAAAACCGTATCAAAATCCTTCGGAGAAACAAACATTGGTTACAAAATATTGGTTTTTTCTACTTATACATATAAAAAACTTCCATGAAATGAATTTATTCGTAGCATAAAATTAATAATTTTTAATTTGCCTTAACACGTGACTAATAATAAAAATAAATAATTTCATTCACTAATAACTAAATAACTATTTATATAATATTATTTTTAATTCGTGTTATATGCAACTTACATATTATAAAACAAACTCCTCTGCCGCGTCTGTCCGTCTGTTTGTTCGCGATAAACTCAAAAATTACTATATCGATTTTCATGCTCTTTTCACCAATGGATAGAGTGGTTCTCGAGGTAGGTTTTAGTATATAATTTACAAAGTTACGCGGGCGAAGTCACGGGCAGCAGCTAGTTATGTATATTCACAAAAATTATTTGACAACAGCCTGTCCAGTGATAATATATGGTCAGTGATACTAGGTAACTGAATGAAGGTAAGAAGGTAACTGACTGAATGAATGAATTACATTGTTTGTTACAATATAGAAAAACTGTTGTAACGTTAATTAATTTAATTTTTTATATGTTTTTAGATGAAGAAACGCTCTCAGGGTGTGCACTGGGCGGCGTTATCTCAAAGCCTAATTAAATTCTCTCGACACGCGGAGGCCTCATAATATTTATCGCAAGCATTTTCATAAATATCACGGTCTCTCATTTCTCTTTTGTATAACGCAATATTGTCCTGTACTATCTTACGAATATATCACAATGTTAAAAACATAGTTATTTTATACGGTAAATAAATAATGAAGAAATATTACAAAGAGGAAAGATTTGATTGTTTGTTTGTATAGAATAGGCTCCGAAACTACTGGACCGATTTGAAAAATTATTTTACCATTAGAAGCTGACATTATCTGTGATGAACATAGGATACTTTTTACCGCGGGAAAATGCTTCATTCCTACGGGAAATCGAAATTAAAAGTAAATAGTAGCGGCTTGGCCCGGGAGATAGCGCTACCTATCCAAATCAGGTGAAACCTCGCAGAGATATATTATTTCGATGGGTGAAACGACTAACATGACAACTGCTTGGTGATATTCCACGGTAGATGACTGTTTTTAAAAATTCTTTCTTTAGAAATTCTACCTTAATCAGTTTGAGCAAGAAGACACGTAGTAACTATTATCTAATCTGTGCCTTGATGATATATGTACATCTTATGTTCGTTTATATGCTGTAAAATGTTTTCGTTACCCTTCAGGTGTTTACTTAGTGGTTTTTGGGCGCAACATTTTTTTTTTCCAGTTGTATGTTCTATTGTGAGGATAGGAACACAAGAGCTTATTCCAACTGCGTCTCCAAAAAAGCAAACACAAAGCTTTGTGATGCGAGCGAAAGCTTAAACTCTCTTTATATCTTTACGCGGACTAAATATGTTTTATGTTATATTCGTGAAATTGTAGGTCCCGCAATTTCATCAAAGAACAACAAAGAAATTTATGAAGGTATAGTAAGAATATAGAAAATCGGCCGAAGCAACGCGAGCTATATAAAATATAGAGGTATTTTGGAATCCCTTATTCATGACTTCTAAATTGTCAATTCTTGTATTCTCCATTGAATTAGGTGGCAATTCTTTTACTTAGTTAACACCACATTTTTTTTATCAATTAGTCCTGCTGGGAATCGAATCCGGGAACTCTGAAACAGACCGTTATACTTATATAAACTTTTAGCCGACTAAAAATGTTTTTTGCAAAGAGAAACACAATGAAATCAATGTACCTAGAACGTTACAAATTTACGTTTTGAAAGAATTAATTTCACCGGGAGCCATAATCCCCGGGGAATAGCGGTGAGATAACTCGAACACAAAAGGTTAAAATTAAATGAGTCAAGAGGATTGAAGCCGAAAGCGAAAGTAAATTGTGAAACAAAACTGAAGAGACATACTACACCAAAGCCTAGCTGTATTTCACACTCTTTAATGCCTTCGGGAAAAATATTAAATTAGTATGTATTTAATCTTTTTTTTTGTAAGTTCTCACCCGACAAGACCTAAAAGACAGGCTAAATTAAAAAAAAAAAATACCTGGCTCGTAAAACAATAATGTAGATAAGATACACGTATAAGCTTCGTATAGTTATAGTGTTCCAAAAAAAAAATGCGTTGGTCGTGTTATTATTGTTATATATTAGTGTACACTAGCTGTTGCCCGCGACTTCGTCTGCTATCAAAATGTTATATTGTATAGCATATATTTCTCGATAAATTTACTATTCAACACATTTTTTTTTTTAAATTCGAACGTTCAACCAAACAAACAAACTCTTTTATAATATTAGTATAGACTAGCTGGCGACCGCGACTTCGTCCGCGATGAAAAAGAAAAAAAAGTCTACCGTGTGTCCTTTACGTCTAAATGTTTATCTACCAAGTTTCATGAAAATACTTAATTGAGTTATGGAGGAACATACGTACATAAAAACCTACACTTACAGATTTATTATTAGTATTGATATAAGCAAAGGAACTCCCCCAATATCCGACTATGGGCAGATCTGTTCCCGAAGGATAAATGTCGAAGCCCTAAGTAAACAACAAGTCTCGCAAGTGCCCCACTAACATTTTCAACGAGCACTTATTAATATATATTAATTACTTATGCTTTACTTAACGCGTGTTTCGTTAATAACTATTGATTAAGTAAACCACTTGTTTGTGCGTTAACACGGCTTATGTTTTAATTAAACTTTCAATATAATGATGTACTTACTTGTGTTCTAAACAATCCCTTGCTGGGAACATTACCTACTTATTTTTTTGTATGAAAACTCCGTTTATGCAAAATTGTACAAATATAATGATCGGTTTAGTAGTTGAGGCGTGAAAAGGTATCAGACAAACGGACAGAGTTACTTTCACATTTCTATACTAATATTATAAAGAGGAAAGATGTGATTGTTAGTTTGTTTATATTGAATAGGCTCCGAAACTACTGGACCTATTTGAAAAATTCTTTTACCATTAGAAGCCGACATTATCCGTGATGAACATAGGCTACTTTTTAACGCGGGAAAATGCTTCATTCCTACGGGAAATCTAAAATAAATAAATACTAGCGGCTTGGCCCGGGATACACTTGACAGCGCCATCTATCCAGAATCAGGTGAAGCGACTAACATGACAACTGCTTGGTGATATTCCACGGTAAATGGCGTTTTATACTTTTCAACGCGGACGAAGTAGCGAGCACCAGCTAGTATATTATAATATATTAAGTACCTATGGATCCATATCCATCCATATGTGAAAAGTAATATAATGATTATGAATTTGTCACATATTTGAAATTACTAAATAATTCAATTATTAGTACTTACCTAAATTTATTATTAGGAAAATTAGAATCTATGATAAGTTTCGCGAACAGAGATAAGGCATCAACTGTCTAACCGTCCCTCAAAGATGAAGATTACAGCTTAACCTCAGTCAGCAACAAAACCTCTCCAAAATAAGTCAATTCCAAGCGATACTTAAATAAATTAAGTCGTACTCAATAACACTGAAAACAGAATTTCCATTCTCTGTTCTAAAGTAAGCTTAAGTTAAGAAAACACATCCATATTTAATATTATAAATGTGAATGTAACTCTATCTGTCTGTTACCCTTTCACGCCTTAATCAATATACCTTCAAAGTGATTTCTTTCTTCGCTTTCGATGCGAGCAAAGTCGCGTTATTTAGCTTGTTATTTATGTAACTGCGTCACACATCAGTAATTAAAGCCTCAATCAAGTAAGCACCGGGTATCTGTATTCATTTGAATATTTCGGTTGTCCCCAAAGGGCTTTAGCTGCCACTAAGTTCCTTAAACTTAATCAATGATAGACTACACAGAATTAATATCGAGTGATTAATATTCATTACAAATTAGTACTATTATAATTCATAATTATTTTGTGCTAGTCATTCTTTGAATAGAAGAAAATGTTAACCGAAAAAATTCTTTTGGAATGTTTCATAATCTCAGCTGTAAGACGTCCACTGCTGGACTGAACACAGGCCTTACCCATATATATTTTTTGCTTTTTTTAATTTAGATTTAAAATATTAAAATGAAGCAAATGTTTTGATAAAAATTTAGAAAAAAAAACATCTCATTGAATATGCCTTTCCAATTTGTTGAATGGAAAATTGCTGAATTGCTGACTGTGCATCTGGTGTAACATTTCGTAACGTACAACTTGTAACATGAATAGATGACAAAAAAGTAGTATTTGTAATCCTGGATGAATGCCAAAAGCGTTTGGACAGTGTGGCGCCAACGCCATACGGCGGACGAAGCAGGTAAACTCAAATTCAAAAGCGTTGCAGCAACGTGCAGTATATCAAAGCACGTCAAAGTAACATTTTTTTGCGTTGAGCTGGCCGTATTCGATTCGCCGTCGTGTAATTTAACAGCAAAACACTTCCATGAGAAAATACACGTACAGTCGATAAGTCGATTAACACATTCAAAAGTGCAAAACAACTGAACTCTGTAGCACTACCATGAGTTTATGACTACCGAAATCGCTAGCGAGAGATGAACGAGAACGTAAAATATTTGTATGAAAAATTGTACAGCGCCTCTAGCGGTCACTCAAAGAACTAAAACCAGTAACATGAGTTGCATAAGTAAAAAACCTATCGAATGTAGTCGCTAGCGACCATTACCGACTAACGTTTAACTTGACATTTCTATACAAAATCGGTACCATGAGTTACAAATTTGACTAATGCTCTCGAGAAATACCGTAACGTTAGTAGTAAAATCATTCACTAGCACATTGAAGGGTGAAAGGTTCGTTATCGACAGAAGTAAACTAACGTAAGATTTCGATAGCAAGTCATGGTAGTGCTACTGAACGCGCCATAAGTCGTTGTCACTTCTACAGAACAAAATAAACGATCGTAAAAAGCTTCAGTAAGTAAGTTATTCAGTTGTTTTGTGCTTTTCAATGTGTTAATCAACTTATGCGGCCGACTGTACATGAAACCAAAGAAACCTTATTTAGGAGTCTGAGAGTATTGTTGATTTTGATTTATCTTTTAGAAATAATTTGATGTTTTATTAAATGATGCACATTTTATTATTATATTTTTAATGTTTGGGACTTTTACCGTACAAACAAAGGTCCAAACAACATATAAGCTCCATTTACCCCAGTTACCGGTGACTTTAAATGACAGTTAGTCTACTTGACAGATGGTGAAAGAGGCCTTGAGTAACATTAACGTAGTTATTACTATATATTGAAAACATGCTTGGGACTTGACGGACCTGTTTTGGAAAACTAAGAAAAATTATAGACTTGACTTGACTGACTAGTCAAGTCAAATTTTGAATTTTTAAATTTTACCTTTTTTTATTTAAAAAAAGACTATTACAAATTGCTATTTTTACTAATGACACTTACAAAATCATCGGAGAAGATCTGATGGAGCCAAGACAAGAATATTGAAAACATTTTCTTATTATAACATTTTAATAGGATTGTGAAATAACAGTATTTTGTCAATTTTAAAATATATTACAGAAAAAAGACAATGTGATATGTATAGGATTTTTTACAATATTTACATTCGTCCCTAACGTGCCATGTGCAAATTCACACGAGCATTAGTCCATCGGTTTTGTTGTGGAAATGTTGAAAGCTTGGAATTCGTTTAATGTTTTATAATTCAGAAATGGGGAAATCGTATTCCATACGTTACTTCCAAACAAAAACTAATAATATATTAATATATTTTTCTTTTTAATTCCATTTATAATATGAAAAAGTACAGTAGAAGAGCTAAGGAAAAATTCAAATATACTGTAATCATCTCAGCCGTAGGACGTCCACTGCTGGACATAGGCCTCCCCCAAAATTTTCCAATTGGACCGGTTAGAAGCAGCCTGGATCCATCGTCGACCCGCGACCCTCATTAGGTCGTCTGTCCACCTTGTGGGTGGACGTCCTACGCTGCGCTTGCTGGTCCGTGGCCTCCACTCGAGAACCTTCCGGCCCCAGCGGCCGTCGGCTCTTCGTACTATGTGCCCTGCCCACTGCCACTTCAACTTACTGATCCGACGGCTTATGTCGGTAACTTTCGTACGTCTACGGATCTCCTCATTTCTGATTCGATCTCGCAGTGTAACTCCGAGCATAGCCCTTTCCATAGCTCGTTGAGCGACATTGAGCTTCC
The DNA here is from genome assembly GCA_918317495.1 of Synanthedon vespiformis. NCBI lineage: Eukaryota > Metazoa > Arthropoda > Insecta > Lepidoptera > Sesiidae > Synanthedon > Synanthedon vespiformis. The sequence goes on along the minus strand of OU906945.1, from coordinate 12,557,034 downwards.
TTACGAGGCCCATGGTTAGAGACCACGTTTCAGCGCCATATGTCATCACTGGCAACACACATTGGTCGAACACTTTTGTCTTAAGACACTGAGGAATTTTGGAAGAGAAGATGTCTCGGAGCTTCCCGAACGCTGCCCATCAGAGCTGGATTCGACGATTGACTTCCCTCTCGAAGTTGGCTCTACCTAACTGGACTGTAATAATACTATAATAATTATGCCTTTTATTTTTCTACTAGCAATTTCCTCTCTCATACTTTGTCCTCTATTATTGTTCCATATAATATTAGAATCCTATAATACCATATTCCAATGCGTGGGTGCGACTATACCTCACGACTGCGGTATCCTACACTAATTAGGAGTACATCTGATACTATGTGGAAATAGCTAGGAAATTCATAGCAAATTATATATATCTGTATTACTATTATATCCAGCTAAATTTAACCGAAGGAGTAAAAATTTTCTCATTATTATTAAGAGTTCCAATCCTTATTGGAGGATACTCTCACAATTTAAAAAAAAAAAAAAAAAAGATCCGATTATAGTTGTTTTGACTGATTGCGGATAAAATAATAGAAAAAAATAAAATATTACTAATATATAAAGATAAAGAGTTTGTTTGTTTGTTCGGTTGTATCTCAGGAACTACTGGTTCTAACTGAAAAATTATTTTTGTGTTGGATAGTCCATTTATCGGGGAAAGCTTTAGGCTATATAACATTTTGAACGCGGACGAAGTCGCGGGTACCAGCTAGTATACATATAATATAAAATAGTATTACATTTCTTTTGAAGCAAAATACACTTTCCAATTTTTTGAGCAACTAACGAACGAATGAACCCACGAACGAAAGAACGAATTTATTTATTTTTTTAAGATATCAAGCACACCTATTAATGTGAATATCATAAAGAAATATCACAAAGAGTTTCATTTTCTGAATCATAAATTAAACTGAAATGTAATAGTTTTCGTACGATCGTCATTTATCACCCAAGTTGTTTGAAATTCAATGACCATCACATACAAACAAAACATGATTTTATGACTTTTCCAGTGAACTGTACTTTAACCACATTGGAGGGGTTGTGGTGTTAATGTACAACGACCCCGTCTGATTCAGGATTATGTGGTACATTTACATGTGGTACTGATAATCTTTATTTTGAGTAAATTAAGCCCTTGCAATGCTCGTGTTCACGAAAATAGTTTTAAGGAACGAAAATGCTCTAACGTTATGAGTTATTTTTCAGACAGATAATAATATATATCAGACAGAAGATGTATAAAATAGCCTAACATCTAAAAAAAATATGTAGTCTTTGTTCTCATTGTGGCTTGAATACAAAAATCGCAATTTAAAACAAAATGCAACGCGGACGTCACATGACTGCGAGACGCGTCGCCACGTGACGACCGTATTAGCTTTTTGTTTGAAAATTAAGTAGCCATAAATTTTTTTTTTTTTTTCTTTATTTATTTTTTTAATTTATTGGAGAGGATATTTTATCAAGGATTTATTTATTTCACATTTGATTGACATTCAAATGAATGTCTTCAAAAGAAAATTCTTTTAATACTTACATGATAATGACAATATCTAAACGAGGAATTCTTGTATGCCACGACGATCTCGCAAACGGGTCTAACGATTTTAACGAAAATCTAGAGTTAGAGGTGTTTTAGGTCTAGAATTCGATATGGCAGGGTCTTATCTTCGAGAAAATTCGTTTTTAATGGAACGGTTACAAAAGTAATACCGCTTGCTCGTTTTATAATATTTTGAATTATTAATTACTAATTCAATTTCTATAATGTTTCAAAGACTTTCTTTCTTACATGGTAAACACTTTAAACCGAAACGAAGTAATTGGCCCGAGCGAAGCTCGGTCACCCAGTCTAGTTATTTTTTAAAACGTACAATGGAAGCGAAGAAATTAAATTTGTGTGAAATCGAGTTTTAAAAATATTCGCCTCAATGCGAACTTCAATGTTCCCTGTTTGCAGGAAATACTTGCGGTAGCAATATGTCACCGTTTCCGCAACCGAACTGATATTTAATTTTCCACGAGGAAGTAGAAATTTTAATATACAACGCCGACCTAGTAGACTCGCTTGTTGAAGATTCGGTAGAATTCAACTATTTTATTCTTAACTAGCTGTTGCACACGACTTCGTCCGCGCAACTTTATAAAATATAGCCTATATTACTTGTGGTCCATAAGCCAGGCACTAATTTCGTCAATGATTTCCTCTCAGTCCATAATTTGTAAAATGCCTGAGAGAGTTGTATCATGATGCGTTATGAACGTCAGCTGCGGCTCCGATGGTGGGTTGAGCAGTGGTAGCCCGTTACACTTTCAGAGCATCAGCTTACAAGCATTCCACAAAGATATAGCCAGCTGACTTTTTTATTTATTAACAGTAATATATAAACTATCATCTGATAAATTTTCTATTGGGAGGTAATCACTGAACACCTATATATTCGTGTGACCTGCAGACGCATAATCCACCATTTTATAAATAGCTGACAATTTTGTTTCTTCAAAATATTAGGCTAACTATAATTTGATGAATTTCTAATCGGAAATAAATGATTTTTTTTTATTATGTGCGTGGGCGGCTACCAATCTACTGCTCAGCCCACCATCGGAGCCGCAGCTGACGTTCACAACGCTTCATGATACAACTCTCTCAGTCGTTTTACGAGTTATCGACTGGGAGGAAATTGGTCATGAAAATCTGTCGCTGGCTCACGGACCATTGCTGATAATGTAGTTTTCTACAGTTGAAAGAAAATATGTCCAGTAGTTTATTGCAAAAACAAATCTTTCCTCTTTATAATGTTAGTAAGTATAGATTTTACATTAGAAATGTATAGATACATTTCTATCTTGTATAATGCATGTTTTATTATAATAAATATATTCGTTATTTTATATAATGTATAGTCTATAAATATTAATCAATCATTTATTTACTACAAATGTTTTGGACCGCGACTTCGTTCGCGTCCGATCATTACCAAACTTCACAGGTACACCCGCTGGACTAATCTAAAGATTGTCTGAAAGTTTCATCAATATCGGTTCAGCGGTTTTGGAGTCTTTTTTTAAATTAAAATTTGCGAATACACCCAACAGAATATTTCTTAGAATTTTCTCTTAGAAAGGTATCAGCTAATCCGTTCAAGTTAAGGGACTTATTAAATTCGATACTGATGACTAAGGAAGAGTAACTTTGAATTATTAATTTCTTTCAACCCTTACACGAAAATATCTTCCGAAGTGAAGACGCAGAGTTGTTAGTTCTTTTAATCATTTACATAATTTATGATCTTAACGGGCTTTAACGTTTTAAGTTTTATACTAATCAAAAATATTTTTATCTTCATTTTGAGGTTTTTCCCTTAATTTTGGGTTGGAATCCATGTGTGAATTGATGTCAGAAGAACACGTTATTTCAAAAGTTAATCCTACATAAATTGGAGTGAAATTCAATTATATCAAATCCGTCATAAAGTTGAGTATCCCTATTGTATATTCCATAAGGATTGTACGTCCTCATTAAAATTTTATGAACAGGCGAAAGTCATTATAACTCATTAACAAGATTAACGCACAGTGCGTAGATAAGTCCGTACTCGCGTTCGAAGGAAACTTAATTCGAAGCAAATATTAAATTACTAACAACTTTATAAGGAAATTATTTTCCAAACGCGGCCTGAATAATTATATTTTAATTATTTTTGAACTGAAAACTTCTTTAGGTTGGACACTTTTGGTATAGGGCACTTTTGGTCATGCTCAGTGAGGGTTAATGATGAAGTGACATTTTTATTGGGAAGTTTGGGCAATTTTGGGTTGGAGAAAAAGCACTGAACTCGCACTAAATAAAAATAAAAATGTTTATTAAAAGTCAGAATTTATGAAAATTTATTTTATGTACATAAAAATATTATAGTCAATTTAATAAAAAATGTGATGTACACAATATCAATAAAACGCGACTACACAAGATAAGTAATTCTTTTATGGGTCAGAGTGTCCGGTTTTATAATAAACTGCCTCAAATAATCAGAGCCTTATCTATAAATAAATTTAAATGTGTCATTAAAACTAAACTCCTCTCGAAAGGCTATTATAAAATCACTGATTATTTAAGCGACAAAGAAGCCTGGTCTTAAGCTATTCGGAGCTTGTATTGTAAAACTATAATTGTATATATCACATACTTTAAGTTTGTTAATATTAAGTAAGTGTATTTCCGGCGCTGCTGCTGATCAGGCCCAGATTCTCAAACGCCGCAAATACTCATCCTTACTCAAGGATTACGAGTTTGCGGCGCTCGCAATAGAGACACTGGGCCTCTGGTCAGCTGACATGAAGGCATTTGTAAGGGCACTGTCGGCACGGCTGGTCGACTCTACAGGGGACCCCAGGGCTGGCACATACTTTTGTCAGCGTATCGCTCTAGCAATACAGAGAGGTAACGTTGCCAGCATAATGGGGTCCATGCCGCAGGCGGCCTTGTTAGACGGGGTATTCTTTTTATAATTGTTTGATATTTTAGGTTTAATGTTAGATTTATTTTTATAATGTTTTATTTGTAAATATATAATTAATATTTTAATAAAGTAAGTGTATTGTGCTATTTTACATTTTAATGATGACAAAAAGAATAGTATCCTGAGTTTCTTTCGGCGTTTCTTCTCAGGATCGTCATCTTGGTTTTTTTTTCCGAAACTCTGGTAAATTTAAATTTATAATGACGATCAAAAGAGTTTCTTGTAGGAACCTAATTGATAAATAAATATTTTGATTTGATTTTGATTTGATATAGAAAGCCCTATAGTATTAAATTAAATTGTAGTTTTAAATGAATCGAATTCTGTCTCGGATTCGTACTAATATAAAATATAAAAAAGACCTTCTGAAAATGGTAATAGCATTTTTTTTTGCTGAATTCCGTTTTTGCCGATACTAGAACTGGATAAGAAATTGGTTGAGGCGTAATATCGTTACCGACGATGATTCTCACAAATAACAATTTTTTCTCGGAAATATATAGTTTTACTGGAAGAACGTTTTATTTATTTCTTTTTCTATTTTGTCAGCGAATTTTATTTTACATAAAATCGATTTTTCTTTGATTACTGATTACCCCGTATATCCTTATAAAACCGTTTTATCCCACATACATAAAACTACTAACTACTAAGTGTAGGAAGGTGAAATTTGGAACATGGGTGTTTGAATATAATGTATATAATTGGATATTTTGGAAGGAGTTAATTAGCGACATTAATTTATACTTACTACGTAAGTAGGCTCTGCCATTATATAAACAATCACTTTAAAGTACTTTCAACATGAGACCAAGATTTATTATTAGCATTGATTATGATACACGTATATTGAAATGTATACGAAAAGTGCGATCCGCCATTTTTGCCAAAGTTATTCCCAGTCTTCAACTTTTACAGTCTTCTCAGTGAAAAGTTCTCTACAAAAGCTTGATTAAAAATATTAAAGTTTAAATTGTGCAAGCACCATTAAACAGTTTGCAGTTGTCGGTCAAGTCACGAGTTCACTGAAGTACAAACTAAATAACAAAGCTCAAGGAAAAAAAAGCTCAATTGAGAGCGAACGCAATATGCAGAAGGGAACAGTAGGTGAAAAAACTTTAAGCATTTCAGAGCTCTGTTTAACAGAAATGAAAACATTAAATTACACACAATTTTTCGTTGTTGAAAATGTTATTTTCCACTCATCCTGATTTACGATAAGTGTTTCATAAATTGGTATAGATGGGGATAGGAAAATTGACTTTCATATCCATTATTAACTAAACGAAACACAACAGAAAACTCTGTGTTATTTTTTAGTAGTCTATCTATACTAATTTATACGAATATAAAAAGCTGAAGAGTTTGTTTGTTTGTTTGGTTGTACGTCTTACTTTTTATTTTGAGAAAATCTTCAGACAGACCATAGTGGGATTAAGATTAGGGATTAGGCACTATCGGGATAGGGAACTGGACTCTGGCATCCCTTATTCGCTTACCGAGCAAAACAGCACACCTGCTATGTCCAATTAAAAAAAATTAAAATAGATAAATACCTCTACACTAAAATTATAAAGAGGAAAGATTTGTTTGTTTGTTTGTATAGAATAGGCTCCGAAACTACTGGACCTATTTGAAAAATTCTTTTACCATTAGAAGCCGACATTATCCGTGATGAACATAGGATTCTTTTTACCGCAGAAAAATGCTTCATTCTTACGGGAACTCTAAAATAAAAGATAGGCTTGGCCCGGGAGATAGCGCCATCTATCCAAAAGACGGTAGATGGCGTTTTATACTTTTCTACGCGGACGAAGTAGCGAGCACCATTATAAATAAAAGTAAAGACTCTGACAGAAAACATAATATAATGAAATTTTCTCGATAGAAAAAAGTCACCAAGTTAATTCTCACTCATTTCAATCAGTTTTTCCTATCCTACAGCCCTTTACTGGTTACTACAGAAAGACGACCAATTCATGACTGTGATAAGCAGTGTGTCCAGACTCTACTAGAACTTGAGTATTGTGTTATAACAGTTCCAAATAAGATCAATTACTGTCCTTTTATATGTTTTAATTATATTGTGTACACGTTATGATGTGGTTGTATAGTAGTTCTCACATCTGGTGCTGGCATCCGCCGAGATACTCGCAACAGGAACAAAAGAAAATGCCGGAGTACTATCGTAACTAAACCAATCGATGAACTATTCAGTTGTTGAGGAAGTTTAACATGTTTGATTATGGTTTCATACTTTATAGGCTATTTAAACATTTATATATTTATATTAATATTATAGTTAATAATTATTTAATAGCTAAAATACGTCAGCTGTTGCTATAAACTTAAATTTTGTACTTTCCAGTCCAGAAAAATCTATTGAAGGTTCATCGCAGGATATAGTAACTTAAATGACAAACAATGCAACCATACCTTTTTTGTTTACCTTTATGACAGAATTGACATTTTAATAAAGAAATATAATTATTATAATCATACAAAGAAATTGAACTAATAAATAATCATACTTTCAAATACATTCAAACAAATAATATTCATACACACAAACCCACACACACATACAGAGTAATTTAAGTAGCCTCATAAAAAAAGTCTGTGTTTGCTTTGCTTTATCTGAATAAGAATTTACTTTGCCCATAGGAAAAGCTTTGTTTAGTGTGCGAGATACATAGAAATAAAAATATATTATATATCTTTTCTGGTGCAAATATTTTTCAAAATAGAAAAATTTCATATCTAAACATATTATAAACTATTATAATAATTTATTATATATAATTGTAGTCAGTCTGTTCAGTTTGTTTGTCCACCAACTTCTTCTAAACCATATCATGGATTTTTATACGGTTAATGGAAATACCTATAAAGAAAGTTGGTTTGTGTATGTAGTTTTCAGAAAAAGTTTCATCCGTACGAAGCCGTTGACTGGTCGCTAGTATACAATAAAATATTATGAAGAGAAGACTTGTATGTTTGTAATGAGTAAACTCAAAAACTACAAGACCGATTTTAAAAATTCTTTCACTTATAGAAAGCTACATTATCAGCGAGTAACATGGGCTATGTTTTATAAAAAAATTACCCTAGCGAAGTCGCGTGCAACAGCTAGTAATACAATAAACACAAAATCAACTTACCACGTTAAGTCCATAAATTGATGTCGACTGGCGACTCACTCAAAGGTTATTTGCTTATAGAACTCTTCAAAATAGTACACCTTTTTCTATGTTTTAATTGTTGTCTCTTACAATAATTGACTCAAAATTAAAATTATTAAAAAAATATAGAACCGAATCTTGGAAGTTACATTTACAATTTTAAACTTGTTTTTTGGCTTGCGTCTGTCTACATTACATTTAAGTGAAAAGTGTTATAATGAACGCCATTTTTACTCAACATATTATATATGTAACATTCTTATAATATAGTAAATTCATTTTGTATCATTCACGGACAAGTAAACAGACGCACAGTGATTGTGTGATGGGCGGCGCCTACGTGCACTGCTCGCGGAGGCTTCGCGGATACTGCTGACTCTGGGCGGGCGGCGACGAAGCTTACTGCTACGAACGTCCGCAGTAAAATATCGCCTATCACTGTACTCGCTAATCACTGCCGCCCATATAAATATGCGCATAAAACGATAAGTTAGCCGTTTTAAGACATCACTCTATCTTACTCTGTGATACCCTGAAAACTGTCTTGATAATCTACATATATTTAAAACTGTCTTATAAAATGGTTTGTCCTGACTAACTATATCAACGTACAGCCAAAAGTCTATAAAGCTCACAGTTAGAATATTAGTTCATTTTATAAAGTAAAGAAAAGGATTTTTGAGAATTTCAACTCCGTGCGAAGTCGAGGTTAGATCGCTAGTATAATATAAAATGCTGTCATTGATTACTAAAGTTTTATTTTGTATCTTTAAAAATGAAGTAATTTCTCAACAATGTATAATATAGTATTTGATTTTGATTTTTTTGACTAACTTTCTTTTAAAATTCAAAAAATGTATAGTAATTTGTAAGTTTGTGTAACATTTTATTTGGTTCATCTATCAATAAATAAAGAAATCGTTTACCTCCAAGATGTGAAATTCAATATCAAATAATCGAATTTTTAAATGTGTCCTAGTGTATTACTAGTTTTGAGAAACATTGTAATTCCTAGGCTACAATGCTTGTAATTTGACTAAATTTATATCAACTTACACATACTTACTAATAAATGAGTATTACTACTGCCGGACACATTATCTCTCATTGTGGATTTACAAATTCTCTTTACTCCTACTAGTCTTGCACATATGGCCTGTTTCATGTTTCACATTGTTTCACGAGCAATCAGTAAAAGCTCAAAAGACCTTACAGTGTTGAGTATATTTTCTTTTATCGGAAACTTTTCTCTTGAAGGAGAATTTGAGCGAAGGAACACACGAAATTCAGGTTTGATATTTGAATATTAATATTGCCTAAAATGTTGACGTTGCTTCGAAAGAGCGGCTTAGCGAATTGATACTAAGATTTTGGAAGTAACCGTTCGCCAAGAGAAAATTATAAATTCTTTATGAAGCCATTTTATGGTATGGAATAATTTATTTGCGGAATACTTCATTAAATATTGAGATTTCGCGGGCACTCCTCCACAAAATGACTACAAAGGGTTCTTCGTTTCACTTTTACGAAACAATTTTTCTTCTCTCTCTAATTTAGTCTCGTGTTTTGTGACGTAATTCCAACAATTTTTCCCTGGGGTTCTACGCGACAGTAAACGTCCATTAGCTACGACCCTCGTAGCAACTACATTAAGAATTATTCTACAATACAAGTTTGAAATTATAAAAAAATGCATTATTCACTATAATAAAGTATCCCCTGTTCTCCGTCTGTATATAATTGTACTGTCTAATCTCGGAAAGTTGTAAACGGATTTCGTGAGTTTACGTTGACAAAAAACGTTGACGTGTTTTGTCAAAAAAGGTAAAACTTCTGTTTAAAATTGATTTTGTGCCTTCGCTAACTAAACCTATAATAACCTATAATATACACATTATTATATAGATTTTCTGCCCGCCTTTGTCTGATTCTCCGCAAATTTTTAGAACACTCAACGGATTTTAATAAGGTTTTCTTTAATTGCAAGAGAGATAAACGAGGAAAGTTTGTGTATATATAATTTGCAAAAAAAAAGCCGCGGGCTTTTATATTATAAAACGAAAATTTCTGTCCGCCTCTGCCTTTTTCTTATATTATAATTTGATATAAGACGAAATAATGTTTGACCTATATTGTAGTATTTAAAGCACTGTTTAAGAAGCTGGTTATCTATCTCTGTACCTCTTCACCTATTTTAGCTTTAGCTTTGAGAAGCTTTCTTGTCTTTCTCTCCCTGCTTACTTAATGGTCTTCATTTTGTTTTTTTCTTCCTGGAAATTTCTTTATTTTTATTTTAAAATCCTATCCTTTCCTGCAACCAACTAACCTTCACACTACTCAGGAAATAATTTTACTAATCTTTTCAAACTATTCAAATAACAGTGTGAAGGTAAGGAAACTGATTACCTAACGTTCATACCAGTTTCAATTCGGTTGAAGTCGCTGTCACTAGATAAATTGTCATTAATAAAAATATCATTGTCATTAAATAAATGTATTTATATATTCAAACTAGCTGATAAATCGCGAAACAGTCCGCAGCGAAAAAATAAATATAACTACTGACAAAATATATTATATAGATTTGGCAGGCTTTGAATTTTTATTTTTAGATTATCCCTCGGGAACAGTGCTTTTGTGTGGATGAAAGGTACTCTGGTTTCCTTTTCCGTATCTCTGACAAGGCGTATGTGAAATTTTATTATGATTGGTTGTGTATAGTTACTTACGTAAGGCTTGAAAATGTAACAGACCGAAAAACAGAGTTACTTGTATGGACTTTTATGGATTTAGACTGTAATTTATTTATTCTTTTGTTTATTAGAATGTCTAATCACGAGATACATTTATTGTTTTTTCAAATAAAATCATTAATAGCTTTCCTATTAGGAGTCACAACAAAACAAATTTAATAATATGAAAAGAATAATTAATCTCATACAAGTTGACTACAACATAATAATATAATGGCCGATTTTGTTTGGTCAAATGTTAAAAAATAAATTCAAAACAGAAAAGTTTAACAGCAGGTGATTCACATGAAAATTTGAAAATCTTTATCATTAACTCTTTGAAAATAAAAATAAAATTGTCAGCTCCGACACACGACTGGAGTTAGTTTAATCCCTATGGAGGATTATAAAATTTTAATTTTCACAACTCGAACACGTCGAAAAAACAACATTGCTCTTTTTTAAATAATATTGCGAACTGCAATCTATTTTAAAATATTCAAAAAATATATAACGTAACTGTAACGCATAACATAACGCACTCGTGTAACAAATTTTGACTTTACTCCCATAAATTTTCATACCACAGGCTTATACACATTTATATATTATGCAAATCGATTCTTAAGGAGTGCCTAAACTCCAATAAAATATCCGAAATGAATGTATTCGTTTGGATAAACAAATTTTCTATTGGATATTGAGTTAAAGCACGTTAAAGCACGTGTTAATTTAGAAAAGTAATTTCTATGTGAATCCACAAACCCCGTCTGATTTCTCCGCTGATTTGAAAGGGACGTGTCACGTCTTAACGCGATTTGCAAAGTTCCTTTGCGACGTGAGGCTACGTAATACAAATGCCTCTAATTTCACAAATACCTACTTAGTTTGTTAATCCACATTTTGCTTTTAACCTCATGTTTGCATTATTATTCTACTAATTTTTGCACGCCTCTCCCACCGCGCCACTTGTACTTACCTAAGCTTTGAAAAATAATGATGAAGAAAAACACCTGATGAAAGTATATGAGCAATAATTTATAGGAAAGCAATCGATTGCTTATGTGCTTTCGTTAAAACAGAATACCTATTTATTACTAACGACCAGCTCCCGGCTTCGTATGCATGCATATTTTTTTCTGTAAATTATATATAAAAACCTTCCTCGTTAGCTATAGTGTACAAAATAATCTGTATAGTTGCTCGTAACAAACAAACTCACTTGCACATTTATAATATTTGTAAAGGTTTTATTACTGCTATTTAAAATGGCTACAAAATTATATATAATATAATATGTGTAAAGTAAAGAGAGATTGTGAAAAGGGTAAATATATCCTTTGCAATAATTTAGCCGACCGCTCTGCGCGGTAAAAGGCGGTAAAACGGTGTAAAACCCTCTTTAAAACTCGGACATTGTTTGAATAAGCCTCATTTATATTCAGCTGAAACTTCAAACGAAAGATCTGTATTAAAGGTTTCAATATATCTTAGGAAAGGTTACAGAAGAGTGTTGGTTGGCTCACATCACAAAGCAGGCTATCATTCCATTTCATGGCTACCGACGCCACCGTCGCCTTTTATCACAAACAACGCAACATGTAATGTCGGGATACGAAAACCTTCGTCAGTTTTCAAATTCATTCCCTTTTCAAACCTTTTCAAACTAAAGCACCAAGCAGACAACTCACAAATGTTTGAAATGAAATTTTGACATGACTTACAAATGCCTTGCTGAAAGCGAATTTCGCCTTAAGGTGAAATTGTACTTAGTTCTGATGTATCGGTCGATCAATAAAAGTATTGGGAATCAACCTAAAGCTGGTTCAATTAATGAACCCGAAGTAGAGGGTGCTAACCCTCTATATTATTATGGTCTTCTGTTATATGGTGGAGCCTTCAAGTTTAATATAAATTGGAAAAGGCATGCACATGTCGGCTCCTTTCGGCCACCCGCGGCCAATGTTCGTATTTGCTTATTTTCTTTTGATAACACAGAGCCTATAATATCAAGAATTAGACCAACTATCAATATATGCAAAAATATTTTTTAAAATCCGTGCCAAAAGAAGACACAACACGTCTGATTAGTTCCAAAGTTTGAGGCGTTCAAACAAACAAACGAATGAACACTATTGTTTTATTATATAAGTATAGATGTGACTTTATAAAATTAAAATGAAAAGACACATAAAAGAATAAGTTTGCCTATAAAACACAAGTTGTCGTAAACATTTTGTGAAGGCTGTAGTCGAGTATGACTGTTGATATAACGTGTTACAATAAATTTGAGGGTCGCCGAGGCCGATATCCAACCTAACTACATTTACCGGCATTTTAGAAACGGGAAAGGTACACTCGTGCACGCAATGCGGATTTATTCCATAGACTATAATAATGCGAATATTTTTTTAATGAACATGGAAATGTAATCTATTATGATAACACTTTTTCAAATATACTTTTTTGAGTCATGGTTAAAAAACCCAAAATGAAACATTGGATTTAAATGCCACTGAATTTCTAAAGCCACATTTTTTTAATAAAGATTTTAATTATTTTGTTAATATAAAATATAGTGCTGGTAGCTGATTGTGCTATTAATAATTATAATGAAATTGTTACATTAGATTAGAGGCATCAAACTTGTTAGAAGTTAAAATGTATCCAATCTTTGTAAGTTTATGTAGTTGTAAGATGGGATTTGTGCACTCGAATGTACATAACATTCGTCTTTCAACGAACGGGGTCAGAGAGCGGGGTAAACGCAATTTTCACAGGTAATTGAAAATAAATCCGTCGACAACCGACGCCAATTGTCCGGGTCACACAGTGCAAACATACAATCATAATCGTCATCTCACACTGAATACAAACACTGTAACATTGTTAACTGATTATAAAGTACTTATATCTATTCTGTGGTAATGCTAGTAGGTAAAATCGGGGTAAAAAAAGGTTCGTCACCTAAAGTCGACAAATGCTTGCATCAGGGCAACATCTGTCAATGGTCTTCTTAATGTTATAGTTTCAAAAATTACTAAGCGTCTACGAGTCTGATAAAGGAATGATTTTGAAAACTGACGAAGTTTTTCGTACCTCGACTGTACTTGTAACGAAGCTAAACCAAATCGTATAATAATCCCTTTTTATAAAATGTTGGTAAATCTGTTTATACAATAATACCATACCTACATTTTAAATTGAACTTGGAGTACTTTTATGGTACTTCGTGATTTGGAATCCTCCTTTTGTGGGATATTAACTACCATTTGTGGCCTTTTATCATACACAAAAAGTAGCTGAAGTTATTAATTTTTTACTACAATCACTACAAAATTATAGTATGTTTTCTATTTCGAACAGATTTATCATTAATATAAAGGAGAATACTTGCAGATATTTTAAATCAAATCCCTGTTTTATTAATGGCTAAATTTATTATCACTTCGTATATTCGTAGTCATAATAAAAGTCACAAACCAATACAACTTCTTTATGTGTTGGCAAAGATTTTCACGCCAAATATCTTGGAAAAATCACTAAAGAGGGTTCGAGAGGTCCTAGGGGACAATGCGAGTTTTCTCAAGTATCACTCCAGCTATAATAGAAGAACAGTCGAATATGTAGATATAAATACTACCCGGTAACAGCTGTTTATAATTTAATTATTTATTTATTATTAATCAGATAAAGCTCCATTTATCTGATACCTACTAGCTGGTGCCCGCGAATTTGTCCGCGTTCTCCTCGATAAATGGACTAACCAACACAAAAAGACTCGAATAAAAATAATTTAAAAATATGCCTTGAAAATAATAATAACTTATGTTTTATCTTGATAAGGTATATTTATTGTATGTAGGTCAGTGCGTGCGGTAGGTACTATATTATTTTTTACCTTTTTTTCCTTTCTCGTTATTTCGCCGCGTTTCATGAAGAAAACCGATAGATTTTTCCACCGCACCGTTGACACTTTATTCAATGAGACGTGTCGTTTGTGTATAAAGAAAAGTAAATTATTAATTTGAATTTTTAGGATTTGAAAACCAAGAACACCTATTAAGGTTCCTATAGGTATGAGGTATGCACCTAAGATAAGTTAGTACCTAATTAATTTTTAGCACTAGACGCAAACAGACTCTCTTTTCGGTTCCAAAATATAGATAGACTACTTTTTTCTCTTTCAACGCGGTCGAAGTCGCAGGCACCAGCTAGTATTTTAATAAAATTAATAAACTTTATGTGTGATTATATTAATAAACTTAATATACATTTCACTGGATATATTCGCCCAGTAATTTTTCGAAAACATAAAATTATTTGACAGAAAGTGTATTTTACTTTGCCATTTATTACTTTTTAGCCAATAAATTGAAAATAATGTGAGGAGAAACCCTAGTTCGATTTTCACATTTTTCAATCTCTACTGCATTTGAGTTATATATATATCAGTTACCTACTTTCAGAGCATGAGGGAAGAAAAATAGAAAGCTATATGAAGAGATATTTCCAATGTGGGAAGCCCAGATATTTGATTGGTCTCGCTGCGCTCGCGCTCAACTAGATACAGCCGCCGTGCTTGAAAAATGCGGCAACTTTTAGTACGCCGAATTCGACGTACCCGAGGTAGTCACACTGCAAACTGTCAGTGATATGTACGTTCCGAATGTTTATTTAATTTTGGGTATGATAAAATGATTTGCGTAGTCAAATTGTGTAAAAATATAATTAAAGTGTGTAAAAAGTGATAAATAGTAATGACGTCTTACACACAATACAATAAAAAGTTGCCGCATTTACGGAGCTATTGCTTTTAGTTATGGCCGTATCTAGTCTAGCGTAGCGAGACCACATTTATCTCGACTGTTTAGTTGCGAGTTTTGCTAGCTACCGTAACGAGATCGGCTCAAGTTGACAGCGCTTGTATTAATCGATGGAAAAGTGAAAGTGCTCCAGTTTAAAAGAGTATCTTGAGGTTTTATAATGTAATTGTCGACGTCTCCGACAGCCGTGATCGTCTAGTGGTTAGGACCCTACGTTGTGGCCGTAGTAACCCAGGTTCGAATCCTGGTCACGGCAGTGATTCAATGCACTGTCACGGCGGAGATCTTTTTTTTATTATTCAACTTTATTACAACGTTTTAACATAAATCGCACTCGTGTAAGTATTATTATACTTACATGAGTGCGATTCATTACATATACATACATACATGCGATACATGCGATGATGGCGTATTCGCCAATTTATTTTTATCGTTATTTTTGTGTAATATTTTCAACCCATTATACAAAAAAGTCAAAACATTGATATGATGGTCCAGTGCAGTATTGGCGATATGAACACAACAAAAGACAAAGGTTAATTAGTGACGATCAATCAATTTGACACGTGCGACTACGTCCAAACAACACATGAATGAACCAGGAATGAACAGTGTGCAGAGTAGGCTAAATAGAGCGAAGTTTCATCACAGAATGTTGCAATAACCAATTCTGCATCTAATAGGAATAAGGTTTAAAATCGCATCGCATGGCTTTTTCAAGTGGACAGAAGGCACAAGAGTGCTTTTGGCTTTCTTGTGGTAATGATTTCACTTAGAATTTGTTCTATTACTTAATTTTACACAACCAGTGAGTGTCGCTTTAACCTGCTAAAATGCAAACTCAAGTTGAAACCTCGGTCAATGTTCAACTTGGGTTCATAAATAATAAATCCTTCATATTCCATAAAAGTCAATTTTATGGTACGTAGCTACCGTCGCCTAATATCATAAAGTTGATAGGTAGTAATATATGATGGAGGACTAGCTGGTGCCTGCGACTTCGTCCGCGTTGAAAAAGAAAAACTAGCCTATCCTGTGTCCCTTACGTCTAAATGTTTACCAAGTTCCATGAAAATCAATTAATTCTTTTAAGAGTTATGGAGGAACATACATACATACAATACCTACGTCTTACAGATTTATTATTAGTACTAGCTGGTGATAAATTAAATCGCAATTATAACGCTGACAACTTGTTGCTATAACACATTGGCCAAGCGTTAGTTACAGTTTTATATTTTAGAAAATCCCTCGGGAACAGTACTTTTTTCTGAATGAAAGGCATCCTCTGTCCTTTCTGGTGTCCCAGACAACGTGTATGCAAGATTTCATGGTGATCGGTTCAGTAGTTTTTGCGTGAAAGCGTAACAAACAAACAAACTCACATTCACATTTATAATATTAGTAAAGATTCATTGATATATTTCAATGTATGTAGAATTTTCTAACTCTGTTTGGATAATATCTATACTAATATTATAAAGAGGAAAGATGTGATTGTTTGTTTGTTTATATTGAATAGGCTCCGAAACTACTGTACCTATTTGAAAAATTCTTTTACCATTAGAAGCCGACAATATCCGTGATTAACATAGGATACTTTTTACCGCGGGAAAATGCTTCATTCCTACGGGAAATCTAAAATAAAAGTAAATACCAGCTTCTTGGCTCGGGATACACTTGACAGCGCCATCTATCCAGAATCAGGTGAAGCGACTAACATGACAACTGCTTGGTGATATTTTTAGCGATCCGCTCCACGATAGATGGCGTTTTATACTTTTCAAGGCGGGCGAAGTCGCGAGCACCGACTACTTATTTAGTCAAATATAAAAATGTTCAAACATAATATTATAAGGTTTCAAAAGCACCATTGTTAAATCCACAATTAGGTGAAATATAACATAAAAATGAATTTTACTGGTTGTCTGCATTTGATGGCAAGCAAAAGATATAACCGCCAATGGCCGAGACTATCGTACACCATAAACCGCTCATGTATTTGCGCAGTCATATAAACCGTTTTATGGCTGGAAATATAAAATGAGGATCGTCCTCGAGAGATGCACAGGAATGCAGTTTTCCTTCTCATTTTTTGACTTAAACTTTTGTGGAAAATTGTGATATTCTTGTAAACCCAAACGAATATCAATTATCGGCCAAATTCACCAAAATATAATTGATTAATTAAAAAAAAAATCAAAAATTTAATATATTTAACATGTGCATAACAACTGTAATGACATATGGATGCCAGACTTGGACATTGACGAAAAGACAGTTCAAGAAACTAATCAAAAACAAAAAGAATAAATGATATCGTGAAACAGCAAAAATGGCGTTGGAGTGGACACATGATCAGACAAAGCGTGAGTAAATGGACCAAAGACATTGTGGAGTTGTACCCGAGAGGATCATTACGAAAAAGAGGAAGACCTTGGCTCTGATTCTGTATGCCAAATACGATTCCACACTCTTGGTCTTACTTTTTCAAACCACGTCTAATGTTTTGCCTTGTCGTGTCATTGCATTCTTATATCTCTATTCTGATGCCCCAAGACAAATTATATATGGCACGTTATGATTTCACAGAATCCACAGTGTATTATTTTATTTATGACGTTTCTTGAAAAAGTAAGACAAGAGTGTGGAATCGTATTTGGCATACAGAATACAGGCCCAGATCTCAGATGGGCAGATGACCTAAACAAGACCACTAACGGAGTTTGGCAAAAAAGGGCAAGGGACCGCATTGAGTGGAAGGCTTTGGAAGAGGCCTATGTCGCAAGACAAGTTGGAGTTGTTGGTCATATTGATAAATAAGTAATATAAATATAATATTTTTATTTTCCCTTTGTTAACTAACTTCAGCAATAAAGGCTATTTTTATTTTTATTTTTATTTAATTAATTTTATTATTAGCCAGCTGGTGCCCGCGACTTCGTCCGCGTTCTCTATAGCCTTCCTCAATAAATGGACTATCCAACACAAAAATATTTTTTAAATTCGAACCAGTAGTTCCTGAGATTAGCGCGTACAGATCGCGCGGCGAGAGTTTGGCTTTGACCTTCGGGTGGAGGGGATTACTGCGCATGGGTACTGTCACGCACACAATACTTTTCCTTTTTTATGTACCAGGTTGGATATTTGAGTGGGTCAAAATTCATGTACAGTGGTGATAATGCTAGAAAATAATACGAAATAGATAAACTTCTTCATTTATTAAAACTATTGATAGTTATTTTACTTATATAAAATGTTTATTTCCTTTTAAAGTTTACAGTGTAAACAATGGGTCTTCCTTCTTGTCGATATTTTCTTATTTTTCTTAAATATTCAATGCGTTGTAATCGGATATTCGATGTTTCTATTAGTAATTTACGGTTGTTTTCTGTTTTTTTCCAGCGAAATCCTAACTCCTTTACAATTACACGAAGACTTGTTTCTGACCCTTTAAAGTTTATATCTTCCTCAAGTTTCTTTTTTAGTTTCCCAATGGTGGGAAGTTCATTATTCGTCTTGTGAAAATTGTGTATACATCTTTTTATTACACCTTGGTCAAAATTATCAATATTGGTAACTGGTTTAGCTCTGGGACGTTTTTTTCCAGGTGTTCTGAAAGTAATTAGCAAATCGGAACTCTTGGCTTGATTTGCGATATTTTTTACAGTGCCAATTGAAGTCTTAGTGGCCTCCGATGTCCGTTTTTGAATTTGAGCTAATTTACTGACTACACAATTTAATTTAGAAACAGTTTCCGTTTTCATTACCTGCATAGTCTGTATAGTTTGGTTATTCTCCGACTGACTGAGTAAAGAAGCAACTTCCTCAATCTGACTTCGAATTTGCTTCAATGAATCGATACATTCGTCAGCTTCTTTCTTTAAAAAGCAATTCACGTCATATATCATTTTCCGTGCTTGCCTTTTTAAAACAATGTTTTTTTTTACGCATTTTCAAATCACTTTTTAATATTTAACAAAAAAAACTTAACTGACAAACTTAAACAAACAAACTCAACAAATAATAACAATCGACAACAATAAACAATTAACGAAAATAGCAATTCACTTGTGAACGTGATTGTACAACAGGAGTGCGCGGTACGTCGTATCGATGCGAGAGGCAGGGAACGACTGGAGCGCCAATCAGAGCACCGCGTGCGCCTACACACCCGCCCCGCACCCCGCTAATTGCCCGTTGATACCCAATTTCTGATTTCTGCGCAATAACGGTCAAAGCCAAACTCTCGCCGCGCGATCTGTACAACCAAACAAACAAACTCTTCAGCTTTATATATTGGTATAGATATGACGCCCGCCCGCTTAGGAATTACTTTTTGTGGCTTAGAAATCTTACTGAATTTTTCTTTTTACTCAAACGCTAACTACGGTTAGGATATTAAAGTCTAGGTAATATCCTTGATCAAGAAATGAGCTAATAAATGTAAGAAATAATATTTCAAATCTGTCTGGGAGATCCAGAGATAAGCGCGTTCAATTCAAACCAACAAAAAAATCTCTGGCTTTTTCTATAAGTAGGTATTAACTATTATTATAAAAGCAAAAGTAAGATTGTTTGTTTCGCTTCACGAGTGAACTTGAACATGTGTTTTCAGGTATCTATATCCTTTTGTGGATAATTTAAAAATAAAAAATAAAAGTCTGACAATGTTGACTTAAGCTAAGAAAAAGGGGCGAGGACGAAGTCGCGAGCAAAAGATAGTATTAGTATAAATTTTGCTTTCTGTCTTCTGTCTCCAGCTTCGTTACTTGCGATTAGTAATTTGGTCTTGACGAAAGATGATTCGTATCTTTAATACCCACCTCACCATTTCTCCCTTATAATTTCACCGTGTCCGTTCATCCGTCTTTCGCTGGAGGCCCCCTTTGTAATTTTAATCAAAATACCTTTTAATTAAAATTGTCCGCCTAATTTACGGAACCTTTATTCGTGAACAGCGGCTCAATTTTGTTGATTGATGATATTTTTACGCATTAAACGAAACATTGGCTGAGCAGAGAGAACGTTTTTTTATGTACAAGAAAACGTCAAAAAGGATGACGGTCCATTTTAGTGTAGGTGATTACACACATAGTATGGTGCAATTGGCTCAAAAAACGACCCCCATATTCAAAGTAAAAGTATCATTCCAGCTCCAAATTGTTCTATACAGTCCACTTATTATTTGGTAAAAAGTTACACCATTTTAACAAGTAAAGCCACAGGTGCTGCATATGCACTGCCCACAGATCTTCGGAAATGCGCGCGGCCCTGCTAGAGACATGGCATCCCTAAAGAATAAAGCGTGCCTCGGAATTATTGTCCTCGAAAGCCGGGAGCAGGTCGCTAGTATTTATTAAGTAATCAAATTACAACATTAAGTTAATCGTAGCAGTAATGTTTAAATGGGAAAAAATATGGCTAATTTTGAAAAATTATAACTATTTTAACCAAACATATAAATTAAAGTTTTGCCATTTACCAGAAGTCTGTATTATCCGTGAGTTTTCAACAAAATCACAAAGTATGGTTGACTTCCATTTTGAAATCGTTTCGCACGAGTGAATTCATCAGATGAAAGTAAAAGTTATCCAGTACGTGTTCGTTTCACAAAATGACAAAAAAATGTTGATAACCCTTTCAAATTTAAAAGGTTGCTCGTGGTGAGTAATTGTAAGAATTTTTGTGACTTTTCAGATGGGTTACATTTATTCTTTTGATAAAGCAAGACAGTTTTTTAATAATTTCAGCACCGTCTCCGACAGCCGTGATCGTCTAGTGGTTAGGACCCTACGTTGTGGCCGTAGTAACCCAGGTTCGAATCCTGGTCACGGCAGTGATTAAACACTGTCACGGCGGTGACCATATTTTTTCTTACAATTACACATAATTAAATAAAATCGAAATATCTTGAGGTTTTATATTGTAATTGTCAACGTCTCCGACAGCCGTGATCGTCTAGTGGTTAGGACCCTACGTTGTGGCCGTAGTAACCCAGGTTCGAATCCTGGTCACGGCAGTGATTAAGCACTGTCACGGCGGAGACCGTATTTTTTCTTACAACTGCACATAATTAAGTAAAATCGATACATCTTGGGGTTTTATAGTGTAATTGTCAACGTCTCCGACAGCCGTGATCGTCTAGTGGTTAGGACCCTACGTTGTGGCCGTAGTAACCCAGGTTCGAATCCTGGTCACGGCAGTGATTAAGCACTGTCACGGCGGAGACCGTATTTTTTCTTACAACTGCACATAATTAAGTAAAATCGATACATCTTGGGGTTTTATAGTGTAATTGTCAACGTCTCCGACAGCCGTGATCGTCTAGTGGTTAGGACCCTACGTTGTGGCCGTAGTAACCCAGGTTCGAATCCTGGTCACGGCAGTGATTAAGCACTGTCACGGCGGAGACCGTATTTTTTCTTACAACTGCACATAATTAAGTAAAATCGATACATCTTGGGGTTTTATAGTGTAATTGTCAACGTCTCCGACAGCCGTGATCGTCTAGTGGTTAGGACCCTACGTTGTGGCCGTAGTAACCCAGGTTCGAATCCTGGTCACGGCAGTGATTAAGCACTGTCACGGCGGAGACCGTATTTTTTCTTACAACTGCACATAATTAAGTAAAATCGATACATCTTGGGGTTTTATAGTGTAATTGTCAACGTCTCCGACAGCCGTGATCGTCTAGTGGTTAGGACCCTACGTTGTGGCCGTAGTAACCCAGGTTCGAATCCTGGTCACGGCAGTGATTAAGCACTGTCACGGCGGAGACCGTATTTTTTCTTACAACTGCACATAATTAAGTAAAATCGATACATCTTGGGGTTTTATAGTGTAATTGTCAACGTCTCCGACAGCCGTGATCTTCTAGTGGTTAGGACCCTACGTTGTGGCCGTAGTAACCCAGGTTCGAATACTGGTCACGGCAGTGATTAAGCACTGTCACGGCGGAGACCGTATTTTTTCTTACAACTGCACATAATTAAGTAAAATCGATACATCTTGGGGTTTTATAGTGTAATTGTCAACGTCTCCGACAGCCGTGATCTTCTAGTGGTTAGGACCCTACGTTGTGGCCGTAGTAACCCAGGTTCGAATCCTGGTCACGGCAGTGATTAAGCACTGTCACGGAGGAGACCATATTTTTTCTTACAATTACACATACTATAATTAAGATATACATAATTATATTATGTATTATTATTGTTATATATCTTATATTATAAATTTTAATGTGAGTTTGTTTGTGTAACAAACGCTTTCACGCTAAAACTACTGAACCGATCCCCATGAAATTTTGCACACACATTATCTGAGACACCAGAAAGGACCTTTCATCCAGAAGTTGAAATAAGTGGATCCTTTTTCCAATTAGGTTGGAATAGAATTTGGACAAATGCTATTGTTGTTTTTTATTATCATTATTTTATTGCAAAACCAATAAAATTGTACTCTGTACATGTTATACTTTATGTACATAGTTAGTACATATGTTACCGCAGTAAAAAAAATAGTTTAGTGATTTTTTTATGTAAAATAATCCTAAAAAGGACAATATAGAGAAATATGAAAAATTATATTAGCTGTACATTTTTGTAGTTTATATTAAAAATAATAATTGAAAGAAAAGAAATTTTATTTACATTTTAGTGAATCAAATAGAAATAATATTACATAGGTACTTTATGTTTCAAAAACAGCTCGGAGGATTACTAAAAGAGATTTATATACTTAATTTAAACCTCTTCACTATAGAATTCAATTTACTGTCCGGAAATATCATTTCCTCCGAGCGAACACTTAAAAATGTTAGTTATTTTAGAGAAGTAATGTTCGCCATTATATTATGTAGTGGGAATCTACAGAGAGTTGATCCTGTCTCATTTTAAAGTAGCTTTTGCACGCGACTTCGTCCACGTAACTTTATAAAATATAGCCTACGTTACTCGCTGGTAATATAGATACCCAAGCAGTGAAATAATTTTTCAAATCGGACCAGCAGTTTAGAAGCTTATACAATGCAAACAAACAAACAATCAAATCTTTCCTCTTATATACTTAAAGCAGCTACAGTACAAAGTATGTTCAACCCGATATGCAAATAAATATTTGTAGTTAATGAAATAATAATCTATTGTAATCGAACTCAATAATCTATTGCAATTTCTAATTTTTTTAGTAACTAAATGTTTTACTGTAATAAACTAATGAATTAAACGTGTTTTATTATTCTTTATTAAAGTCATAAAGAGTCGTAAAGGTCATAGGGTCATAAGGGTCATAAGGGGTCATTGTGTGTCTTATTATTCTTTAACGTCATAAAGAGTCGTGAAGGTCACAAGGGCCATAAGAGTCATTGTGTGTTTTATTATTCTTTAGTCTTAAAGGGTCGTTAAGGTCACAAGGGCCATAAGAGTCATTGTGTGTTTTATTATTCTTTAGTCTTAAAGGGTCGTTAAGGTCATAAGGGTCATAAGGGATCATTGTGTGTCTTATTATTCTTTAGTCTTAAAGGGTCGTTAAGGTCACAAGGGCCATAAGAGTCATTGTGTGTCTTATTATTCTTTAACGTCATAAAGAGTCGTGAAGGTCACAAGGGCCATAAGAGTCATTGTGTGTTTTATTATTCTTTAGTCTTAAAGGGTCGTTAAGGTCACAAGGGCCATAAGAGTCATTGTGTGTTTTATTATTCTTTAGTCTTAAAGGGTCGTTAAGGTCATAAGGGTCATAAGGGATCATTGTGTGTCTTATTATTCTTTAACGTCATAAAGGGGTCGTAAAGGTCATAAGGGTCATAAGGGATCATTGTGTGTCTTATTATTCTTTAACGTCATAAAGGGGTCGTAAAGGTCATAAGGGTCATAAGGGATCATTGTGTGTCTTATTATTCTTTAGTCATAAAGGGTCGTAAAGGTCATAAGGATCATAAAGGGTCATTGTGTGTTTTATTATTCTTTGGTCATAAAAGGTCGATTTTAAAGCTAAATTCTAATTATTTACCGTTCCGTAAAAGTTCTTGTAGCTTTGTTCGTGTATGACACAGCATTTCCTTAGATTTTTTTTATTGAATCTATTTCTATAGTGTTAAGAAAATGTATATTAAGATCACTGTATTTTTTATTCATATAGTTTATATCCGCCGAGTTAAAGTGAATGGTGAAATATAGGGAAACTGGTTTCTCTGTAAAAATGATTTGAAAGGTTTTTTATTTTCTTTTTATATGTTTCCCAAAGAAAATAAAATTAAGCGAGAGTTACATAATATTGAGCTCTTAAGCTCACAGAGAGCCCTATATTAAACACATCAAATAAGTAAATAAGACGAGTACAGATAGACAGAATTATTTTATTGCAACTTGAGTCAGAAAGCTGTCTAAATAAATCTATATTAGAATTTACATCCAGTAATGAAACAAATTTATACATATAGTTATAGCTTCTACAATATATGTGGGAAATGGGAAGAACAGCCAATATTTATGTTTTAGATGGGATCACACATAAAGCTGAGTAACAAAAATTTGGGGTTACTTTGACTTCCAGGGGAACATTGACACGTTTTGACATTGGGTTAAAAGAGGTCCATTGGTGTCTTTATAAAGACTCCAGTAGCGCGGGAAGTCCCGGCAAACAGCGATGCATCCACTGTGTTGCCATAATAAAGAAATGTTGATTATTTTGGTATTTTTATTCAATTTTCATAAAATTTTCACTCAAAATTATGATGATTGCTTTTTATTTTAGTAGAAAGCTTATTCTTCTTCTCTTTTAATGTCTTGGCTCCATCAGATCTTTTTCGATGATTTTGCCAGTGTCATTAGTAAAAATAGCAATTTGTAATAGCCTTTTTTAAACAAAAAAGGCAAAATTGAAATTAAAAATCAAAAATAGCAGATCCCGAGACTAGTCAGTCAAGTCAAGTCAAGTCTATAATATTTTTTCTTAGTTTTCCAAAACAGGTCCGTCAAGTACAGAAAGCTTATTAATGTAAGCTTTGAAGCGATTATTTTGACTTTCAGTGCTATCATTTCAATACTACTGTCAAATTAGCCCCCCATTCTGGATAACTTTGACCCCTACAAAAAAAATAGAATTTTTTTTTTTTTATTCATTTGTGCATTAGACTGAATAGGCCAAAGGACTAATTTATTGTACTATAGAGATAAAAAAAGATATCAAAATCGCAGAAACGCGTCATATAGATTTTTTTTATAAATTTAAATTTACGAAACCCTTAGAAGAAACCCCGAAAGAAACTCAGGGTACCATTATTTTTGTCATCTTTAAAATAATAAAATTACATACTTAAATGGTACCAATCATATACTTATATTAGGTATTGAAATCGTTTGAGCGGGTTAGGAGATTAGTGCCAATAAATATAGTGACTCGTGAATTTTATATATGAAGAAGTAGATATCAGTACTACATGTATAATGGAACACTAGAAAATAAGTTTAACCAAAGTTATATTGTTCGGAAAATTTGTAATCTATAAAACTTTAGCCAATCTCTTTGAATGGAACAATCATTATTCATCCGTCGATACAACTTGGACAAAGTTGAGGCAAATTTTAATCTAACATTAGCCATGTCTAAATCTAAAGCAAACAAAGAGAAGTTCATTTAAATTATTTCTCTTCTCATCTCAATTTTGTATTGAGATTTAAATCTTATAAGTTTTTGCCAGCATCAAGCAATGAGATATATATTTATACTTAATATCACAGAGATAATAATATACTAGGTACAATTAATATGAATCCATTATACTGGTACGTCAAAATGTTTTGCAAATGGTATTTTATAATATTACCTAGATATTAAAATATATAAATCAAAAGTTTAGAAATTGTCTTGTTTATTTTATTGATATATAATATACTGTAGTTTATTGAATTTATTGTTGTAATTAAATGCTGGCTAATGCCACTCCTACAAGATGTAATATACGTATCAAATAATACTACTATAAGTGCAAATGTTTTCTAATCAAAATCTACAAGAGACTCTTATGAAGGTCATTATACCTTAAATATACCTAAATTTATTATATAAAAAATTATATTATTATATTATATAAATTTATTATTTATTATACCTAAATTTAATTTTACCAGGGTTTCGGAAAAAAGCCAAGATGACGATCCTGAGAAGAAACTCAGAAAGAAACTCAAGAACTAAGTAATATAGGAAATACCAAGGAGAAAATAACGAAATCAATTTGTATTGACGAAACTACGGGCAGTAGTTCTTGTATAGCTAATTATTATTTTATCAGCTTATATAAATAATAATTAGATATACCTACATACAAATGAAACCACAACAACAAGCCTGATAAGAGGAAGAGAGCCTATTATATGTCCGCAAGGCATATTGCTCATATTAAACCCACAGGCGCTTTCATCGATATTCCTTCACACAATTTTATTCTTTACTAGCTGTTGCACGCGACTTCGCCCGCGTAACTTTGTAAATTATATACTAAAACCTTCCTCGAGAACCCCTCTATTCATTGGTGAAAACAGCATAAAAATCGATACAGTAGTTTTTGATATAACAGTCAAACAGACGCGGCGGAAGACTTTGTTGTATAATATGTAAGGACTAGCTGACGCCCGCGACTTCGTCCGCGTTGAAAAAGAAAAAAGTAGCCTATCGTGTATCCTGTACGTCTAAATATTTATCTACCAAGTTTCATGAAAATCAGTTAATTCGTTTAAAAGTTATGGAGGAACATAACTTTTACATAACTCGTACAGATTTATTATTAGCATTGGTGATGATGATTCTGAATAATAATAATATGCTAAAACGTTATAACTACATATTTTAATAATCTCGCATTGCATAAATTCGAAAAATTCTTGACAATATTTCGTGATAAATCTTTCTCCAAAAAGTAGACAATATCTATAGTGTTAAGTTCTCTAAGCATTTGAGACGAGAGGGTGATCTAATGACGTCCCTTTGTGACAAATCCGTGTGCCCATCCAGTGTTAAGGGATGAAAGAAGAAGTATGGAATTTAATTTATTTCCACGACAGCATTTTCTCCAATTTATCCCCATGATTGGACAAAGGATCCACGTCTCCTACCTAAATACATCTCACGAACGGTTCAAATACTTCATTTTGATTGGTAATCTATTTTCGCTATCATATTTAACCATTGACACTATTTTCTTTACATCCATACTAAGATTATAAATGTGAAAGTAACTCTGTCTGTTTGTCTTTTAACTTTTCACGCCTTAACTACTCAATCTGTCATCATGAAATTTTGCATACAAGAAAGGGCATTAGACGAGTGATCGTCTAAAAAATATAAATAATTGGATGCCATTTTCTTTTTAAACGCGGACGAAGTCGCTGGCACCAACTAGTTTCTATATGTATTTTGTATCACACAAAGTTAAAAAGCTATTAAACATATTTGTATAGTTGCGGTTTTATGTGTTAGCTGTCTATTTGCAAATGTTCCCGTTAACGGTGTTATTAAGGCGTAAAATGTTCGGGCACGATGCATCCAAGTGGTGCACTCAACGTAATGCAATTTTGTCGACATAACAGGAACGCCACGACGCAAGCACGTGGAAAGCGTCCAAGTGGCTCCGAAAGCACACAATAACAAGTAGATTTTGTTATCACACAATAACAAGTAGGTACCGTCTGAATCTATTTGATATATTCTACATAAATTTTATTAAGCTTATTAAAGGGCTACCACACCATACAATTTGAAAGTATCCAATTTAGGAAATCGAAAGGTGTGATCGCAGAAAGAACAGATAGGATTCAATTGAGAGTTTATCCATTTTCAACTCTATGTCTTTGATTTAGAAATCAATTTAGCGTAGTGTGATCACGAGCTCTCTACTTAGATTCCTAAATAGGAAATGTTCAAATTGTATGGTGCCTTTTTATTAGGGAAGGCTTTGTAGGAAGCCTTTTTATTAGGGAATATTTTTACAGGGATATTTATTAAAAAAAAGTAGGTTACTAGGAATGATGAACAATGTAGCTATTCTTGTCATAATGTATTGATAACAAATAAGGAATAATTAAACTGTAATTAGCATAGATCTAGAATTATTACCGTTCCGTTAGGTAATTAGTGTATTTATTTTTTCCAATTCAATTTAATCTTTTTTATACTGTTTCTTGTGTAATTTGTATCATTGCTGACTCTAATAGTCAAATAATTAATTGTACGTGTAAACAATGATTATTTTACATCTAACCAAAACATCAACATTTGGATAAATATTTAAATGGAAACATAAAATTAATAAAAAAAAATATTTCCGATCATTTCGCCTGGTGATGGGTTCAATGCAAGAATCGCTTGGAAGTTAGATATTGCTATACCAAGTTATTTAGGCGTCTTAAATAAAATCGGCCGTTGAGCATATTGTATTGTATGACTGGTTATTTGCAGTCCAAGAGAATATTATATCCATATATAATACTAGCTGACGTCCGCGACTTCTTCCGCGTTGAAAAATAAAAAAAGAAGTCATTTCTGTGTGTGTCGTGTATGTTCATCTACCAATTTTCATGAAAATCAGAGTTATGGAGGAACATACATTACATACAATACCTTCAAATTTATTATTAGTATGGATTGATAAAACATACATTTTACTTATTTTAGGTACACGTATAACTAAATGCAGTTGTAAAATGCTTCGTTTGTGTATTGTAATTAAAGGTTATTGTGTGAGGGAGTATTGTTGTTGCAAAACTTGTTCATCCCAGTTTTTAGTTGTTGCAGCAGTGTCGTTATATTTACGTATTGATCGTATTTGCTTCGTTGCGCACTTTGCGGTATTGTTCCTTTATTCAATGAAATAACTTGGAAACTAATATATTGAAATAACGACGGCTTTTCTTGTTTCTACGCAACTGTAAAAATATTAAAACTATAATGAGAAATTTAATTAATCTATCTATTAATCTGTATAGTATAATTCTAAAATACTAAAATACTGATCAAGTAATTTAATATGTAAGCTTGTATACTTACATATTAAAATTTGTGAATGAGTTTCAAAAGAAGATTCTATATTCTGCATTGAAAACCAGTTTAGAAAACAGAATTATTTTTCTTCATTCGAAACCAAGTTTCCAAAAAAGAAGAATAATTCTGTTTTCGAACCTGTTTTCGAACCTATTCTGCATTGAAAACCAGTTTAGAAAACAGAATTATTTTTCTTCATTCGAAACCAGGTTTCCAAAAAAGAAGAATAATTCTGTTTTCGAAACTGTTTTAGAACCTATTCTGCATTGAAAACCAGTTTAGAAAACAGAATTATTTTTCTTCATTCGAAACCAGGTTTCCAAAAAAGAAGAATAATTCTGTTTTCGAAACTGGTTTCGAACCTTTGGTTTCCAAAACGGCCGAAGCGTATATTCCTCCATAACTCCTAAACAAATTAACCAATTTTCATGAAACTTGGTAGATAAACATTTAGACGTACGAGACACAGGATATAGGCCAAATTTTTTCTTTTTCAACGCGGACGAAGTCGCGGGCGCCAGCTAGTATTTTATAAAGTTACACGGGCGAAGTAGCGTGCAACATCTAGTGATGACCAACATGATTTTACTTCGAAATCTCCTTCTTTTTTTATCTATGCATTACAAACTACATAGTAAAATTACTGAATAATAAATTTTACAGTACTTCGTCGAAGAGCTTTGGAAAAAGGACAAGGAAAAATGGTCGGATGTCGGCAATTTCCTTGTGTAACGTAGACAGAATATTTCTGTGTCCGGAAAATGGCGGGGAAAACTCCGCCAGCCGTCCATTAAAAGGCAACTCAACAGGTGTACATCCGGAAAGGAGGTCATATTTGAATAGCAAATCATCTTCATCCCCTTTGGCCCTTATTAAAAATTTCCTTTCTCCCAATACTCCACAAGTGCTCAAGTTTATTTTCCTTATAACATATTTTTTAAACAATTTTTTTAAAAATTTGGTGTCACGTGTTTGTGCGCAATTAACTCATAAACCACTGAACCAATTTTGATAAAATTACGTAACTATGTGTAATTTGGTGCAACTTGCAACACTATAGTGGCGTTGCTTGTGTCATAGGCGACGGTAGCCACCTACCATCAAGTGGACCGTTAACCTGTCTGTAGTAAGGACCAGTTACCCTCTAGCTGTTAACCAAACGGTCGCGGGTTCGAATCCCACTAGGGGCAAATGTTTATTTCTTAATATTTACCTTTGTACCTGAGTCATGGATGTTTTTTTTTAAAAGTAATATATTAACTGTCTGGTATATGGATAATACAATGTGTGGAATGTGTGAATATATTTATTTATCTAAAAATAATATAGTCAACAAATGTTTTAACGCCTAATAAAAAGGTGGGACGATGTCGCTGGCATAAGATAGTTAATATATTTAATGTGAAAGCTAATGTACACCTTCCATAGACAAAAGTAACGTTTATGGTTTGTCATAAAATTGAAATTCCTGTAAAGGAATTTCTTGTAGTCAACTCATGAGAAGCTAAATAAATATACAGCTCGTGTGCGGAGTAATTTTCATGTCCACAAGACAAGGAATTATTTCAAGCGCCATAACTTATTATATAGTAGGATGTAACAAAACTTTATGGGAATACTTATTAAGTATTTATGTTTAAAGATAGTTAGTTGCATTTTATGATTTTATGTAGGTATTCGAATGATGAGTAAAAATGACCAAAAATCTAAAATGGAAAAACTTAATCCTAATATATAAAGTACTAATATTTTAAATGTGAAAATAACTTTGTGTCAGCCTGTTTCCTTTCCTTCCACGCCTTAACTACTAAACCAATCATTATGAAATTTTACATACACGTTGCCAAAAATACAGAAAATGACGTGGAGTAACACATCTCATCCAGAAGAATTCTATTTCTGAAAGAAATCTAAAAATATAAAAGCAACTCCTGGCAATTTTTTAAAAAGGGCGTGGACGAAGTCACAGGCACCAGCTAGTGGTTGCTAAATGGTAAAGTAAGTTTGTATGTTTCGCTTACATGTTTAACTTCTTAAGTTAAATGTCAATGATACAAAACAAAATACAATTGAATTGAGAACCTCCTCTAATAATAACTATTCTGTCAAATTCAAGTCAAAAGTAAATGTGAACGATTGAAATAAAATGCTATTTAGTTATTTATTTTATTTAATTAAATAAATACATGTCCCATATTAAAAAAAGTTATACATATAAAACAGAACATGATTTTTATTTGACCAAATGAGAGTGAAGAACTTTACGAACGTTTTACGAACGCGTGACATGTGACGTGCCTCTAAAAGTTTCCTAATGATACATTCTGTCGACGTCAAGCTCAAAGTTCGTGACGCGATATTAAAAGTTGTATTCACAAATACAAAGTAAGTAGTTCATATTTCATGGAGTTGGACATACTTAAACGTAACTTCAGGGGACGTACTTAAAACGTAGCTAAGCCTGTCCGCGCTAAGTCTTAAAGAAATGTTATATTTTACATCACATCATACAGTGAGCGGTCATTTGGTGCTTACAAAATTATGGGACACCAGAAAGGACATAGGGTACCTTTCATCCAAGAAAAAAGTACTGTTCCCGAGGGATTATCTGAAAATTTGCAAGCATTCATTTCTTACTTATTATTATTGAGTTTTTAAACTAAGTTACGCAAATCTAGTGTCACTTGTTTTCCACGTACGAATATGAAATTCTCGTCAAAACAATTGCAATAATAACTGTATTGTTACTGTTGAAATACTGCATGTGTTTTCGTGTGCCATAAATATTAAATGTAAGCAAAACATGGCAACATTTAATGGCACTAACTTTCACTGGAACCTTGAAACACGAGTTGAAACAAACATCGTTAGCAGTATTTCGTTTCAGAACTTTTTAAGTATACTTATATCGGAAAACATATTTCATTAAAACAGACATTAATCTTAGTAGTATTAAAATAATTACTCAATGAGAATGATATGTCTAACGGCAGTCATAAAGTCAGGTCCACTTGATGATAGGTGGCTACCGTCGCCAGCGTCGCCTATAAGCACAAGCAACGCCAATGAAATGCCAATCTTCGTACCTACTTAATTATATATTTAAAGTCACATGTTGTGACTGGTGACAGCCCAAGCAACACAGAATGGCTGAATATTCTTTGAATAAATGCATTTATACAGCCGTTATTCAAGCAATTTGGGCACAAAATAAATTGCTTTAAGCTGTATAGTAGCAACATAATAGCTGAATAGTAGCTGAATAATAGCCCATAGTGTTATAATAGCCCAAAAATAATTCAATACAGCATTTGCCTATCTTGTCAGCTCTAATACCCTTATAACAAAGCTTTAAACTGAATAATTTGTGAATTTCATAATGTTATCTGGCCTATGTGTTGCCTGGGAGGCGACTCATGCACCTTGACCGATAACGAACTAATATAAAACAAACGGCGTTATAACCCAATCATTACTTGTAATTGGTGAAAGAGACCCTAACACTAAACACATTATGGCAACATGACATAAAAGAGACGACAAAGATAAATTCTCAGCAAACGGATAACAAGCACAATATCAGAGAGAGACGTTTTCTATTTATCATATTAATACTTCGACAAAATAGAACATGTCAGCTTCACTAAATCCTTTAGGATTTTATGTTACGACAATATGAATTTATATTAGTATGTCGCGTAGGGAACACTTCGGGTACAAGTCACATAAAAATCTCTTCCCTGTACGAATATAAATGACGCCATAAAATTTTACATCTTACTCGATTTGGTGCTATACGCTAAGTAGTACACTCGGAACTATTACCAAATACAATATAAAAAATATATATTATAAACCCATAACTAAGATTATTTTACCTGAAAGATATTAGGTTTTCTTTCAATTCTTTAGATTGATTATAATATCAATTTAGAATAACCCTTTCCTCCATACAAACTTAGAATGATTATTACTAGGCTGTTTTATGTTTAATTTACAAAAGTAAGCATGATACCGATTCATCTTGTCGTTAACTAGGTTCGTATGCATACAAACTTTAAAAAAAAGTATTAATTTAAAAGAAATGGTCCTTGAAAAATCCATATTTCAACACAAGTTTTAATGCAACTTTGAGGGTGATTAGGTCAATTCAGTGTACAAAAACTCCAAAATACTTTGCATACAAACATTGATTAGTTATTCAAGAGTTCAAATAACTTTACACGAAATAGATATATGCAGTAGTTTTGTCAAAAAGAGTATATGCCCAAGGCTCTGTTTATGATTTTATTTTTGGTATGAATCATTGTGCATCTCAGTCGACTGCTCCTCCCGCGCTTTGAGTTGTGTGAGACAGGACGCATTTTAGCCATAAGACCGATGAGTTCGGGCCGCCGACTTGTTTCATCTTAATCTTCGATATGCATTTTAGTAAAAAGCATTTTTTTTTACATTACAAATAAAAACATCCAATGA
Organism: Synanthedon vespiformis; assembly: GCA_918317495.1. Taxonomy (NCBI): domain Eukaryota; kingdom Metazoa; phylum Arthropoda; class Insecta; order Lepidoptera; family Sesiidae; genus Synanthedon; species Synanthedon vespiformis. The sequence continues at coordinate 12,523,204 of OU906945.1, read as the reverse complement.
TTGAATACATTTTTAATAGTGATAATACATTAGTGCACTGTTAGTATAGGAATATTAACCATCAAGTAACTAGCCATCAAACGGTGATAGTACATTAGTGTAATATTTTGTCTTTGATTTTGTCCCATAAAGTTAATATAGCTGTTAAAAATTAAAAAAATGACTATTTTACTTGACTGTACTAGCACAAAGTCACATAGCATTCAGATCGGTCATAAAGTTTGGAGCAAACTACCTAATATGTAGTTACCTAATATGTTGTACCCGCTGGCTAACTTTGTTCCTGTGTTTCGAGGCCCATAGCCCATGGGTTTCTCTCTCTGGGGATTTACACATACAATTAGAAACTGTTTAATATTTGTTTCAAACTATTTGAGTATATTTAGAAACTGTTACTATTGTTATACTCTAGTATTATTCCTACTTCTATGGTTTTACAAAATGAGTCACAGAAACATCTGAAAGTGAAATAATGTTTCTATTAGAACGAAAAAAAACCTATAATGACATTTTAAAATACAATGTTTCTGCTAAATTCAAATTCAAATAATTTATTATTATGTTAGGAATTTAGGACTTCAGAACAATTTGAGGAGCAAACCCTGGTCCTCACTCTAAGCAAGCCTTTATCGTGGGGTCCCGTACTGTAAATTACTATTTAAGACAAAGAACTTATGCACTAAGCAACAGTGTTTATGCTTTTTATGTTAAATACTAGCTGGCGCCCGCGACTTCGTCCGCGTTGAAAAACTTAGTACCCAGATAGTCCATGTCCATAGATTAAAATATTCTTAGAATATTAGAACACCATACGACAATATTTAAGACACTTTACTTTTCAAATGTTTCTATGTTCTGTGATAACATTCTATGGTTTGGGTTTAATAAAAATACCTTCGTTTTATGACAAGATATTTGTATGTAACAGAATATAATAAAATCATAAACTGTACATTTAATATCATTATCAAAAAAAAAAAAAATTGTACACCTTGTACTTGCTTCGAAATCTTATATTATCTTAATTTATATTCTATTCACATTGTGAACAAAAACAATATATATCCCATTTCTACGCATCTTTGTCAACAAGATAGATTGCTACACTACTCGTATATGAGGCCTCAGTACACAATTTTCTTATGATAAATGATTTCAATTTAGTTATAGATACTTATAGTTGCTTTGGACGGTACATTTAGACTCTAATTTTGGTATTACCGTATCTTATTTTGTGGAGACTGGAACTAAGAACTTTACTATTCAGTTTATCTTTATTTCTGACAGTATTTTTTTAATTTGTCAAACGTTTTATGTACAATGCAATGCATGTAAATTACAATGCAAGTTAAATAATACATTATTATAAGGTGCTCTTTTTTAATTAGCCATGCATACTAAGTGTTTTTAACACTCTGTAAAACAAGAGTTATCTTTCGTGTATTACATAGAATAGATATACTATTTTAAAAGAATTCTTGAATATCTTGAAAACATCATCTTCTTCGTTGCATCCGAGAATCCGGCGATGGTGAAGACTCGTGAATGATGACGTAGAAGGCACTTAACTCCGGTAACCTAGCTTTATAATGTCAAAATAATCATACAGCTAGATAACCAAAGATAATTGACCTATCTACTTTCTTCTTTCTTCTGTGTGGAATCTTCTTTCTTGATATCTTCTCCTCTTGCTACTTGTTTCAGTAACTTATATTAACTTAATTACATAAACATCATCAATACTTGTTGTAATTGTGGTAATTGGAGTAATTTACTTTGTTTTCAGAAATATCGATTTTTAGAATTGTTCCTCCATCACTCTTAAACGAATTAACTCATTTTCATGAAACTTGGTAGATAAACATTTAGAAGTACGGGACACGTGATAGGTAACGCGGAAGAAGTCGCGGGCAACAGCTAGTACTAAATAAAATACCTGTAATATTCATGAATGTAATAGAAAAACGTTTGAGGGTATTCAGGAAAATGTTTACATTTCAATTATAGCTTCAGGTCGACTGCCTCCATTTGTATTCGACTTCGCCTCTTCCCTTGTAATTGTCAATTCCGGCTCGAGACAATGTCATCATTGAAGGCTGCCGGAGCTCGTCACCTGGAAATACATTTTGTACACAATTACAAAGACGATATTTCAATTGCTTCAAAATAAATTTATACTTGGTTAAGCCAAGCGACGACGGAAGATATAGGTTTAATTGAGAGCTGATTGAGGATTAGGTATTGCTTATACTTCTGGAAAATCAAGTATCAAATATAACCAACCATAAAATCAAGTGGGTGTACTTTTTGATCAAGGTAATGAGCATTTATGTAGGCCAAAAATATATAAAAAATTTAATAATCTAAACCCTCCTTTCAATTAAAACACTGCTTTCGATAAGAATGTTATTTTAAGTATAGGTATTTTCTTTAAAATTACTTCCTGCTATTAATTCAGCAGGAATGCCGACCGTCCACTTGATGATAGGTTTATTCTGTCGCATATTAACACAAGCAAAACCGTAGAAGTATCTACTAGAGACATGCATTAGAGGCTAGATAAACTAGAAAAACTAAATGCCAACTAACATGACTTTTATAAGTAGACTGCAGATTAAATACTAAAATATCTAGAAGCAGTTTATCGAGTCACAAGTGCACAAAAATCTATCAAGTTTGCCGACAGGTTATTTTTTACTGCAATTTTATTCTTCAATACTGGACCAATAATGGACTTGTCAAAGAGATTATTGATTCATTGACGCGTTGAAGAAATATCGAATACAAAAAGCGTTTTATAAAACAAACCCGGCCCCCGCGTCTCGGCCGGAGCTCGTCCAAGTGCGAATGACTTATGTAAAGATATTCGTCAGACTAGCTTCAAGGAACTGTTTGCTTAGGTTAATACTCTGCTGTGTGGAAATACAATCGCCATTTTACATAGAGCCCAGCGCTCCTCCCGGACATTAGTCTTTGAGGCGTTCTCACGGTTGTTCTTACAGTGGTCATTGTTACACGTGACCATGACAGCAAAACTCATATATAAAATAAAGGAAACAACGACCTACAAACGCCGAGTAGGTATGGTGTTTTCATTGGCTATTTTTCCTTCCCCGAGACACATTTTCATTGATTTTAAACGTAAATTTATTATTGATCGCCATGACATTTTTAAAAGTTTACTCGTTAACAAGGTGACTGGCAAAAAAACTAGTTTCACCGGTTTTTAATTACTGGTGAGCCCTTGTAAATCTTATATTTGTTATTTTTGAGAATTGGTTACGTTTAATTTCAAGGGAAAACTAGTATAGAAATTAAACGATAACATTACTCTTGTGCCGAAAAGAAATAATTATTACTACAGACCAATAATGTCAAAAGAATGACAATTTTCACATTAAAAATAATTATGTCTCAGTGCTGATAACTAATGCTAGAAAAATAATTACTGTCACACTACACTACAGCTCAATGCCACAAAATATATTATATTTTCACACTACAGTCACAGGCGCGAGGCAATGACCATCGGTGGCCTTGTCAACAATTTATTGAAAAATTGTGTTTATCCGTAGATTCAAAATTATTGACACAGCTGAAGCAATATAATAAGGCAAACATTTCTAAACGAACATAAACTTTTAAACAAAATTAATTTCAGTAACAAGTAGAAAGACATAATTAATAAACTGCGCTGTGGAAACTTTATAAGTTCCACGAAGCTCGAGCTTTTGGTGTAATAAATGTCAAACATTTGTTAGATAGTTTGTGATTGCAGCAGTTGTGGTCGTGTCGTGTCGTGTTCTCGACGTCTCGGTATCAGCTGCAGTCATCTGAGGCCACATTGGCTATTGGCCTTAAGTGAGCCGTTACTTCGCAAGTGTTTGTGGAAAAGTGCGAGCGAACATCTAAAAAGTCCGAGAAACCTGAAAGGATTGTTCACATCACGTCCGCACTCAGGCAATTCCGACGAGCAGCGACTAAAAAACACCTTTATTCAAACTTGACACGCACTTATGAATACCAATACACGAACTGAATCGAATTCAAATGTTGCCTCCATTTACACTCAATCCACGCGTGCCCGAAGGACGACACTCCATCGGGTCGTGACGTCCTGTTACTCGCCACATAACAACATTTTATGTTAGTGCTAATCAAACACAGGCTTTGTAAGATAGCTCAACATTCAAAGGGCTATGGAGAGGGCTGTGGGTCACTCTGCGAGATTAGTAAGTACTATAGCACTCACAATATGAACTGACCAAGCAGCATCTATAGTTTTGTCAATTACTTTATAAAACTACTAGCTGGCGCCCGCGACTTCGTCCGCGTTGAAAAGGAAAAAAGTAGCATATAATGTGTCCTGTAACTCTAAATGTTTATCTACCATGTTCGGATTTGAATGATAGAACTTGGTGGAATTTGTCCATCCCTTCCTAATCCTATGGCTTTGATGGTAGCGCACTTACCATTAAGTGAACCGTTAACCTGTCAGTTGACCTTAATTTAAAAAAAATCTTAGTGAAGAAGAAAAACGCGAAGATAAAACTTAGAGAGTAAATGATGGAAAAACGCCGCTGAACGGCGCGGCGGCTGAGAATCAAACGCGGCATGTTGCCATTTCTAGCCGATAGACATTTGTGCAATATAAATTTTATAGAAGCGGACCTAGCCGTGCCATTTAAAGGCACAGTTAATTGCTGTAGAAACTTTAGTAATGGCTTATTCAATATTGACGAGCTTAAAACCAGTTTCGAACGTTACCATTCCAAACTAGTATTATGGTTTCGGTGTTCTAGGCCTTACGATTATGTCAAACGTTTACAAACCTTGATGTGTGATAAACACATAATGAAACCCATAACCCAAAAGTCATCCAGAAATACTCAAGAAATACATTTAATTTTTCCAGGAACTGTAATTGTTTTGGACTTGTGACATTTCTTTGTGAATTAACATATTTTTACTAAGTTATTATGACTGCTAAAAATAAACTTAAAAAGCACCAAATAATCTCTTATATCAGAGTGTTATTGGGAGGGATGATGAATCTCCGCGGAACAATGTCTGATCAAAGTTCTAAGGCAATCAAAGTAATAGGTGAGTGGAAAGGGCAACTGTCTCGTTAGCCCCATAACTCGATTTGCTCAAAACCCCTGAACGCCTGACCCCGAGATCAAAGACTTGAAAGCTCGAACAATTTCACTTAAATAAACTTGAATCAGACATCTTTCTTGTACTTAAACTCATAATAACGCTACAAGTTGGATGCGTCCGAAACTTCCTCGATGAAACTTCCAATGGATTTTCCTTTTTGTTAGCAAAACACTAAATATTTAAACTAGATTTGGAATGTTATGTAGAAAACTTGATCCCGATCCAACATCACATGAACCATGCACAGACATAGGTACTTGCGTTAATATTACTGTCAGTGGGTATTTAAATAGTCGAGAATTTACGTGGAAATATGTTTTATGTCGTTACATTACAATGACTACCCATTTCATACCGTTTCGCACATACAAATAACCTATAACCGTCGCTACGTCTCGTCATGTCCCATCGTATCCATATTGATGTGGAATATTAATATTGTGTCCCGAATTCCCAATAATTCAACCGGCAATCACAACTTTGACATTCTTTTTCATACATTCAATCTATAAATTTATATTTGTTTATGTTTGTTAACTCGGGCTAATCATAGTAACGGTTAAAACGACTATTGTTTTTCTACCAAATATTTAAGCTTTAAAGCTTAAAGAAACAAATGTTTAGGAATAAGTTGAGGGCGTGAACTTGGGAATAAGTCCAAGTTTCGCTGAGAATTAAACTTTTAAAGATTTGTTACTTTTGTTTCGAGCTTAATTATTTGTTAAATGTAATAAAACTTATACAAACAAAGGAGACATGAAACATCTCTTTCTTCTATACATTCATAATCCTCTCTACTTCTCTCATTCCTACATGGTTAGTGCTCTGATCATCCTAAAAGCTAATTTATGCTTAATCCTATAGATACTTTATTACAAAACCATGAGATTAAAGGAAGCTCTGTCTGGATAAAATTTTACTCGTTCCAAATTGATTCAAAATTGAACTAATTGTAAGTAAAAAATATGTCGTAGTTTTTCATGAAAATAATATTAAATAGCATTGATATGTCTGGATATTTGTGCTTTGTTATTTCATTCATAAGTTATAATGGCGCGGCATTGAACGTGTAATCATTAACAATCGTAATTATAATTTCAAAGTGATTATAATTATATTTTTTGTTCGGCGCGTCTATGAAGAATGAACATGGTATAATGGTTGCAAGCGAATAGGGTTGGCGGCTGACCGGAACCAAATCTACTTCATTATAATATTTACATGACAGTCCTGAATTAGACTTTCGAAAAAATACGAACCAGAGTAACTCTATAATGATAATTTATTTATTAACCTGCACAGACATCAATAATTCATAAATATGAGAACTACAAATAAGATTCCCTAAGATAATTTGTGACCTATAATCTATACATTATAGAGAAGATTTGTACGTTGTAATTAATAAACTCAAAAACTACTGGACTAATTTTAAAAAATAGAAGGCTACTTATTGACGAGTATAGTACATAGTAACATTTTTTTTATAAAAAAAAATATTACGCGAGCGAAGTCGCATGCAACAGCTAGTCAGCTAGTTGATTCATATAGACAATAAGTTATGAGTTAAAAATGTTATAATATGGGTCCTTTGTACCTACATATATACTACATATAAAGGGTGACTACAATTTGGTGGAGCATATATTATGTAATTGTGATTTTATTATATATGAGTATATTATTAGCGCTAATGTGCTCGTCCTCATTTTTAAACAAAAGATACGGATATTTGAATGAACAAAGAAGTTCCCAAACAGGTGTTTGTCCTGCATACATTACGAATTACGAATGAATATATGCTCCGAACTGAGACAAGTCAATGGAGGACGGAACACGTGAATGTTCACTGACACACGCTCAAACATACACACACAATATGATACCCAATGAAATCCTATACAAAAATAAAGAATTTCAGTTACAATTGCCAAATAATATTTACTAATACGTACATACAGTGACTAATATTTCAAAGGCTTTTGTGTTATTGAACATGTTTTACTTATTACTACGTATTCGTAGTCACTAAAGATTAAATGAAAATGTAATCTATGTTCATTTTTAAAAATTAAAATTATTACCTTAAATGGAAATACATATTAGTTTATTCGTTGAGTTTGTGAACACAATACACTAAACTTGTATGCAGGCACTAAAAAGGGCCTTGTCTACATCACAGGTGGCTGCACAAGACTGGGCAGATTTTGAAATAACTTCCCTGCCCTTCGCATTCTTTCCACGCACGGCCGACCGAGGGGAAAGCCCCACTGGTGCTTTTATGTGGGACAAGGCGGTCGGCAGGTGGACGCGTCGCCTACCTGCTCTCTGTTCGGTTACAAAAGAAAAATGATACCTGTGTACGATCGGCGACCAATTCTCGAATATTCTTTAACTCATCCTACTGTATACTGTATTCGACAATATATTATTATGTCAAGTGCAGTGACATTCATAAAATAATGTTGAAATTTTCAAAGTATGCTTACGTTATTATTTTATAAAATATATACATTATACATGTACGGTTATATAAACGTCTTTGAAATTTACCTATACCTATATATATATACACAAAAATTAACTTTCTAGACTTAGTATTTTTGACTGTGCGTTGATAGTAACTAGTCAGTTAGGACAAACTATTGTACAAGTATAGATATGAATATTCCCCTTACTATCAAAAGGTCAGATTTTCAAAAGGTCAGGTTTTCAGATGGTCAGTTTTTCAAATCAACAATCAATCAATCACATCAAATCAATGGTCAGAATTACAAATGGTCAAAGTTCACTTGAAATAAAATACACAATTAATTAATATGATCGTGTCTTTCTGAATTCTGACTAAGTGTTTAATTTTAAGACACAACATTTCCAATTATTAAAAAAAAATAACAATTTAAAGTCTAAACTGTTGCGTTGCAGTGTTTTTATGTTATTTGAATAGATAGATCTAATAATGAGTACACGTGATAAAAAAGCATATATAAACATATCCTCATCATGGCGAATCACGGTACGACACGACACTACAAATATTATAATACTATTCAATATTCCAATACTACTAATATTTGAAGGATTCTTTCACTGTTGGGAAGCTACTTTGTCAGCCAGTAACATAGGCTAATGGCTATCCTTACATATTATAAAACTGTCCGTCTGTCTGTTTGCGATAAACTCAAAAACTACTGCACCGATTTTCATGCTGTTTTCACCAATGAATAGAGTGGTTTTCGAGGAAGATTTTAGTATATAATTTACAAAGTTACGCGGGCGAAGTCGCGGGCAGCAGCTAGTTGAATGTAAATTATGAAGTCGATCTATACAACAATGGCATTCTTTGGGATGAGGTAGAAAATTTAATTAATGGAATGTTCAATGAGTTTTGTTTTGGTGAAATGTTTCGAATAAATTTTGATTGGATTCCTTTGAAAGTAGACAATTTCATTCGAAATTACGAGAGGATTATTCAAATTGCTTGTAAATATTTTAACTATTTTCAGTTTCATTTTATTATAACTACCGATCAGCCCCAGGATTCCGCACGGATGCAATTTTTTTCTGTAAATTTTATAAAACAAACCCTCTTCGTTTATCGCTATTTCCACTAGTGAAAACCGTATCATACCTCTGTTGGGTGATTTAGAAGAAGTTAGCGCAGAAAAATACAGAGACGGACGCATAATATAACAATCATACGCATACTAATTATAAATCTGTAAGTATAGGTATTGTAAGTACTTTTAAACGAATTATCTGATTATAAACATTTATACGTACGAGTCACAGGATTGGCTACTTTTTTCTTTTTTAACGCGGACGAAGTCGCGGGCGGCAGCTAGTCTTATAATATGTATAGATATAGATCTAAATAAGATATTATTTAAAATAAATATACGGATTACTATCGACTTATTATGTAGGTCACAAACCTTCCTATACCCCTCTTTCCATCAGTGAAACCGTATCAAAATCCGTTTGTATACATTATCTAGGTATAGAGAATAGACCATTAACTTAACTAATCGTTAAGTTAGGAAACCAGTGATTAAAATCCCCACATTGTTGCCCACTCACTGCCCACGGTTCAAATTAGATGTCGTTAGCCCAACTTTGTGTAGATCGTCTCGTACTTAAGGCTTAAGGCTCATTACATCACCAAATTGGCCATGACACACGCATTTCATTTACATAGAAACAAAGAGAACCTAATATATACAGAAACCGATTTTACTGCGCAATTTTGGAACGAAATTTCAAATTATCTCTATTTTGTGTTATCTTTTTTGGTAACCGTACGCTTCGACTTTGAGCAAAATTTATCTCATGGTAGGAGATCTGGGGCCCTACTATCAACTCTTATACGATTTAATTTAGGACCTAAACAGGATTGCATTGGCTTTTTCGTACCATCAATTCGTTTTTGCATGAAAGCGATTTTGTTTAGGAACCCAAATTAAACTGCTCTGAATTTGAATCGTCTTTTAAAAGTAGATAGTAAGGCCTCAGGGGTGGATCCTGAAATTTCGATCTTTGAAGATTTCGGTAAAGATAACATGAGGCATGTAGAAGAGAATGTAACAGTTGTTAACAAAGCTGAATTTCCACTTGATGGTAAGCGGCTAATATCTATATTATTTACTAGCTGGCGCCCGCGACTTCGTCCGCGTTGAAAAAGAAAAAAGGTATCCTGTGTCCCGTACGTTTATATGTTTATCCACCAAGTTACATGAAAATCAGTTAATTCGTTAAGAGTTATGGAGGAACATTGTACACTTACAGATTTATTATTAGTATTAATTGATTAGATTTAGATATCATGTAGACTTTTATATATATATAAACCACCGACCGGGCCTTTTGAAATTTGAATTTTCAAAAGTCCTCTTTTTAGCGGATGCTAATGTTATAAAATAAACCAAGATTCCAAATATCCGTTTTCTAGACAGTAAGTAGTTTTAGCTCTGCATGGATAGTTAAATAGTCCGGGAATACTATTTTATAAGTAAAAAGTAAATAAATATTTCCAGTTAATCACCCCTCGGAAACTACCAGCCTCTTACACAGTGCCCCAAACTTTGCCAAAACAAAGATATACAAGTCAATACAATACTGTCTTATCTGCTTTCTTAACAAAGACAAAGAAATCCATTCAACCCTCACTAAATAAGAGGCTCTTGAATAGTTCAAAAACACTCCATTGTATTACTTATTTACGGACATTATGCTCTCGAGGGCTTTCGTTTGTTAAGAATTTCAAGGTCAATACGCTATTATTATTATCACATTATTAATCAATACTAATAATAAATCTGTAAGGGTTGCGGTCATGGAATAAATTACTTTGCCTTTTGCAACTAAATTGACCATTTTTAGATAATTTTTTTTTTTGTGTGTATTATGTATTTTGAAAATTGAAAAGAAATTTGTAACTTCATTTTTCTTAAAGTTATTCAAATCTGTTTTAAAAGTATAAATAATGTCTCTATATATTTTTTTCTTTCTGGGAGGTCTTTTTATATACATAATGAACAAGTTTACGTTGTAAAAGTTTTTAAAAATATTTTCATTTCTTTATTATGATTTATCAAAGTTCACGGATTTTAAGGATTTTTCATTTTTTTGTATTTTCACTAGGAAATAATAATTGTCCATAGATTTCTAAGGAAATAGTGGATTCTTATAACTGCAAAATGCAGTGTTTCCTGCTGAATTAAATTGCGAATATGCTGGACAGTTTAACGGCTTAAAAATAATAATAATTTTACGTTATTCTATTGGTATATTTAATAGGAGTCGAACGCAGGTAGTCAGAGACTGTGGACGTTCTCAGAACTGACAGTTACCTGCTAACACCTCACTTACCTGAGTTTTGAGAATAACCAGGTTGAAATGGTTGCACCAAAAAATAAATAAAAGAACATATATGTAGTTTCAAAATATCACATTTTCAAAAGGTTAGAGTTTACAGCTTTAAATGTCTCTAAAAGCTTAATAACTAAAGAAGGAGATTTGCATTTTTATAATTATGTTTGTAATGAATAAACTCAAAAACTGCTTAACCTATTTTGAAAGTTCTTTCACCTATAGAAAGCTACATTATCAGCGAATAACATGGGCTATATTTTATAAGGTTACGCGGACGAAGTCACGTGCAACAGCCAGTTATAATATGTGTACATGCGAAAGTTTATATGCTCGGATGTTTGTTACTCAATCACGCAAATATTGCTGGACGGATTTGGATGAAATTTGGCACACAGATAGTAAGCTACCTAAATTAACATAAAGGATACTTTTTTCCTGCGGATTTTTCAAAAAACGAACTACAGCCCGTATGAAGTTGCGTGCACCGCTATAGTAAATCAATAAATTAATTCGTATTACGCTATACAGCTATCATGGAGTGGGGAAAATAAAAAGTTAATGTTACTTTCTGGTGTCTCGGGAAATTATGAAAATAAGGGAAATAAGTTTTAAAAATATTTCAACCAAGGCGCTGAAGATGTCCGAGTACTACTGTTTCTCCGCTAACTAAATATCCATAGGATTTAGAAACGGTTTTCACTAATGAAAGCGAGGAAGGTTTGTATATATATATAAAAAAATGTATCCCAGGCGAATTGTACTAATTAATATACTTTCTAATATTATAAAAAGGAAAAATTTGTTTATTTTGAACAAAATTTTCTTCACTTCTTTCAATGTTGGGAAACTACGTTATCATCAGGGCCTATATGTATTTTATAAAGTTACGCGGACGAAGTCCTTCTAGTGATAGTAAGTAGTAGAAATAACCTTCTTAGTAATGAAATGATTAACCTGCCGAAAACGAGGGGTATAGAAGCTCGTCTAATTTAATTTGATGGAAAAAATAAGTAGCGAGTCTTCCGCTCCGTCGGTTTGTGTCGATGTTCACACGAGAAATTCACGGTCAATGACTATGTAAATGGAGAACGTACTAGTCACTAATTCTTGAGATACAGACGGAGGTACAGTTAGCGTACGTCGCAAACAAAAGAGACTTGAAAACATTTAAACCGAGTCCCAACGTTGGGAGTGCACTTGCAACTTGCTGATGTCGTGATTAATTTAGGATTTGGCCTGTCTGTTTGCAAAATTACATTAAACCCGTTCAATAGAAAAAATTACTTTACAAACTTTCATATTTATAATATGAGCATTCAAAGGGATGCATTTTTTCCCGCAAATTATATACTTACACAATTCTTTTTTTGTTTTAATATGTCTTTCTATTAGTATTAGTTCAGAAGAAGTTTATCTACTAAATATTTTGGGAGGTTTAGAAGAAGATATACCTACTGTTCATTCATAGTATAGTTAGTTTTTTTAATGACATATTTCATTTTTTATAACAAAAAGACAGGTCGGAATTCGTTTCCCCTGAGATCTACGGTTGGCTGCGTCCATAACGCGAACCCGGCTTTACCGCACGTACGTAATAATTTTTATTATGATCATCGGAAAAGTAATTTTGAATTTACGTTTTAAGAATTTTTTAAACGATAAAACTTATATTTAAAATGTTTTAATAAGTAACAAACATACTTACAAACATGTAAATTGAATATTATGATTAGTTATTTTAATGTAGAAGATATATAACGATTTCCCATGTTTCGCGTTCGCAACTGACAATTTCCTGTTAAATTGTCCGAAAATGATGGCAACACCGAGTGTATAGTTTTTCCAAGTGCATTCTCCGTGGAGCGGATTCACACGGTTGTGTAACACACACATTCACGGTCAGTGGCTATATCTACCTAATATGTAAATGGGAAATTTTGTATTGTAATTGACTTGACTCACTTGGGGAGTTGAGTGAGTGACCGGAGGCGACTGTGAGACTATGAATTCCCATACTAACATTTGAAGTACAAAGATTCAAAGTATTTGTTGGCTTATTTTTTTATATTTTTATAAGAGTAATTTTAACAAATACATAAATTTATTAATTATTAAAAATTCTAAAGGGAAAACTGTCAAATTCTAAAGTAGTTTTAAGGTAGTCAGTAACCAAGTTACACAAGGCCAATTATCCATTTATAAAGATCGCCTTGTAAGTAATTACACATGATGTTTAAAAGTTACCCACATTTAGTAGCAATTATAATTATAATTATAATTTATAAAACTGACCACATTTTCAAGTTATTGCGTTTTTAATTTATTTCAAGATAAATCAATTTACTTTACGACGTTAAATTTAATTCGCCCTAATATTATCTTATTAATTAAAAGGAAAATCATTGAAAATTTCGAATTACACCTAGGAAAACTCGTGAAATATTTCAACAAAGTTAGACAGAAAATATTATAACACTATACCAAGCATTAACTTGTAACAAACGCTTTTTAACCCGATTACAGCGTCATCTACCGGATCCAATTCGGAATTAATTTAAACAGTCTAGACACTCACTCAAACACACAAAAAAAAAAAACATAAAAAGAAAATAAATAAAAAAGGACCAAATTTACGCAATTAATTAACGAAACGCGTTTCTCAACTGTATCAATACTAATATAATCATCATCAATCATCAATACTAATAATAAATGTAGATATTGTATGTATGTATGTTCCTCCATAACTCTTAAACGAATTAACTGAACATGAACATGGTTTTATTTCATTGAATCAAAATGAATTACTGGTTATAGTTAAGTATATAAGTATCTACTCGTATATTATAGTTATTATTATACAGTACCAAACCTATCTTTATGCAGTCCTAATTGACTATTCTAAATGACTATTTTATAATGGCTATTTAGATACCATTATGCGTTGCTAAACTCATTTCTGGGTTAACACATTGCATGAAATCAAATGTCGACACTGGACCAACGAGAAGTGGCAGGGGAGAGGCAAACGTCTGTTACAAATACAGGTAATAGCAAATACTATGTCGTTAGAATCGCATTAGTGCTGATTTCAATAGAATAGCACCTAATGGAGCTGACGATTTCTTTATTGTATAATAACTTCATAATCAAAAAACTTATCGGATCGATTACCTTGCAAACGATTTCGCTAATATGACTTTTACTTTTAAATTTACCGCTTTTTATAAAGATTGAATGGTAGATGGTCACCGTCGCCAATTAACATACATAAGAAGTGCAATAATTGCTGCTAATATGCCGCAGATTTTAGAGCATAAAGGCATAAGTATCTAACTCACTTGCAAAAGCACATATGCTATTATTTTTCGATGGTTTTCTGTGAGGTGGTGGTTATTGACAAAGTTAATTAACATCCAAGAACATTTTTAATTAATTTAAAATATTATTTGAAATTTAATAATGCGAGGGTAGATTTTCTTGAAAAATTAGAAAAAGAATTAAAATTTTAGCTACCATATAAAATCTGTTTTTCTATACATTCGTCATATTTAAATACTTTACCTATTAGAGGTAATTATAATTGCTCGCATTAAAAATTAATTTATGCCATTGAGATAATTTATGCATAATGTTAACGGAGATGTAAAAAAAATATAAACCTTTTAATGTGTTTGTATTACATAAATGCTAATGAGAGACGGGTAGGTGTTTGTGTGTATATAAAAGTTAATTAAAAGCGATCACATCCCGTCTCCGTCGCGATGTGTGGAAAAGACATCAACGCGCGCATAAAACTTTCTTCCAACTTGTAACTCTCTATACGGTTATAAAAGCGTTTAACTGCTCAACGAAAGAATCTCATAAAACTTTAAAACTCTTTAACGGATCTATGAGAAGTTGCACAAGTTATAAAGTATTAGTTACACAAGTTTCTAATAAGTGAGGCTATCAAATAACCTAGTGTGTGGGTAGTTGTGAATGCACGTACCTTTGGCCGGCGGACGGTAGACGCGTGGAGCGACGCGGCGCGAGAGAGTCGCGAGACTGAGTTCGCGGCGGTCAAGGCTGCCGTGGGCGGCCCCCAGCCTCTACAACGAACCCGGATATTCATATCTCACTCACAAAGGCAAGACAAAAACAACGACTACCTATCACCGGCATTATTGTTTCAATGGTGCTAAGCGATAAGTGAATACAAGTAGAATTATATAGATAACTCACCCTCGAAAGTGGAATCCGTGTCTTCCAGGCGGCGGGTGTGGGTTCGAGCGCAGCCGCGCAATTATTCTAACTTAGCGGGAGCACGGTGTACGCTGAAATAGAATGTCCACGGAGTGCGGGTGTCCCGCCAAGTTACAACAAGCAGTGTGCACTGCGCGAGGGGCGTGGGGCGGTTGGCCCGCGTCGCGTCCGCCGGCGACTGGTCGCCGTGCGCCCGCGCATCGAGCGCCCCCCGCACACCTCCACCCCGCACCCCACACTCGCGCGCCATTGGTCCCTCGGACGACCGGTGACGTCACCGACCGCCGCCAACCAACCTCTTTTAAAGGTGATCGCACACTTGCCGCGCCGAAATAAGAAAAAATCGGATTGTCTATAATTAAAAATGTTTGAGGAATTATTTTCAATGTTATCTTAAAAAATAATCTTATTCTAAGGTTTAAGATATATATTCTGAAAATCTATTTTATTTGTAAAAGAGCAGCATACTGAAATCGTTACTGAAACTACTGTAAAATACTGTAAAAAAGCAATTAAAACTTCGATCACAATACAATTAATTAGTGATAAATAAAATTAATCGAACGTATAATTTAATGAATGAGGTAGCCTTGTATATTAAATAATATTTGACAATATATACATAATTGTTATTAAATTGAATTGGGTTTTTTATGTAATGGCAGTCAAACATGCTGACGGGGTGTATTGGATGGTAGGTGGCCATGGCTACCGTTCTCTATTACTACAAGCAAGCCCATATTATAGTGTGCCACCGTGTCGACCTTAGTAAGATAAATAATTTGGAATTACTCGTATAAGGAGACAGGAAAACTCAGTCACCGAAACACAACAGCATAAATGCTGACTAACCTATCTAATTTACTACTGCGAAATGCAGTGCAGTGTGCTTTGCCACCGCGCCCTCAGCGTGTTCGACACGGTAAGTGTGCGATCACCTTTAATTACATGTTACATCTCGAATCTAACGACATTATTATCATTTTAGTTACAGATATATGTAGCCACATCCGCCGAAACCTCGATCCGATGCCCGTTGCGTTTTTGCCGAAACAAACATGGCCGAAACACGAATGGCGGTTGACTCAACCGGTTCTCAACCGATCACCTCTTCATGTGAGTTTACAAAATTATAACGTCCGATCTCTTCAGATCTCCACAGAGGATCTGTCTGTACTGTTGCGTTTCTGTAAGTAAATGAGGGATGTCAGAGCCCATTTCCCTACCCTAATTAAAAAAAAACTGCGGTCTCGTTCAAGGTCATTCTAGTTTTTGGGCACCTATTCTAAATTCTTATAAAATCACACGGTATGGCCGTGTGATTTACCGCGAAATATCTATGACGCACGAAACTGTTGTCACGACATTTCTTGCTTCCCGCCACAACTTATATCGTACTTACTATCCCTTAAGATCGATATCAACAGTTGATTTATTACAGAAAACGATATTTAATATACAACCAATACCGTTTCCAATTAACTTGATTAAGTTACCCATTTATTTAATCTCATAACAACTTATTGACAATCGTTTGTGATTTAGAAATTTTGATTGTCAATGTCATTGTCATTTCTGCCTCTTGAATTCTTTTACATTTAATTTTGGACGCAAATAACTTTTGATAACTGATAACTGTAATTGATAAAACTACTTCTATTGAAGATAGTTTCGTCAATGTTGTTATTTTAAAAATAAATTTTAATTATTTAGACATCAATCATCAATACTATCATCATCCATCAATCAATCAATCAATCAAATCAATCAATACTAATAATAAACCTGTAAGTTTAGGTATTGAATGTATGTATGTATGCAGGTATGTTCCTCCATAACTCTTAAACGAATTAACTGATTTTCATGAAACTTGGTAGATAAACATTTAGGCGTATAGGACACAGAATAGGCTACTTTTTCTTTTTCAACGAACTAAGTCGCGGGCGCCAGCTAGTTACATATAAAATTAAAATTTTGACAAAATTTACAGCTTAGAATCAAGAGAAGATAAAGATAGTAGAATAGGCTCTTACTCCTTATTCATACATTAATACTTAAGGATACCATTTTCGTCGAACCAAAAGGCAGTTTCCTGCCCTTTAATGTGAAGGGAAACCTTTGAGGTCTTAGGGTTGAATGACGAGGAGTAACCGAAAAACTGCTTAAGGATTTAGACATCTGTATAATATTTCTAATTGTACACACAGTATTGGCAATGTGATGTTAGTGGAAGCAACTAAACAAATATTGCCCTTATAAATATGCATATATAACATATTTTTATACGTTCATCTATCACTGTTATAAACTAACCTGACAGGTGACACCTAACAGTTGACAGATGAGTGGTACAACCGGTACTGAGAGGACGAAAGGAAGTACTATGATTGATTTACAAGACAACTTCTCGCACACGGACATCGTTCTTAATAATAAACCAAATTAGATAACTTAGAAAATGGAACACGATTATTTCTTAAATTAGAAAATTTAAATTAAATTAGCCTTCAATAAGAATTGCTTCATTAATTTAAGATTAAAATAAAAAAAAATAAGATTTTAATAAGACTAGCCGTGAGGCACTTATCGTGAGCGTGAAATTTTAGACAAATTCCCTACAGAAATTTTTCTGGGCCACTTTTCAACAAGTAATCCCAACCTTCGGCAATACAAGGGCATAACTGCACTTTTTCTAATTTTACAAGGCCATTTAAAGTTTATTTTTTGTATTCAATATCGTATTCTTGTGCTTATATTGCTTTGAAACAATTATATATATATTTTGCATCAAATAAGCCCTATAATTTTGTGAATATTTTATTTTTTATTTAACAATGTTTTTAAGACACTTCTTGCAAACTTTTGTAAGTTACGCCCTTGTCTTAACGAAGGTGCGTTCAGCTTACTTGACGCCCTTTGATTGAAAAAAAAATCATTGCACCAATTCTTAGTCAGTCTTATTATTATTATAACCGGTTCGGAGTTCTAACTTTAAGGAAAAACCGGCAGTCACGTAGATTCTCTGTTAGATTACATATTAATTTGTGACATAATCACTGTACCGTGATGTTCAATTAATAACCGAAACTTCTTTATGAGTAAAGTAATGAAAAATTAATCAATTTAAAATTAGAGAAATTTACTAAACACAATTTCAAAAGATTATATTATTACCTATACTAGTTGCAAGTACCTATACAAACTCTTGTTTAAAGAAAATGCGAATTGGTAGACAAATCCAGCAAAAGTTTATACGAATAGTGACTTGATTGTCTATACCACAAATACACCTCGTTGACGGTTTCTTTCCTTTTGCAATAACCTCTTCTCTTATTAGAATATAGCAAAGTTTTACTGCGAATCCACAAACTTTTCAAACTACATATAATTATATAAAGCCAGTTGATTGGTTCAAAGAAACGACATCACTCCCGTTTTAAGTTTATTTTCGACTTGTTCTACTATTGTAGTCTAAGTAAACAACTTTATTGTGATAATAAGAGATTAAACTAAATATTAAAAACATTCCATCAAACGTAATCTTTTTATATATAACATATAATACGATGTGTGTTCCCTGTGGACTCCAAAACCGCTCGACCGATTTCGATAAAATCTTTACATTAATTTAGCGAGCCTTGATTTTATATATAAAAAAAAATTAATTGTGGAGCTTAATAGTGTTTTGTTTTTTAATAATTTTGAGTCAGGTTTTTCCTGCCAATTGATACAAGATTAGATTTATTTTTGTTTAAAAATAAAAATGAAATTTCAATGCCTAACGAAAAATACTTGAACAATAAAGACTGCATGCTTTTTGCATTAGATTCACTCTTTATCGCAAGGACGAAGTTGAGGGCAAAAGCTAGTATGTTATGTATTTGCAAATTGCAAATGAAACTTCCTCGACTAGACCTCATGTGAATGGTTGAGGATCATGTAGTGTAGGTATTGCTTTCCATGTAAATACAATGGAGGGCGAGGGTCGGTCGTGATCGGCGTCGCGCGACACTCATGCCTCATGACTCCACCTCATGACTCATGACTCGTGACTCCTTGTAACCTATCTCAGTTTATTGGCACAGTATCTGTTGGAACATTGGCACGCGGCCCACGTTGCACGTCTTGTGTTTCATGCAAATCGCTGCATACCACACTCACTACCTACTAGTTGTAATGAAGAGTAATCGTCTAAAAATATTTATTTGTAGGCAAGTGGCAACTAGAATTTATACCAGTCCGGCAACCGGTCGGCGAACCGGTTCGGCTTATTTTTATATCTTATGAAACAACGGCGCACCTCATAAGACATTTTGCGATCTACTTAGTTTTTACTAACTAATTATATCGAAAACTCATAAAATGTAGAAGTATTCCTTGTATATTTTGATACTTATTTATTTATGTATTTAAACTTTTAAAAGTATTTATAGAAAACTGTTACTGTGTGTACAACATACATTGAATATAAATTTTCCTTGAGCAGTTTTGATATTTATAATTTTTGAAATCGTAGTTTTCTCACAACAAGACGTGTATTCTGCGTTTTGCCTATATCCTAGATAGATCTTATATCCTACGATGCCCTAGATCGAGCAGCAGGATATAGCATATAATGCTATATGCTATCTGGGGTAATGCTCTCAAGGTGGCTAAGTATCGAGAAAAAATAAAGCGTGTGCAGAGACAAATGGCCATCGGAATATGCGGGACGTACCGGACGGTGTCCACTGAAGCCGTACTGGTATTGGCTGGCGTAATCCCAATTGAGCTGCTGGAGGAGGAAAGGAGTCGGAATTATTACGGGCCCGAGAGGATGACACAGGCAGAGCTGAGGAAGGCAACAATTGCTGAATGGGGACGCCAGTGGAGCTGTGGCGACAAGGGATGCTGGACTAGAGAGCTCAACCCTATAGGTTGTCGTAAGCACCTAACGCTAGGATAGCGTCCTAACGCAGACGCTCAGTGGTCACGGCGTATTTAACACTTATCTAAACAAAATCAGGAAGGAAAGTCTTGCGGACTGCAAGACACCCTGAAGCATTCCATATTTGAGTGCCCACAGACAGCGGAGTTAGAACGCCAAAGGCCCCAGACTTAGCGACTGATATCTAAATGACAGCGCCCTTTCGAAGAAATGCCTCAAAGCCTACCGAAAGGGTTACCAGCGGAATAGGGGGAGGTTTTAGTCTATAGGTCACTGGGCACAGCACAGACACATTTCCAGTGGAGTCGGGCATACTGATGCCACACTCAGGGCATCAGTATCTATGATGATTTCCTCCTCCTACAGAAACAAAAAAAATCCTGCGTTTTGAAAATCTGTCCATTTGAAACTCTGGCGTTATGGGACAAACAAAAAAAACAGGACGAGTCCTCTGTGGTTGCTCTGTGATTGCTGTAGAAAATAATTAAATTATTTTCTAATCGTTTCCTATTTATTTCATTTATTATATTTTTACATCTGTAGTATTCGTGTTGCCATTAAAAACATGCAAAATAAATTAACTTGAGAGTTTTGTGTGTTCTAAAAATCGCTTTACAAAATAAAGTGCAATGAAAGAAAGCAAATTGAAATTTGAAAACATACTTTAGTATAAGCATTTTGGTAATACACACATGTATAAGAAGGTTCCGTAGGAACAAGTTGGGAGGATTTAAGGCGATTACAATGAAAGGCAATTTCTCATTGAAAGGATAATCCGAAATGTATTTGAATAATCTTCGTAGAATTTTCTCATGAGTAATGGAATTATGTTCACAATTTCTATTTTAGTTCGGATCTAAAATATAAATAGAAATTCTATTTATCTCTATCAATATCATCAATACTAGTAATAAATCTGAGGGTCATGACCAACCCTCAGACCCTCAATAAGTTAGTTTGTTTTCAGAGATATGTGAATAGGCTCTACACATGATACTGAAACTAAATTGACCATTTTTAGATTTTTTTTTGTATGTACGAGTATGTATGTAAGTATGTGTGTATTTTCCTCCATAACTCTTAAACGAATTAACTGATTTTCATTAAACTTGGTAGATAAACATTTAGACGTACAGAACATAGGATAGGCTATCTTTTTTTCTTTTTCAACGCGGACGAAGTCGCGGGCACAAACTAGTATTATATATGTGTAATTTGGTCCAACTTAAAAGATAGGATAGTCCTTATTTTGAACCCGAATGAAGCCGGGCGCGTGTAGCTAGTTTATAATAGAACTTTTCTTATAAGATTTCATTTCAAGGTTAATCTCTTCATAAGATGCCATTTACTTAAAGGGATAACCGAGCCCATTTTCTAACATCTTGTAATACCTTAATTTTTATCCTACTAATTTGATTTTTGTAAGGTTAGGAGCACTTACAGGTGCTGCTAATCATCTACTATCAAGTACCATAAAATAATCGGGTATCAAAACAATACTGAAGAAAAACTAGATACTAACAATTTAAATTGTGATGTGACCTGTGCATCAAATACTTTTTCATCTTTCATTTCTACAATTATTACTTAAGGTGAAACAAGTCGGCGGCCCAAAGTCATCGGTCTCATGGCTAAAATGCGTCGTGTCTCACACAGCACAAAACGCGGGAAGAGCAGTCGACTGAGATGCACAATGATTCATATTAAAAATAAAATCATAAACAGACCCATGGGCATATACTCTTTTTGACAAAACTACTGCATATATCTATTTCGTGTAAAGTTATTTGAACTCTTGAATAACTAGTCAATGTTTGTATGCAAAGTATTTTGGAGTTTTTGTACACTGGATTGACCTAATCACCCTCAAAATTGCATTAAAACTTGTGTTAAAATATGGACTTTTCATCGGTCATATCTTTTAAATTAATACTTTTTTTTAAGTTTGTATGCATACAAACCTAGTTAACAACAATATAAATAGGTATCATACATACTTTTGTAAATTAAACGTAAAATAGCGGAGCAATTAACATTCTACGTTTGTTTGGAGGAAATTTGACTTGTATTACCTTAAGATGTCGGCTAGTGCAGTTCACGAAGCAATCATATATCAGGATTAGTAGACTTAGTACGTGAATCTGTAGCAGACGACGCTGTATAATGCATGAACAATAATTTATAACATCTGAGCGAAAGGACAAGTTCCGTTTGCGGTTTCTCAGGACCGTTTCTTCGAGTTACACTTCTATTTCCGACCCGTAATGAGCTGCTCTTGGAATTGCCGGACTGACTGACTTCTCATTTTGTTATTATATAGTTATAACACCTGTAATCACTAACAAGAATCATAGTTTATTTTTAATGTTAATGATTAAACATGAAATAAATTATTTTACTTTGAAATAAAGCTATGGATGACGAAACCCAGTGACACAGAATTTTTATGCTAGACCATAGATAGTATCGATTTAAAATAAATTTGACTCAGCCGTTAGTCATCTTATATAAAATTTAATATCTTAGTTGCCTAAACCTTTAGTTTAGTCTTTTTAGAGAGACGAGTGCACAAAATCATAACAATATCAAATATCCTAAAGGCAGAAACTTCTTTAAACACTTCCCCGGAAGCCCATTTCAATCCCTATTTTTCTTCAACATTTACAATTAAATAAATAAAGTTCAAGAAACTAGATTTCAGATTGTTATCACAAATAGTTGACTGTGTATTGTATATTGTGGAAATGTTTAACAATGATAAGTAGGTGCTAGTAACGAACGAGGCACCCATTTAAATACCAACAAAAAGTTCTCAAATCACCTGGGATTTGCTCTGAGAGCTCTTTGTGCGGGTGTGTGGGTGGACTTACTCGAGTTCCAGATGCTGGTATAAGTTACAAGTGAATAACCTGCTGACCATTTGAATTTTACACTTCTTCGCTTATGAGAATTGGGTAACAATTTTCACATTGTGAATTAAAATCAATTTTAGTACCTACACATTGCTAGATGACGGTCTTTGTGTTAAATAAATTTATTGCATTGATAAACGGAGCCTGGGTCTAGAGTAGTCTCACTATATAGTTCTATGTATAGAACTAGTGGGAATTAGCCATAAACACTATTGTAATGACGCGAGGAACTGACAGACAAGTGAGAAAATTTTAAAAACGAAAAATAATGTGAACTCTGCTTAGGCCAGGATATATTACAGCCAGGCCGTTACCACTATAAAACTCTTCTACTCCAACGGAAGCTTTCAAGCTTAGATATTTTTCTCATACAGGGAAATAAAGATTCTGGACCACTGACACCGATTCTTTTATATTTATTAAAGCTTCGGGTGCGTTGGGCAGAGGTTTGGGTGTGTTTGGCGATCCATTAAAAAGACCTATGTCCAACAGTGGTCGCTAGTTGTAATGATGAAGATAGAAATTACAAATATAAACCCGCCCTCGTTCGTGTCTTGGGGCCTGGCTGACGTGGGAGGTTGTATACACGACATGAGCCGACACGGACGCATCTGCACCGCGGGTCATCGACCTGTTACACGTTTGGGCTGTAAGTGGGCTGTAACGACCACTGTGAGAAGGTCACGCGCACTATACTAATGCAAAAATTCCATGACCTCTTATCAAAAACTCCGCCTAAATTACAACTAATGCCTTTGCTTTTTGTGAACGGTTATTGATGTAAGTCCATATCGTTTTGAATTAATTTTAAAATTAACACCCTAGGTTATTATGATACTATTCTTTTTTTATCAGTCTTTTTGCAGTCATATCTTCTCGGCTCCATGGTAACACTAATCCTTACGGAAGGCCAAAAAAAACAGTTCAGTGCATGAGTAAGATATACATGAAAAATACATTCCTATATTGGTGTGTTTGTGTTACATACATACGACAGTGTGCTACCGTCAAGTGGACTGTCAACTCGCTTGCCAACATTTGTAATTCAAAAAAACCTGTCAAAATTATTAACATCCACAAATATATTGAGCCATGGAGCGTTCTTTATTGGCATTTAAGTTTCCCCCAAGTAGGTACAAAGTTTGCATGTCAAACAAAATCACTAGTTTTATATGTGTGTTAGACATAATATACATTAAATTCATTATACTGTAGGCTTGGAATAAATCGCGGTGCGTCTGTAAGCTCCTTTAATGGTCAGACACGTGACTTGTAAGTACGGACTATGAGCACTTACTATACGGCTCAGTGGAGACGTGATTGCATAGAACATATGATCTGGCAGACCGGAATATGCCATTGAACTAGCCGTATTCTAGGATAGATATAGGATACCACAGTCCGAATCAGCATGATACTGAGTCTGACCCAGACGCTGTGTGAAGTAATATCCTCCTGTGAACAGATAGATGTCTCCTTTCGAAGATCAATCTTAAAACAAACAGTATCTATAAACGAATCCTGTACAGTTAACGTTTATTTATTTTTATATTTTTTATTATTAGAGATGGATGTGCTCTAGGCTAACAACCAGCTGTGTAGCAAGGAGGAGTCTTATGATGGAACGAGCTCACCCAAAAGATGCCTATTCACTTGAACTTTGAAAAGATTTCGGTTATATTTTAAGTGTTGTATGTAACCCAACATTTTTAAGTGTGTGGAATTTTAAAAATTTTAAAACTATACATCGTGCAGTAAGGAGCAAAATAGTATTAACTCAGAGTCCTGTTAGGCTTAGGCACGGACCAAGCGTCTGAGTCCAGTCTGTGTTTATTTACTCTATGCGTGCATGCAAATTCTGAATTGCAAACGAAAGGCTTATCTCGGCCGGGCGCGGTTGCATTTTCTCCGCGAGGTTTCTCGTACTTTATTGCAGCAACAAAACTATATCGATTCCCTATTAACTTTCCTTCGAGTAGACCAAATCATTTGTCGATGTTTATCTCAATTCACTAATTAGTGATTTTATCCTTAATTAGAGAGGCATTCTGTTGAACATCGTCATATCTTTTCATCGCATAGTCCCCATACATTAAGACGATTGTTGATAACCATGTTGTCAGATTTATGGAGAGGATGGGCAATGAGGTAGACGAGTCTTGGGAGTTAAGAACACTGACCATAACTACCATGAGAGTACTAAGATTGGAAACCCTCAAAACCACGATGTAAATTCTACAGCACCTTCCTTGTAGTTAAACTTTAAACTTTTAAACACCGCGCTAATACTTTAACCATTCGACTAACTTTCAACAATACAGTTACCAAACAAACTCTTACTTCGGTCTCGGAAAGTTACCAATCTCTGTTGGTGCATTAGTAATTCGAAACTAGATTCAGCAGTGAACACGCGAATGTAGGGTTGGTCCTACAATGATTTAACACGTACCGGCTTTAGTAAGTAGTCCTAATGGCGTACATTTGCATAGGCATAAGCAATCGAGCTAATTTATTGGTTTAAATAATGTTACGTAGGCAGCAATGTTGCTGGGTTATGTGGCGCTTTCGCATGCTGCAGTTAAACTGTTAAATTGGTATTTGTTGGTATCTAAGAATAATACTGGCCAGTTGTAATCACGAATTCAATCATGGAATGTGTCACACTGTTCGACTTGTTTTAATTTTAAATGACCTTTAAAAAAATATTATGTCTATTAAATTACCTATACAATATTTTACAAATTATGTGTAGTCTATTTTTTGCGACCCACTTCCTTTAAAAAATTAGAGCTTTAGTAACAGAGTGCGTATAGCAAATAATGTTATTAGTTTATTATGTTGTATGTATGTATATAATTTTGAAAATAACTTCATTACTATACTATTGTAACCACTGTGTCTCGTCTCGAGTCTTCAAAATTTTCAAAAAGTCCTGGACTGAGATATCCCAAAACCGTATTTTGTGCAATGAGTTTAAATGTATTCTGTGTGTCAATTTCAATAGAGGCTGACATTATTTCGTATCTAGATGGTAAAGCGAAATTATTGAAATATTTTAAAACAATAAGTACCACTATTTACCAACACAATCAAAAAATTTGTGTGAACTTAATCACGTAATGTATTTGTGGTCCAATTTAAGTCCAACTCGGGGCATAAAGTTAAATTATTTGTATCGGCGGTCCAGCCCTGTCTGGTCGAGTGGATGACGCGATGTATTTAGTCGCGTGTCAAATGTCAACCGAGGCTAATCGTTTTTCGTGCCAAACAGTACAACAACCGCAGCAATGAGTTCGGCGCAAGCTCCGATTCGCATTTTTGAATGCCTTGTTATGCCATTTGCACTCATTCGTTAACGAAAACATTATTATTGGAAACATTGATTACACGGTGGCACAGGCAAACTTAAAGATTGAAGTACATTTAACTACATTTTCTTTGTTTCTAGAATAACACCTATGCCCTTTTAAAAATATTACAACTGAGTACATTACAAACTAAGTTTAAACTAAGTTTAAAACTGTTTCGTACGTATATAAAATACTAGCGACGCACAAAGTTAAAAAATTCAAAAATACTTCGAAATCGTGTAACCGCAATACAGATGTTCTTTATTTTTCAATGTGGACGAAGTCGTGGAAACCAGCTAGTTTATAGCAATATATAAAGCTGAAGAGTTGGTTTGGGTTGTACGCGCTAATCTTAGGAACTACTGGTTCGAAATGAAAAAATATTTTTGTGTTGGATAGTCCATTTATCGAGAGGCTATAGAGAACGCGGACGAAGTCGCGGGCACCAGCTAGTATAAAATAAAATAAAACCAGAATGTGTTAAGAATACTTAACTAACTCTCGAGTAGGCAATAGTGGGTCTACATTAACGCGCAATCTGTATGAAAAAAAAAAAAAACGACTTTAAACCGTTTTCTCATGGATGCCATTGTCAGAACTGGACCAAATTGAAATGGGACCACACGGGAAGCACCAGTTTTCAAATAAAAAAAGAATCATCAAAATCATTTCACCCAGTCGAAAGTTATGAGGTAACAATCATTAAAAAAACGGAGGCAGTCGTGAGGACTGCCGACAGAACTGAAAACTTAAAACTGAGCGTCCAACACACACACATACAATCGGGCATATGCAATGTTTTGGCGTAATCGCGTACGTAGACAGCTGCGCGAGGCTTTCTGTGAACGCATGTTGCTGACGCGAACCGATACCTTTTTTCCCTACCCAAAGTCGTATAACGCGGCTATAGAAGTTTTCACTTCAAAAATTTCAATCTAATTGAGAACCTCCTTCTTTTTTGGAAGTCGGCTGAAAAGGGAACTGACGTTGGACGTGTAAAGCAGTGGACGAGCACATGTATGCACGTCTGTAGGAGCGAATGACCGCGACGCAGCCAACGCAGCCATGGCGGTCGGTGCCGCTGTTAGATACGTGCTCCGTGCAGAATGCGCAGAATGCGCGTCACGCCGCCCCAAGGTCATACGCGCCGTTACACAAAGACGCCGATTTAGACAAAACATCTAAAAACATTAGCAAAAAACGTGAAACGTTTCTATTAATATTATAACAAGTATAACAAAGGCCTGCCTTAGGTTTTTGGAACAGCATAACCTATCTTTTAAGCTGGACCTAATTACAAGGAGTTCCTTGGCGTTAAACAACGCGACAGACACGTAATTTTATATGTATGTATATTGTAAAATATTGTAAAGACACGTAATTTTATATTGTAAAATATAGTCCGCCTTTGTCTGTTTCTCCTCAAAAATTTTGTAAATTACTCAACGGATTTTTAAACGGTTTTCACTAACTGATAGAGCAATAAACGAGGAAGGTTGTGTACATAATTTGCAGAAAAAATTACATCCGTGCGAAGCCAAGGGCGAGTCGCTAGATTAGGGTATAGAATCGGTATTTAGCGGTGCGCTTAGTGCTCCAAGTTGGTTTGCAGAATTCACAGAAGTGTATTTGAAATATTTAAAACTCTTCAATTAATGGACCTCTTTGAGAGATTCCATTACATACTCCTAATGACTGATCCTTATTAGGACAATCGGATTAAGAGAATTGGAAACAGTGACTTTTAAATGAAAAATAATTTAAAATCAATACTAATAATAAATCTGTAATTGTAGGTATTGTATGTATGTATGTTTCTCCATAAATTGCAAACGAATTAATTGATTTTCATGAAACTTGGTAGATAAACATTAGACGTACAGGACACAGGATAGATTATTTTTGTCTTTTTCAAGGCGGACGCAGTCGCAGGCGCCAGCTAGTATAATATATAAAGTTCTTATTATAAATGGGATTTAGATTCCCGAGGGTTCGACTAAAAATATGAATAATTGAGTGACAAAGATGTCAAAGGTATTAAATTTTCTCAGGTAGTTATTAGTATGGTAGAAATATTAAGTGAGAAAAATGCAGGCCATTTTTATTGAATACTAAAAGCGACTATCCAACTCACTAACGGAAAACTCAATAGTAAATTATAATTAGCGTTTGCGATACCCCAAAACAATGGAGACAGAAATTCGAGAACCAAATTCTAAACTCGTGGGATATTCTCCAACTAGCGTAGTAGTAATAAAACAACCTAATTGTTCCGAAACATGAGTTTGTTTCCCTTCACTGTTTCAATCCTAACTAATTTTTGTCAAGTCATTATAATCTTTATATCTATACTAATATAATATTATAAAGAGGAAAGATTTGATTGTTTGTTTGTATTGAACAGGCTCCGAAACTACTGGACCGATTGGAAAAATTATTTTACCATTAGAAGCCGACATTATCCGTGATGAACATAGGCTACTTTTTACCGCTGGAAAATGCTTCATTCCTACGGAAAAACGGGTAATAGGATACCGGATAGTAATTATCCTTCCGTACTTATCTTTTTCACATAACTTCTAAACGGCTGAACCGATTGGGTTGAAATTTTATATGGCTATTTCGATGATTTCCTGGATGATTTAAAAATACAATTGGACTCGGTAGGTGGCGCTGCTGTCGGTATGTCAACTACTAAACGGCTCGACCGATTGAGTTGAAATTTTGTATGTGTATTTCCATGGTTTACAGACACTAATGTATTATATTTTATAAAGTTACGCGGACGAAGTCGCGTGCAACAGCTAGTATCAAATCTAATAAGTATATAAAATTCTCACGTCACAGTGTTAGTTGCCATACTCCTTCGAAACGGCTTAACCGATTATGATGAAATTTTATATATACACTTGGTAAGTCTGAGAATAGGTTTTTATCTATTTTTTATACGCGAGCGAAGTCGCGGGCAGCAGCTAGTGGGTATATAAAATCCTCATGTCACAGTGTTTGTAACCAAACTCCTTGTAACCAACCAACCAACCAAACCAAACCAAACAAAACAACGTTTGTCGGTCTTCTAGTCATTATATAAATAACTAGCTCCTGCCCGCGACTTCGCCCGCGTATCTTTGTAAAATGTAAATTATATATACTAAAACCTTCTTCAAGAACCACTCTATCCATTGGTGAAAACAGAATTAAAATCGTTGCAGTGGTTTTTGAGTTTATCGCGAACAGACAGACAGATGTAAGGGTATGTAAGTAAAGGAAGATGTCGAATACGGTTATTATAAATGTTGATAGGTAATTGATTGGATAACAATTTATAACAAAGGTGCTTCCATAGACACTAAGTAAAATATGTCAGACATGAGATCTGGTTTTACGTGACATGTCACAACTAAATTGCAAATTGTATTTTTGGGTGTTTGTTATTCAATCATGCAAAAATAGCTGAACGCATTTGGATGAAATCTGGCATACAGATAGTTTATTACTTAGTTTAATATATAGTAAACTTTTTATCATGGAAACATGTTTGGTTCCTGTTGAATTTAAAAAAAAAAAAACCGAACTACACTGCGCATATGAACTTGTAAGAACAGGTAGTATAAAACAAAATTTGTATTCCATATTAGTCATAAACATTTAGTAAGAACATTTATGTAGGAAACTTTCTCGAAATAAACAGCGGTTCAATTCAGCATACAATGCTGACATCCTGATGCGTAGGTAGCCTAAGTCTAAGGCTGAGGTTAGACGATTTCCAGACTAGCCTTACAGCTAAATAGAATATTTTATTTGCACGCGACTTTGCCCTCGTAACTTTATAAAATACTAGCTGTTGCCCGCGACTTCGTCCGCGTTGAACGATGAAAGGTACCCTATGTCCTTTCTGGTGTCCCAGACAACGTGTATGCAAAATTTCATGGTGATCGGTTCAGTAGTTTTTGCGTGAAAGCGTAACAAACAATCAAACTCACATTCACATTTATAACACTAGTAAGGATATAGCCTATGTTACTCGCTGATAATGTAGCTTTCTATGAGTGAAAGAATTTTCAAAATCAGTATTTTTTGAATTTATTTATATTATAAGTATAGATAAACTAATTACTGACTAACAGTTACACATTCGGTCAGTTTCCAAGTTTCTTCAAGTTAGATTCAGTGCAAAGTTGCGACCTAGTCAGTGTGTGAACGAAACTTAGACTTAGTCAGTGTATATTAGGCTTAAAAACGAGGCGGGTGACTCATAGGGGACATCTATCTAGATAGATAAAGTTGAATACCTTGTCCTTAGCTAAGTACACGAGGTATGGTATCTTGGTAGCTTTTTTCATTATGCATAATAGTTTATGCACATATTCATAGCAATAAATAATCAAATAATAGCATAATTTCATTTATATGTCACACATACTATGCTAATTTTAGAGATTGAAGTCCACACTGAAATCCATATTTTGGCATCCACGTTATCTGGATGAAAGGGTATTTTTCATCCAGAAAAAGTACTATTACCGAGAGACTAATTAAAAATGAAAATAAAAATCTCAAAACTGGACATAAATATTGAATAAATACAAAGATTGAATAAATATTTCAACACCTAAGAAAAGGGGGCGCGGACGAAGTCACGGGTGAAACTAGTGAAAACATAAAGCAATCTCATTTCCCTATCCCTTCCCGTTCCCTATCCCACCTATGGCGATAAAATAAAATAAAAGCTTTATAGGTACATATTTTTTTATTTATTTAACGCATAGATTTTTAAGACAAGCTGTTGCATGCGACTTCGTCCGCGTAACTATATAGAATATAGCCTATGTTAATCGTTGATAATATAGCTTCCCAACAGTGTCTGGAACACCAGAAAGGACATAGTAAGGTATCTACCTTTCATCCAAAATGCGGACGAAGTCGCGGGCACCGACTAGCCATTTCTATATTAGTCTATATTTTAGTTGTTAAACATAAACTTCTAATGTGTATCTACTTATATGGTTATGCAGTACCAATTGACCCGATCCTGTTTGATACAATAGACAATATATTAGAGATTAGGCGTGGGCGTACCCGGCGAACAACATTAACTCGGGGACCATGTACTACATAATTATAAGTTTTAAAGAAGCCGATAACTTTGTGGCTTGTTATTAGTTCACTTCTGTAACAAAAACAGAACACGTCCGCCCATTAAAACCTTTGAATAATGCGAAATCAGTTGGCTTTGTATGGCAATATTTTGTTTCTGTCAATCGAACTGTCTATACCTGTTCTGTTCTCTTGTCATCCGTGCAATGCAAAGACAATGCAACATGGAAATATCAGAATACCGTTAATACAGGACCGAAGCTTTATATTGTACTAGCTGGTGCCCGTGACTTCGTCCACGTTGAAAAAGAAAAAAATGTGAAAAAACCTGTGTCCAGTACGTTTAAATGTTTTTAAAATCATTAATGGGATTTGTTATTAGTATTGATTTAACTAGCTGCAGCCCGCGACTTCGCCTGCGTAACTTTGTAAATTACATACTAAAACCTTCCTCGAGAACCACTCTAGCCATTGGTGATACTCTAGCCAAACAGCATGAAAATCGATGCAATAGTTTTTTAGTTTGTCGCGAACAGACAGACAGACAGACGCGGCGGAGGACTTTGTTTTATAATATGTAAGGATAAGGATATGTAAATGTAATTATAAATTTTGCTTAGCCTTAAGTATTGTTATCAAATCAATACCGATTAAAAATTAAGTGACCGAAAAAGTTAAAAATTAAATTTAAATTTAAAAATAAAAATTAAGGGATCGAAAAGAAAAGATGTTGTGAGATTTCCTGTATTTAACGTTTATTATTTAGAACACTATCATACTTAGGCATAGGCACAGTATTCCACTGCAGTAGTGTTGCAATTTGAAATAATACCAAATTTAAAATGAACTTGTCCCGCGAATACTGGTGTAGTTGTAGGTGTGTAATGGAGAGATGCCAAACTGGTCCAAGTCAACGACCCAGCTTCAATTATATTAGTTAGTCGTAATAAATTATATAGATATGCGTCTAGAACATTCGACATCGATCGTACATCGACCTCTCCCTAGGTGTTGTTAACGGTTTTTATTCTAATTACATAGGTCGTACGCCGAAAGAAAAGAATACAAAAAAGCCTCTTCAAACCCGTTAATCTTTTCTTTTTAAAGATGACAGGTGAGATGGCGGATGTCATTATTTTTTATGCGGATGCGTATTTAACTAATTACTTATATGACTTTTTTATACTTGTATAGCTTAACGCCGTTTTAAAATTTACTATTTATTTATTTATTTATAATACTTAGCGCCTGTTTCACCAACGTCAAGTAAAGTGTTGATTAGTTACTTTTAGAAATCATTTTCTGTTTTATTGAATTATGCACTCGTTTTACTGCATCATTCGATAGGCGATTTTTTTTTTTGGGTCGTTCACCGTACAAACAAAGGTATAACAGCTCAATTATTCCCGGTTACCGGTGACTTAAAATGACAGTTACGTCAAGTAGGCCATACTTGACGTTTGTGAAACAGGCGCTTAATGAATCTGTATAAAATAAAATAGCAGTAGATACATTTAACACTAGCTGTTGCACGCGACTTTGTCCGCGTAACTTTATAAAATATTGCCTATGTTACTTGCTGATAATGTGGCTTCCAAACAGTGAAAGAATTTTTCAAATCGGTGCAGAAGTTTCGGAGCTTATTCAATTCAAACAAATAAACAATCCCATCTTTTTTTTCTCTTTATAATGTAAGTAAATACAAGTTTGGGTTACTGGGTATGAGTAAGAAATACGACGATGAGGGAATAAAAAAAATGGCCTCCCAAATTCCTTACTTCCTTACTCCGAATCCTATCTGAAATTAGGCCGAGGGTTGCCTAGATTTTTTTTATATCACCTAATCCGATACTGTTTTTTAACCCCCAACGCCCGACGCAAAAACGGGGTCTTTGTATTTGTGTGTAACTGTAAATGTTTGAAAACGGACGTAAGCGCCATCGTTTTTAACTATAATTTATGAATGTTCAGGCTTTTGAAAATTATCAACACATTTTTTCCTAGTTAACGAAAGGATTTCATTAACTTACACATGTCATGTTCGATTGATGTGAAATTTCTATGACATGGCAACCTTGACCTGATGATGCAGCATCATGTGGTCTGCCACATACTCAACTCGTCAGCAACTTACAGCAGATAATAGAAAGTTGGGATTTAGTTTATAATTTTTAATTACAGCACTAATGAAAAAAGTGATAAACTAGGCGTTTGTCTATCTATACAATTTCCAGCAAAAAAAATTACATTCGTGCAAAGACGGGGTGTGGGTCGCTAGTAAGCTATACTTTGAAAATGTTGACCCTAAAAATTTAAAAGTTAGTGTAACATGTGATTTAAAAATTAAAAAGAAATTGTATTTAACTAAGTTGAGTCAAGGGTTTTGATCACACAACGTCTTGTTGTCTCGTTACGCCCACAACTACAAAGTGTCCGTGTCGTGTATTAGCCTAGCCTCTAGACGCTCGGGGTCATGGCCTTGTTGGACTGCTCTAGCTATCAAAACCTATATATACAATGGCCCGTCTATTACATTTCTATACAACTCACAAAAATGTAAAAAAAATATGAGAAAATCCGCTCTTTCTTTCTTATACCAGAATAAATCAAAAAGTTCTTAGAATTTTAGTGCTCAATGATGAGAGGCACCCATCTTGCCGACACTTTTACATCTTACAATTCAGCACCCATCTTACAATATTTAATTGTAATTTTCATAATACCAATTTTTCTACTTTTTCTACATGTTCATGGAGATGGTAGGCCAGAGGGAGAATCATCTGTACAGGTTGCCATCTGCCTTAAATTCAACTAGGTACCAATGACTAACCGTGGAATAAGGTTCTTAAGGTCTGCTAAATCTCACAATTCTTTAGTAGACATTTTTTCAGTCAGAGATACTTGGTTACAGAACGTATTTCATTATTATTTTTTCATATAATAATATAATGATTACCAAATCTTTTTCACAAGAAATATAACATTGAAATTAAAAGATTAAAATAATTGAAATTCGCGGGACAAGGCTAGTTAAATAAGTACACCATTCTTGCTACAGTTTTCTACATTACCGTAGATATAATACATAATTTTCTTTTGAGAAATGATTTCATTTTCGTGATTGATTCTTGTGGCGTGTCGTTTGGTAACTTGTTGTATAGTATGCACGTCGACCTTCAAAAGGTCTTTTCAATATTGTCCTTACTAATATTATAAAGAGGGAAGATTCGTTTGTTTGTATGTTGAATAGGCCCCGAAACTACTGGACCGATTTGAAAAATTATTTCACTCTAGGGAAGCTATATTATGAGCAAGTAACATAGGCTATATTTTATAAAGTTACGCGGACGAAATCGCGTGCAACAGCTAGTGTATTCTTTATGTTACTGCTTTTAAAATATATTTGTATAAAGTGTATTAAACCGCAGCTGCTTTTCCTTTCGGACCACTGAACAATTGACCTAAGGCTTTGAAAATGACATTTTGATTATAATATTCATATTCAAGATTTTTGTGATTAGGTTATCTCTAGTCGCTCTTTGATGTTAGGACTTCAAAGGCGAATGTGACAGCTCAGGAGTTTGTATGTCCATGTCTAAAAGAAGTATTGCAACATCTATATACTAATTTATAAAGGGGAAAGATTTGATTGTTTGTTTGAATTGGACTCTGAAACTACTAGAACGATTTAAATTAATTAAATGTAATTGGGAAAATTCTTTCACCTGTAAAAAGCTACGTTAGCAGGGAGTAAGTAACAAAAGCTATATTTTATAAGACCAAGGCGCGTGCAACAGCTAGTACGTTATAATTTGAATTTCCCAACCCATGAAATATACAAAAAGACGAAAATAACTTAAAATAAGTATGACTGTATAGTAAATATTTGAGATGTGAATAATGAATCACGCTACATCTCGAGTTCAATCAACCTGGGAAGTACTAATAGTCGTCATTCATAAGAATTTCATCTCATTAGCCAACTCACTTTATGTATGCAATGCCCAATTCGATTTAGATTTTATCTTCCTACAAAAAAGCTAGCCAATTGAAGATAAGGGTTGATTTGAAGCAAGCCAATCGTATTGTGCCGATTGGACGATAGGCTTGATAGTTTACGGCTGACATTAGGCAAGAATTTCATATGAATCAAATCTAGAAACGATAAGAAAATGTCTACCCACTATATTTCTTTAACCAATGTTAATCTGTAGTATTGAATAGTCTATTTGTCGAGGATATAGGCTATAGAGAACTCGGACGAAGTCGCGGGCGCCAGCTAGTAGTTATATAATTTCTTTTTACATAAATGTCACGGATTTTTGTTTCGTAATAAAATAATCTTTAAGTTACGTAAAACAGGAATACAACTTATTTATTTTGTTTATGTGTTTTTCAAAATAAGATAAATCTTCTTGAAAGTAACATTATTACTTGGTGATAACAAACAAACTGCATATCATATTTTTAGAGTCCATAAATTGTCCAATAATTACATGTATACACATAAAGTACCAATTCGAAACGTCTGCACTACACGGAGCAATAACTCTTACCGATTGGACAATACGTGTCCAGATTATTATCTGTCGATAGTACCTCTTGCGCCGAACGCTATATTATATACAAATACATAACTATAAAATACAATACAGTCTGTTGGGCCGAAGCTTGCGATTATAGCGAAATGAAATGCAGGGGGCTATTATTAAATTCAATTTATTATGGACTAGCTGGCGCCCGCGACTTCGTCCGCGTTGAAAAAGAAAAAGTTTCCTATCATGTGTCCCGTACGTCTAAATGTTTATCTACCAAATATCATGAAAATCAGTTAATTATTTTAAGAGTTATGGAGGAACATACATACAATACAACAACTACACTTACATATTTATTATTAGTATTGATATCTTTTTAAAATTGCAGGTATAGAAATTATTAACAACCAATTAAATTCTTTGAAGAGTCATAAAGATAATAATAAAAGAAATGATAAAAAAAAAATGTCGAAAACAAAACGTAATTTTTAGGAAAGCATGCATTTTTGTATAATATACCTAATCTGTTAAATCAAATCATAATCTAGGGAATTTTACCAACAAATCAAAATTTGAGTCCCTCAGGGGCATTTTTGATATAAGGTTTACAATATTGAAATATAAATTTAAATCAAATTTTTCATTTAACTATACAAATATATAGTGTCGTGGCAACAGAGCATTACGAATTAAATTTATTCGTGGCAAAAAAAATTAATATATTTTCCAGGTTATATCTTATTAAAAACACTTACTGCAATTCCATAAAGATATTGTATTGTATATCTATGAGATCGTACGACTTATTTGAGCCGCAAGCTTTATCGTGCGTCATGAGAATAGCCCCCCATTATTTTATCATGATCTCCGTTCGACTTTATCTCTCGGGACAGTTACGTCGCCTCTGTTAACGGCTTATCTTTCACTATAGGAATTTGTAGTTGAATTAAATATCCGTTTAGAAAGTGCAATGCCCTCATACATTGAAATAATCTTATAAAAGATAAAGTATACTTATTTAAACGAGAAAATTGATTAAAAGATCATGGATATTATCTACCAAAATGACATAAAAGTTGGACTTGGAGAAATCACATCCAGACCAATGGAGATGAATTGTACATCAGTCTACGCGGACTGTATTTTCTTCTTAGGAGAAACAACATAGCTATTGTCCATAGATAACAATCTCTTGACATACATAAAATGACTGCTCTCTAATCTTTTATAATAATAATAATAATAAATCATTTATTCGACGTAAGTTTTTACAAAACATTTATCTTCGTCAACATTCTTTACAAGCTACCACCGGTTCGGAAAGCTGTTTCTAGGGGGAAGAACTCGGCAAGAAACCCCCTAGTTGCTCTTTTCATAAATTAATTACAAAGTAATACGTAACAATACATAGCAATCTACATAAGACAGTAATCAACTATATTTGACTCCAAGGACAGTCATCATTTATGTAATCTAATATCCTATAATAACCCTTTTTGCACAGGGTTTTCTTAATATAAACTTTAAATTTATTTATAGATAATTGTTGTATATTAGCTGGAAGCCTGTTGTAGAAGCGCACACATTGTCCCATAAAGGAGTTGCTAACCCTGTGGAGACGAGTTTTATTTGGTTGAAGTCTATGCTTGTTTCTAGTATTTAAATTATGAACATCACTATTTCTACTAAAAGTGCTAATATTTTTGTGAGCAAACAAAAGATTTTCAAAAATGTATTGTGATGCTACAGTAAGTATATTTATTTCTTTAAATTGATCTTTTAGCGAGACTCTGGGACCGAGCTTGTAGATGGCACGAATAGCCCTTTTCTGTAACACAAATATAGTGTTTATATCCGGAGCATTACCCCAAAGTAAAATACCGTACGTCATTACACTATGGAAATAGCTAAAATATACTATCCTCGCGGTATTTACGTCAGTTAGCTCGCGAATTCTTTTAACAGCGTAAGCAGCCGAACTTAATTTAATGGCTAGTTTATTAATGTGTGGTCCCCATTGTAGCTTAGAATCTACATTTATACCTAGGAATACAGTCGACTCAACCAGCTCAATGTCTTCACCATTTACGTGAACATTATGATCAATTTGTTTGACATTAGGTAAAGTGAATTTAATACATTTTGTCTTTTTATTGTTCAACAAAAGATTATTAACATTAAACCAATCAATAACCTTAGACATCGCCGAGTTAACATGATCATGATTACTTCTACGGTTAACTTTAAAAAGCAATGACGTATCATCTGCGAATAAAACAATATCATGATCATTAATATGGTAAGGAAGGTCATTTATATAAACAAGGAAGAGAAACGGACCCAAAATAGAGCCCTGTGGGACACCCATAGTCACTAAATGGTGTTATGGCTGTTATGGCCCCAGTTATGGCTTTGAATAATATATCAAAATAATTCACAGGGTTGAAGACCCTATTTTGAATAGCATAATCAATGCTCCCTCGCTTATTTGAAACTTAGGTCCATTGCCACCATACAATTCTGTGAAAGAGGAAAAAAGACACCATTCCAAAAATAACATTTATTGTCTCTAGACATCCTAACCAACTGTATACCGGACACAATAAAACGTTTTAAATATTTTCTGCAAATCTGCTCATAGTCAAGGTACTGCTGATGGCATGAGTCAAGGTACAATCACGGTAGTAATAGGTTCGTCACCATAAAGTCGACATTTGCTTGCACAAGAGCAATTATCAAAACAAAACCAAAACAGAATATCGAATTGACGTTTGCAATATACAAGCAGGTGATTAATTTTTTGTCATAGGGAAAACTAGGAAACTACGAAATGTCAATCAAATGGTATTTAATTATTATAGACGTTATGACAACCTTTTTTTATATCTATACTAATATTATAAAGAAAAAGATGTGTTTGTTTGTTGTTTGCATTGAATAGGCTCCGAAACTACTGGACCGATTCGACAAATTCTACTGTTGGGAAGCTATATTATCAGCGAGTGTTATAGGCTATATTGTATAAAGTTACGCGGACGAAGTCGCGTATATTTAGCTATATAGCAGCTAATATAATATGAAATGATAAGGCGAGACCGATTTTAATTCGGTTTCACTTATAGAAAATTTATTTAAATAAACAAAACTATATCAAAAACAAGCCGAGAGCATAGGTTCGTTCCCCTGAAACTTTCTCAAACACTTCGGCAATGCTCTAAAACAGCTGCTACTGTTCTTTCATTATTATTTCGCCATCGTTGCACCATCAAACCCCATAGAATTTCGATGGAGTCCATATCCGCTGATTTGGCAGGCCAAGGAATTACTATTACTTCAGTGGAACCACTCGTTCACGAGTGTGTTAATGAGCTGTGCGGCGGAGCTGTGTGAATGCGAGCGTTGTCGTGAATTCTGCTAGTTCATCAGCTGGATATAAAATACGAACGCTTCTTGATCTGCAATAATTGCAGCTCTTTCATAGTTACTTAAATTCCTCTGCATTTTAATTACTTAATATTTATCTCAAAAAATATAAGAAATAATTATACGACACTATGATGACACTGACAATAATAAATTCATAATGACAGACCATTAAAAAGCTTTGATGTTTACATCAAACTATTTTATTGGTTAGAGGTGTAAACCATATTGATCCTTGTTATCATATCTAGTAAGTTTATTTTCATATGCAGTTGTCTCCTGCGTGATTTAGTTCCAAAAGGTACTAAGAGTCTACACTTCATAAAGGAATGAATTTGAAAACTGACGAAGGTTTTTCTACTCCCATCGTACTTAGATATCACCAAAAAAATACCGAAATGAAATATTCTTTAATTAGAGCTTAAACAATAAAAGCTCTGTAATCGTAAAAAAATTCATAATAATTTTGTATTGAAGAAATTGTATCATATAACATTTATCTCTTCAGGATTTCTGCTGATGCTTCCATTTTATTTTATCTGAGGTTCAAATTTCATTTCATTTACATATTCATTGAAAAATTAATACTGGTCTGTAGACAAATAATTTGCTCTTGAGACTAATATTAGTCTGTCTGTAAACTAATAGCCACAAGATTCTAGGTGTGTAGATTTTTATTAGATAACCTGGAAGGTCACATAACAAATAACTAACTGATTAATCAAAGCATGATACAAAGCTTAAATCTAGAAGACTAGGGCCACAGATTATCTTGATTAAATATGCTTAACTTGCTTCTGTCTGTGGGACAAAAGAATTTAACAAAACTTTTTTAAATTGTGCCACAGTTATCAAAATAATTTCAAAATTAATGGAATGCTGTGTACCATCTAATTTTTGACGAGCTTTAAAAAGCTCGTAATTTGAAAATTGCTGCTTTGCATTTGATAGAATAGACCATTCTCTTTAGGAAGATGAAAGGCTAGCGTGAACACCATAAATTTATTCGCCTGTGTCAACTTTAATTTAAAAAAAAAGGAAAAGCTAGCAAGAGGTAATAAAAGTGTCGTGTCTGCGCTATGCGTTTAATCTATGCCATATCTCGGGCGCCCAAGCTGACCGCGAGACTCGTACTCACGCGTATTTTTAAACCAAGGTTACATTTTCGCGAATCCACTTTTAAACCGCCTGCCTATCTATACTACGAGTATAGTATGTGGTACTATACACTACACTCCGAGGTGCATGAACTATGAATTGTGTTTCTCACACTTCGCTCTGAGCGCATATTTAATTGCTCAATTTCTCATACGTATGCGTGAAAATAATTTTTTTTAATATAAATTTTAAAAAATGTCCTAAAAATTAAAAATAAATAAATGAACTAATAATATATTTGAAGGTTTTTTGGAAATTAGTTCCAGGGCACACTGACCCTTATGGCCGTAGTAACTAGTAACCATCCGCTTGCAGAAGACCTCCGTTAAATAAAAGCACATGGGCTGTTGAGTTTCGACGAGTCCTTGCATCACCTATCATCGAGTGAACTGTCAGCTGATCTATCCGAGCCTTAACAAAGAATAATTAAAAAAGGAATTACATTACCTACATTTTTATTTTATATTAAATTAATGTTTTTGAAATTATATTCTATGGTTTGCAATTTACAATTATCTAAAATAATTAATTGGAGATAACGTCACAGGTTTAAAAAATAGCTTTTTAAAAAATTGTTCAAAAGAAATATAAAAAAATAGCTTTCCGAAAAGGAACTAAATAATAAAATAAGTAAGCAATTCAAATGACATCACTACTGCCTGACATTTCTTACATGATAAGCTAATTTTGAGTCTTATTTTATTTAATGTAGGTAACCTATATGCGGCGTTAATAAATCGCCCTCGCGACTGTGAGAGAGCGGCGACCTTTCGAAGAATACATCACGAGGAATGCTCTGTATCGCACCATCTTAACACCGACTTGATTCTTTCTCTTATTTGTTATTATTTTTATTCATTTCTCTATAATTACTGCAAGCGGATAGGCTGTCCTCTATAAACAATGGGCGGCTAACTATTTATGACGATTTGAAACGCCCAAGAGTCGTCGCTCGACAGCGACCGAAGAACTTGATTTTAAATCTTTTGCAATAGTTTACATTACAATCTAGCTATAGCTAACATTGCCTTTTTTTCTAGCACAAAACGAAACAAAAGTCGCAAAAATTTTAGGTGGTAAAAATTACAATCTATCTATCTATATTATATGCTAGCTGTTGCACACGACTTCGTCCTCGTAACTTTATAAAATATAGCCTATGTTACACTCTGATAATATAGCTTCTCAACAGTGAAAGAATTTTTCAAATCAACAATCTTCCTCTTATAACAAACAAATCTTTCCTCTTTATAATATTATAGTATAGAAAAGGCAAATTGTGTATGTATGTATGTCTAATTGTCTATGTATGTATATTCCCTATGGACTCCAAAACCGCTGAACCGATTCTGATGAAATTTTCAGACAATCTTCAGATTAGTCCAGCGGGTGATCCTGTGAAGTTTGGTAGCCATCGAATGTGGACGAAGTCGCGGGCAAAACCTAGTCACAAAATAAAATTACAACTATAAAAATATTGGACAACGGTAAAACTGCAAAAATAATTTTAATTATATTAAATTACATGGTTGTACTGCCAAAAAAGATTTGGCAGCCGCTTAAATAAGTAACCACCCCCTACCATCCCCGTACAGGAAGACCTTCGTAAAATAAGCACACATGCTGTCATGTGAATGAGTAAGGGATGCCAAAGCCAATTTCCCTAACCCTTATTATGTGCATATTCCTGATCTCAAAACTATTCAAAAGATCAGGTAAGATCAGGTAATTAAAAGCAAATCATTAAAAAAGTTGATGAAGGAGATCGTTATATGTACAAAAACTTACCTATCTCACAAATTATCCAGACCTGTTTGGTAACTATCGGCACCTAACCTATTAGTCACCAACTGAACAAAACAATGTAAAATTTACTCCTACATTACCTATCGCTTAAACTATTTATCGGTCTGAGCTAATAGCTATAAATTAGTGCTAGACTTTTGCAGGCAGTAGCCATTATAATTTACATTATTAGTTTGGAGATTTTTCATAAACAATTTGTTAGGTGACAATTTAATTATTCCTATTCCTATATACGAAATTACTCGTACAGCTAGTCTTTACATAAACTAGTAATATTTACACATAGTAGTATGTAATATTTACATAACACCCATTGGTCGAAATTTGGCCATAACTATTTAGATTTAGGAAATAGGAAAAAATAAGCTTTTTTATCTGTCCATATTTTTTTATCTATCAAAGCTCGTCAACAAAAAAAATGGTTCAAAAACATATAATAGGAAAAGCGGTAATAATATGAAAATATATATAACTAAGAATTAAAGCTGAGTATTTTATTATTCATTATTCAAAAATCAGAGTATCACGAGTAACAAGTTAGGTATTGGTGGAACTCTGATTTTGATCTGATCTGATGATAATTTATCTATGGTTATTATAACAATACAACTCATTAACCAATTCTCCAAACGTTTCCATAACTACGTTTCCTCTTAGTTAAATTTACAACTGTATCTCCAGAATAATCGCGGGCCTTACATAAAGCCATTCGTTAAAACAGATTTATGAGTTGTAAAAATAAGCTCAGTTGATTATGCCTACGAAAATATTATTTCTTCCAAAGAATTGCAAACACAGGGTTGTCACTTATACTCGATATTATTAAGTATTTAAACTAGCTACACGCTCCCGGCTTCGCCCGGGTTCAAAATAAAACCTACTCTATCTTTTACGAGTAATTTAGATTAAATTACAAATAGTTATGGAGTTTTATCAAAATCATTGGCTACAAACAAGGTGACACGTAATTTTTATATATATACATAGAGATATATATTGAAATTTAAACCAAAGTGTCAATAAAAAAACAGCAACGAAGTAATAGAGATTTAAATCGGGTGAACAAATGTTGCCTTTAACGATCGGCTTTAGAATAAACGCCGTGTACTTTATTCAAACGATCCGATGGAACTCGGCTGTTCTAATGTTCTTTGAAAACAAGTTACCCACAGCCATTGAATTAGTCACTATGCACAAGGAACATGCAATAAAATTTATCATGGAAGTTACGAGAAATATTGAATTAAAGCTTTTTCTACTTGTCTCCATTTATGGCAATACCAAAAAATTATAGCCAGCCTCAAAAAAAAATTACAAGCTTTTATATTATAACCAAACTCCTGATTAAGTGGTCCTGATTTTGGTTTAAAAAAATTAAATATAGTTAAGTTAGTGTAAATTAATGAACGCCACATAATCCTTTAATATAACATATAACAAACAGAGTTCTAAATGCAGTGAGCTTTTTGTAAACTTCTTAAATCTATATTAATAATCGGATTTAACTTATCGAGTGATTCCACCTCTACAGAGCCCGCTAAGACTTTGAACTTAGGCACTACGAGTACTCGAAACGAATCGTTAATTTGAATTAAAAATTTTTTTAATATTCTTAAAAATTTTAATTTGCAACCAATATAATATTTGCAACAGCATTTTTGTGGATTTGAACATTTTCGGAAAACAGACAAAAAAATTTCAAGAAATTTTTTTTGCCTCTTGCTGTCAATATTGCGAAAGTTCATATAGTTAGTGGTCGCACCATTTATGACCTGGATTCGGCTCCCATGAGTGGTCGCGGCTTTTTATTTTGTCTCAATACTTTACTTTTACTGCTCGGCTGACCTCCGAACGAGTACACAAGCAAAAAATAAAGAAGGGCTTTAAACGCCCTATAACTGACTTATATAAAAAAATAAAAGGAAGGTTTTTATGTTCTCTCTCAGTCTTATTAAAATGTACATTTTTTTTATTATACTCGTACTAGATAATCGTATTTTTTTCACATCTGATTGAATGCTAGTCGCTCACTATAACTCACAAATCATTATTTTTAACTAGCTTTTGCCCCACGACTTCAATCAACAAAAGATTTAAAACAAATTTTGTTACAACATTTATTTAATCTTTATTGCTTACATGC
This sequence comes from Synanthedon vespiformis, assembly GCA_918317495.1. NCBI lineage: Eukaryota > Metazoa > Arthropoda > Insecta > Lepidoptera > Sesiidae > Synanthedon > Synanthedon vespiformis. Next base: position 12,478,574 of record OU906945.1, on the reverse strand, counting down.
ATTGAATATATTTATTTTTATTTTTGTTGATCCCTCGGAAACAGTATTTTTCTGTTCCTGACAATGTGTATGCAAAATTTCATGACGATAAGTCGAGTGTAACAAACAAACTCACTTTTGCATTTATTAATAAGGATGGTCTAATATTAGTAGCAAAACTGGGCTAATTTTAAAAAATATGGTATATTGCCCATGTAATTCTCAAAATCAAATATATTTTTACACAAACAAATGTTATGTACATAATCTTGAAAAGGTCGTCACTGTAAAAGTTTAAAGATTCCAAACTTTTTAATTAGTGAGGCAGAAAGCTTTGACGGTGAAAGGTTAAAGAGAATTTGTTATTAAGTATTAATAAATTATGATTGTTTCAATCGGTATTTTTTTTAAATTTTCTTTTAATGAAAAATTTTCAATGAATATTTAAAAAAAATTAGCCAAATTAGTCCAACCGTTTTCGAGCTTTTTTTTTTAAATTTCTTTAATGAAAAATTTTCAATGAATATTTAAAAAAAATAGCCAAATTAGTCCAACCGTTTTCGAGTTTTTTTTTTAAATTTCTTTTAATGAAAAATTTTCAATGAATATTTGAAAAAAAATAGCAAAATTAGTCCAACCGTTTTCGAGTATTTTTTTTAAATTTCTTTTAATGAAAAATTTTCAATTAATATTTAAAAAAAATAGCAAAATTAGTCCAACCGTTTTGGAGTTGTTTTTTTTTAATTTCTTTTAATGTGAAATTTTCAATGAATATTTAAAAAAAAATAGCCAAATTAGTCCAACCGTTTTCGAGTTTTGCCCTTAGCAACACCAATTTTGCGATCAATTTTTACTTAAATTGATGTAGTTGAAAGAAGGTTGAGTTGGTTTAGTTTGGTAAGTTGATTATAGCCCGGCAACAAGCGTAGGCGCAGTAAGAAGGCGGTGGGGGCAGGCGGGCAGGTTTAGTGCAACGCGCCTACCTGCGCAGACGTTCCCCAAAACGAACAAGAGGCTTGCATTCCTCTCCCTCGCCCTCCACTCCACTCCCTCCGCACCGCTCCAGGGAAGCTGCTCCGACAATAGGGTTGCTCACTCCTTAAAAAACTCTTAAAATACAATCAAACTTTATCAATTTAGAAGCCTCATTACCAAGGAAATCTGCATAGTTGCCTCTAATGTACAATAATATTAACAGAAATTCATTTGGTTTCTATGAACTCAAAAACTACATTATCAGCGAGTAACATAGGCTAGTAGGTACCCGTTTTATAAAGTTACGCGGACAAAGTCGCGTACAAGAGCTAATTGGAAATAAATAAAACATATCGATGTGAGAAAATTTATAGATAGATAAAACAGAATACAGTAGATATACTTATATGAAAGTTAAATAATTTTTATATTAATTAATAACAGATAAATTGACAAATTTATAGGCGTCTCTGTCCCCGCCAGGTACAATCTCTCTGGGACGAAGTGGAATACTTCAACTAGCATCCGACAGTCGTTACCCTGTCAATTCTTAATCCAGTTTTCTTTCATAGGAAAGGAACCATAACCTGTCAGCATCAGTATAAAAACCTTAAAAATTTCAGCAAAATCGTTCGTGCCATTATTAAGTGATGCTCCTTCATACTGATGGCCATTGTTTTTTAATTACATTTTATACTAGCAGACCCGACAATCTATTTCATATAAAAATACCATCGATTTTTCCCAAGGATTTTCCACGAAATCGAATTGTGCCTCAAGAACTTCACCCGCCCTTAAATTGACTGCGTAATATTAATATGTGAAGTCAGTAAACGCAATAACTGTGTGAAGCGAAAACTTCAGATCCTCTTTTCTAATTTGTTTCTGAATCTATTTCTTTTTTGTTTTTAGTGTTATCAATAAAAGGAATTCTCATGTACGGCAGCCAAACATGGGCTTTAACACAGAACACGGTGAATAGACTAGCAACTTGCCAACGTGCAATGGAAAGGAGTATGCTGAACGTGAAGAAGTCCGACAGATTGAGCAACCATGTGATCAGAAATAAGACAAAGATCCAAGTCATAAAATACATAATTAAAAGACTGAAGTGGCGATGGGCGGGACACATGATGAGGGGCAAAGACAAATGGAGTAAAATTGTTACAGGATGGTACCCCAGAGAGGGAAAAAGGAAGAGAGGCAGACCAGAGAAAAGTTGGGATGATGACATCAAACAAGTAGCTGGAACGACATGGACTAGAGTGGCTCAAGACAGACGCGAATGGAAAAGGTTGGAGGAGGCCTATGCCGATTGGCAAACGGATTTACAGGCAAGAAGCAAGAAACATATTGTGGACTTTTAAATTTTACATAATTGTTAATTGTAGATCTGAATAAAGGCTTTATTATTATTTAATAAAAGGAATTGGCGAATCTAGAATTCATTAGTTTTAATTTTGTTACCTACAGTTTATTACCTATGATTTTAATTTTGTGGCAACCCTGCGCGGTCCACCCCTGCATCCCGACACAATGCGGACCTGTTACTCGTAGTCCCCCGCACCCCGCCCCGCGCCCCGTGCCCAATCACACGCCGCATCCTATAAATAATTCAATACAGAACCCGATTAATTCATGTCTGTTACCGATTCAAATGTCAATAAGCAAAGTCGACCGGAGACCGTTCACTCACTCCGAGCAGGTGGACTGATGCGTTCAACATCCTGACTTCTTCTAATATTATTACAGTATAAATGCAAGTTTTGTTATACATCAGAATAACACATCCTTACATATTATAAAACAAAGTCCTCCGCCGCGTCTGTCTGTGTCTTCAGGCGGTTTTCATGTTTTTTTTTTTTCAGTAATAAATATATGATAATGAAAAATGTTATTATTATAATATTATTATTATTGCTATGTTACTGGATTCAATTTTGACTTTTTAGTTTTGACAAATTTTGAACACCAGAAATAAGGACATCGTAGGTTGATCGTATGTAATCAAAATACAAGTGGGTTGCCGACTTGGCAGAATAAAGGCTACGGATAATACCTAGTAAATATCTGGCATACTTTACTCGTGAAATGTGCAGTCAATTTCACGGTGGGTGTATTCTGAAAGGAGGTTGACATCTGTCGGGTTGTCCAATTTATAATAACCGCCGGACACAGAGGGTCAATAGTCAGCATTAAAAGTTCAACTCTAGTGTTTAGAATCCTCTCTTTAGAAACATTATTTCTTAAATTCTCTTAAGCAGTTATGAGGTAAAATGACAGTAACTGTAGAACTGTTCTAACCCTTGCTGGAGGGGAATATTTTGGTCTTATTTTGGTGCTAAATAAATATTACTGAAAAAAATAAATAGGTAGTTAGCGCATTGTGATTATTGTTAAAAATCATTTGTTGACGCTTACTTTATTCCAGATGGGCACGTCAGTCTATCTATTCCATTGGCAATGTTCTTCCTTATTTCGTAATTAAACGGAAGGCTCTTGGCGTTGTCCTAAATAGTTTCGTTAATGAATCACTTGCGGCTTTCACTTGTGACTAATCCAACTATTTACAATAGATACAATAAGTTTGCATAACTAAGTTTCTGATCTGTAGCGAATTTAACTAACTTCGTGGTTATTAATAAGATGCTGAGATCGAGTAATAGAAGATTACAATATTATGTATACTTAACACAAGACATGTGAATGTGAAACTAAAACATATTTTAGAAAAAAGACAAAAGGAAGTGAAGAAAAATAAATCAATACTAGTATCAACATGAAACATGATGTTGACCGCAAGAAAACATCATAAGTTCAAGTATGGCGGAGATCAATATGAAGAAGTATGCGTGATATATAAATATAAAAGAAAAGCAGGATAAAAATATAATATAATTAGAAATATAATTAGAATAGAACAAATAGAATAGAAAACAATAGTACAAAAGTAGAAGACGTTACGAGAAATGTAAAAGTAATAGAAAAATTGACTAAAACATAACTCAATAGTACCCAAGGAATGGAAAAGAAAAAGGCTGGAGTCAAGTGACGGGTCACCAACTATAACTAAATAATAAAGCAGGAAAGCTGGCGAAAAGGACTTATGGAAGTATCCATAGGAGAACTATATAGTAAGACAGCCTAATCGGGAAAGTATGGAAGCTGAATGTTACAAAAAATAAATGTCAGAATAAGTGAGGGGTCTTAAATTTGAGTTTAGAGTAACTAAAGATTCTAAAAGAATACTAAATGTACTAAGATCGTCGTACTACTAAATAAACTGCTACGCATGTTGAACTTGTTCCAGTTAAAAAAAACAGTGGCACTTCGGGAGTGCCGACAGAAGTGAAAACTTGAACAATTACGTGTGTATTTTTTGAAACGTCAGGAAAGTACATACTTATAAACAGAGGTGTCGGCTACACTCCAAGTAATATTAGGTATTACAGCTAAAGGGCTAGCAAGCCATTACTATGCCAACATCTACTTATCAATTTAACACCCCTTATTGCTATGTATAATGTACTCCGAATTAGGCTCCAGGCTTTGCAACAAGCCATGAAAATGGATCCCGGTTATTTCGATATACTGCTTAACTTATTTCGCAAAGGCTATATAAGGCTAACTTGTTGAGTATATAAATATCTATTATACTAATAAATAAAGTTGAAGTGTCTGTTTCTAATGTCAAAATAAATATATATATATATATATATATATAAGATGGTAATGATAAAATCTATTCGACTAAAACTGAAATATTGCCGACGTAAGAAAGTACTCGTAGGTAGGTACTAGTGAGAGGGATATAAATGTCTCTGTAATATCCGTACGAAATGACAATTCCCTATAAATAAATTCCTATAAATAAATGTGAATCGACATACTTGTTGTATAAATTTAATTTGCCCAGACAACGTATCACATTCGCATTTATGTGAATCGGCTGTGAAAGGCGTTGGCATTGCTGTACTGAACGACTATTCCCAGAAAAACACTTTACCGCGACTGTGTGTCACTTGAAAATTCAAATGTACAGTAGATGCGGATGTAGAATGTATTCGATATTTTAACTATCGGTGGAACTAGACTGTGCTGTGTGGAATGTGTAAAGATTTTTATTATTATCAATTTTTTTTCATTGTTCCAAAAGTGCATATAATAACACAAGCAAAGCAATGCAACGTCGCAGATGCTGCAAGTAATTTCTTATCCTAAATCATTAGGGAAATGCTTTTACTATTTGAAAAGTACACTAAGGCCAAAAGGATGTATATAATAGGTATCTATCTATAATATAGTACATAAATAACCACCCCAATTGCATTCGCATTCGAACGATGTCAGGGCGCACCGGTATATTATAGCATATAAAGTATCACGCCAAATTCTTCAACTTTCCAAGAATTATCCTTGGTTAAAAAGAAATTTTCACTACATTGTAATGCCCCTAAGTTAAGGCCCTCTATACACGAAAAACATATCGTTGATCGTAAAAAGTTGTTTGGGATATGTATGTATATAATATATATATACATATATATTTTTTTTGGGATATAAACTAACTGCCACTCTAGTAAGAGCAACAAATATTACTAAAACCAAGAACCGAATCCATTTTTTTTTTACATTTTTATAGTTTTAATTAATTCATTAACGATTAAGAGGCAAAAAGAATGTCCCTACAATAAAAGCTTTAAATGAAGATCTAAAAAAAATATTACGTTTAACTATTGTATGTTTTATCAATATTGGCAATAGTTATATAGTTCCAATAGTTCCCAGAATTTATATTTGAATATGAATAAATCAAAAATATTGATAGATTAGTTTGTAGAAGCCCTAAGTCAATTAATTCCAAATAGGGCGCGCGGCCGACATGAGTGATGTCGTCTTGTTACATGTCCATAGGACCGATACAAGAACGCTCTTCAACCATTTCAAGTTTCAACCGTTCGATCTCATTCGTATGCTCACATCAGCTCACATTGCTCACGCACCACAAAACCAAGCCACATGTTTTTTTTTTACTTTTAGAAGACATTCAGTATATTTTGTGAAAATTGAAAATTCTGTCATCATTTTTTTTAAAACATGAAGAACTAGTGAGCCGCCTTAAAAATTGATATTTCATGAATTTTGTCTTTTATATATTTTTTTATAAACCGGAATAAATTCGTATTGTTATATTCATTGATAGTTCGGTTGTATATAAATTATATACAAAAAGGAAAAGTTTTCCTTGAACTAGACTTTGTTGATTTCGAAGATTTTAAATCAAACTCTCTACTTACTATACCATTAGAAAGATAGAACGTAGGTACAACAAGAATTACTTAGTGCTATAGTTTTAGGGATGGGACAGTTACAATTTTCGCATTATTTGCATCATTGCGAAACAATATTATGAGTCACTTCGTTTATTCTTTTTTTGTTTTAGTAATAAACAAAAAAAAAGTACCATTACATTATTATCATTATTTATGTTATTAAGTATGGGTTTTCAAAATTCCTAAATCTATAAACAAATTATTACATTTTTTTGTTAAACAATAATCATTACATTAATAATTGTTTTTATTATTATTAGTATAAAATTATATGTTATATCAAAGTAATCAGCTTTTAAATTCAAAGACCATTAAGTAGATTGTTTTTTATATTAGCGACCCGCCCTCGAATTAGCACAGATTCAATTTTTTCATCTCTTTCCAATAGAGAAAACCTTATCAAAATCCGTTAGGTGGTTTAGAAGAAGTTAGCTAAGAAACATACAGAAGCTAAGAAAATACAATGGGATTTTCACTATATTCAGATGACTACTTATTAGGATATTTTTCTCTGCACTTTCTTTTAGATTATTGATACACCCAACAACTCTCAGAGGTTGCACAGATAATGTCCAGATGCAGAGATGCACAGATGCAAAATAATTAATATTATCATCTGCGGATGCTGAGGAGAAATGAGCACATCACTAGCGTCCAATCTTCGTATAATCTCGGTCGTGTTCGTGACCGAGCTCATGCGCACGTGGGGCGTGGCGATGTACCACCCGGCCTCCATTATACGTTACTTGTATCTTCTAAGCTTATTTAAAATCATTCTTCATTGGATACCTACCTACAATGCCTTATTACTTGACTAACATTTTTTTTTATCAAAACAGGCCTCTATTCTTCGCAGGCCACTCGTGTGTCTCGCAATATTATTATAAAATATGTATAGGTACAATTCTAATTCTGACAAGCCTTATTAATCTGCTACAAATTAAATTTTGAAATATTTCCTGAGACTAATTTTAAAGCTAGCAATGGTAATAATAAACCATTATAAATAGTATGTTTCTTTCTCGGCCTATAAATAGTACTCGGAAAATGATCAATGACAAATTAAAATTAAAAAATACCCCATCAACAAACACTCTGATTCACAAGTCATTGGCTTAAGTATATATTAATACTAGTTTTGCCAAAAAAATAATCAAAAATTTTTGGGGTGGGCCACGCTTATCACTTAGAGGGTATAAATATAGTTTACGACCTATTCTCAGACCTACTGAATATACCCAAAAAAATCCATAAAAATCGGTAAAGCCGTTTCAAAGAAGTTTGGTTACAAACGATGTGACACGAGAATTTTATATAGGTACATATAGAAGATTATATATTTGTGTAATTAATGCTAAAATATAGATTATAATAATATGGACATAAAATTCAATAGGCCGATGTTCGTGCAATATATGTATACGATAACAGAATGTAGACCAAGCGACGCCTAGAAAGCACAGGGGAAAGCTCGCAATCCAAGCTGGCTATAAAAAATACATTGCGGCAGGACTTGTACTGACGCCTACGTATCTTGGACTCGTTTTAACAGTAACAATAACTCATCATAAATTCCACTATATTATACTCACTAATACTTGCTTATTCGTTTAAAAATATATCAACTTTTAACAAAAAAATTGCAACATTTTTCTGGCCATTCACGGGCACTCCATTTGACAGCGCTCTAATCGGTGGACGACATCCAAATTATTGGTAATTCACGTGATTTTTTACAGTCACGACGAGATAATGCATCAATTTGGAGCGAAATGCCAAATGCCAAAACCGAGCGCTGCCAAATGGAATGCCCATGAATGTGGCCTAAAGGTCCACTAGCTGGTAGATGGCTACCGTCGCCTGTAAATACAAGCATCGCCTTAGGTGCTGCAAGGATTAGTTATAAGGAAGGAGGGGATAGGGAAATGGGAAATGTTAGAACATTTCTTACTCACTCTCCAAAATACAACAGCATATAGGTATGTACTTACTATTATAACACTGTGGTCTTCTGGCCGCCGACGGGCTACCGAATTCATGACCGATTTAAGCAATGCCCTGCCTGCCACTGCTAAATTTTCTCACGAAGTTAGAAAAAGTTGTTCGAGGAACTAACAAACTCATTCCGAAATGTATTAACCGCACCTTTCTTCGAGAAACATCATCGTAAATTTGCAAACTACAACGAAAAAGAAATACCTAGAGGTAAAACATAACACTAAATAGGTATTATATATAAGTAAGTATCAAAAAGGCGTGTGAGAACAGGGCCTGTATTTCGCAGCCAGGAAGAATTGTATTACAAAAAAATGCAGTCGTTCGTGTACACAGTAAGTATACGGAATAGTAAGTAGTAAATTAAGGATTTTAGGGTTTATCGAATATCAGTGGCGTTTTATATTATTTATGGAACCAAGGAAAGAAAAATTCAAAACAATGTCACCTACAATCTTTAGGTTTTCAGGTACCCTCGTCAAAATTCGATAAGGTAATTTTGTAGGTTACCTATTCTTATTACAAAAGCTTTTTATACTATCTTTATCAATCAATTATATACCCATGCACCTACCATCAAGCCAAGATATTTGCCAAGATTTACATTTAAAAAATCGAAGAGTCACCGGACGCCTGGCAAATGTGAAACATGACGAAGTGGTTTGGTCACAAAAGATGTTTCAGCACCTCAAAAAAAAAATTAAGTTCTTTCGAAATACTTACATATTATAAAACAAAGTCCACCGCCGCGTATGTCTGTCTGTCTGTTCGCGATAAACATAAAAACTACTGCACCGATTATCATGCCGTTTTCACCAATGGATAGAGTGGTTCTCGAGGAAGGTATGTAAATTACAAAGTTACGTGGGCGAAGTTGCGGGCACTAGCTAGTTGATAATAAAAAACAGCACCAAGTTGTACGAAGAGTTAGAGTACTGATTTAAAATAGCCTACTGTGATCCCAATACCGGAGAACCGGTCCAACCGAAACTGTCTGCGGACGCGGCACAACCACTACGACCTCACTCCGTGTAAATTCATCTTGTGTACCATTTATTTAGAACATTTCACTAAAGCCTTTTGCGGATGCGATCCATCAAACTGGGTTACTTACACACAAATACGTACAACCGCATTTTTTTATTTAAATTTAGTACTAGGCCATTCGCGCCCAGCTTAGCATCGATGCAATATTTTTTCTGCAAATTAATATTTACACAAACATTCGCCGGCTATAACTCTTTCTATAAGTAAAAATTGTATTAAAATCAAAATTGTCAGGGGTACAGAAAACGAGATAAAATACCTTTCTTTTAAAAAGAAAAATCATGGAATTATCTTGAAGATATTTTGTATTTAAGTATGTTTTCTCGGCTATCAGTAATTTTTGTATAAGAAAAAACAAATTTAATGAAAATTAAGAAACCTAACATAGGGTGAATGAAGTTTAGTCACAAACTTTTGTATTATAGTACAAAAAAGTTCTATTATAATACAAAATAGACTCCTTAGAGACTAATGAAAGTTATAATATGACAAAGATGTGTTAAAAATATCGATTTTCATGTAATAACACGCGTCGCGGCCAAGGCCTCAACGTGACCTCGGTGAGATAAATTCCTTGAAACGACTTACTCGTAGAACAGTGTTCGCTCACTGATCACAATTCCTTCCAAGATCAAAAATAAATTGAACTTTTCCAAAAAAAATAAAATAATAGATGACATTAAAACGAATCATAGTGATTAATCTTTATTGTTAAAAAGAGAAATCGCATTAATTAATTGGCATTGAATTGGCGCGACAATCGCTTTGTTCTGTGTCACAGAACAATTAATTACAAACATTACACTTTTCAATTTGCAGTAAAAAGAGCAGTTGCATGAACACTAAAGTATATTGTTGGAGCAACTGGAGCACTGTGTATAATCCAATCGGATATAAACACTTTAAATGTTTTATGCAATTGGAGAAGTGGAAATACCTGAATGAAATTTTATAGTTTTTACCACAGTATAGCAAATCGACTATTCCTTTTTCATAAAACTACTGATGATATTTGTATAAAGTTCCAATTGTTTCTCCGCTAACTTCTTCTAAATTTCACCACGGATTTTGATACAGTTTTCGCAGAAAAAAATTGCATGTGTAATAAATGTGTGTTTTACTCATTGAGATAAATGTACTAGAGAAGCTATCTCAAGCAAAAGTTTTAGTGCACTTGCAAAAAGAAAAAGTGTGTACTTGAAGGTGAAAGGTGATTCCTTGGGCTTTATTTGTATTTCCTGAGTTGTTTGAACAGTACTTCAGCATAGATGAAGGCATATTTAATTAAAAAGAACACAGAACACAAGCGTATTCGCCTGTAGCGCTAACCAAACTAAAGTAGTTGGAGCCAGCTGGCTCTAACTCGTGTTGCAAAAAATCTGTTTGCCATGTCTTCTCTAATACGTAGTACATATTATCTCAATGGTTTTACTATTAATTTCTTAAATTAGTCATAGCAACAGTCCACATTGACCTTCTGTCAAAGTATGATCCGGCAATGCGTCTTAATTATTTTAATTAAGATTCGTCTTTCAATATAAAACTGGGATATTGAGTTGTCATCAACACAATGAACTAATCTCATCCCTGTGGTAATGTGCATCAAGTGTTCAAACCTCGTTTCCGTTGTGAAGTTAATTTAAAGCGAGATGCGTCTCGGCAATTTCTATGGAATGGCTGCACTCTCGCGAGACGTTAATTCCTAATACGGCTCGGAATTACATTTCTTAATTAGCTGTCACTCCTAGTTACTTATATTCGTAGAAAGTGCAACGCTCTATCGTCTTGCAATTAGGAATCTCTCCGTAAAACAGTTTGATTGATGAGCAAAAGGTTTTTACGAATACGCGAGCAGTTTGCAACTGTAGTTTTTACGTTGTAAGGGGAAAAGTTATTTTCGTAGAACTGTCAAGAGTGAGAAACTTATCTGCTAGTGGGGACACCAGATTAAGCGACATAGAAACACACAATGAAATAGGGAGACAAGACTCCCCACTTAGCGGGTTCAGACATCTTACGCTGAGGGATAGAGGTCTCTTTAAACGCTGTAGCGGAAAAGTAAGAAATAAATGCAACTAATGCTTGCATTGTTAATACCATACAGTTGATATATATAACATAGATTACATTTTTTGTGACTCAGTAAAAAAACGTGTTATTATTATTATTATTGCTATAAATAATGTCATAAAGGTAGGGTCATTTTCTGTATCCCAGAAAACGTGTATGCAAAATTTCATGATGTTCGGTTGAGTAACTAAAAGGTGAATATATATTGAACAGACAGACAACAGATAGACAAACAGACAGAGTTACTTTCACATCATCAATCAATACTAATAATAAATCTGTAAGTGTAAGTATTGTATGTATGTATGTATGTATGTTCCTCCATAAAATCATTTATAGAGGAACATACATACATACTTTTCAAGAGGATTTTCATGAAACTTGTTTTTTTTTTTTTTCATTTTCTATTTTCTATTTTCTTTTTTTTTTTTTTTCGGGGGGGTCGGTGTTTGGTCTTAGTGGGGTGGGTTCTGCCAGGGAATCCACACCTATAAAATACTAAGTTACCAGTAGCGTACGTCTAGGTGAGCGGAGCTCACCTAGACAAGTGCTTCATATACGTCCACGCCGTCGCAGTTTTGTGACGGACTCGCAGTCTCGCGGGTCGTCCCCTCTGGGCAATGCTATGTTCCATAACGAGTTCCGCTCAATCCATCTACCTCGGGACCATAGTAGCTAAATATGAAGTGCGAAAGCGAGTCTTCGGCGCTTTAACCGAATCTCCTGGCTAGGGGAAGAAAACCCCGAGACAAAAATAACTAACTAACATGGAAGCAAGACTCAAAGAGAAACTACCCCAGGAGGGTACCGGCGAAGCCGGAGAATCCCTCCCCGAGCACAGCTCGGGCTGCCCCACGTACTCTGGGGGGGGGCAAAGTAGTGCTACCTATGTCAAAACCATCCAAAATGTTGACCCAACAAATACTATACCCGGGTTTCTTCAACCGTACAAGATCGGCATCACTGAATGATACCAGTGAACTAAAACAAAAACACATTGTTGAAACACAACATCTTACTGATAAAGAAATAGAGTCAAGTGATACTGGTTCTCGTAACCCAAATGCTCAGTGGCAACGAATACCAAAACATAAAAGAAATCGTTCCCCTGATGAAAAAGCACTAACTAAAATTAATGAACCAAAAAGGAGGCAAATAATGGCTGACCTAATTAACCAGAATAGAGGAATAACCATACCTGACGACAACACAGCTCCAGAAGTAGAAACAATCAACAGCTTCTCGATGTTAGACATCGATGTGGATGATGCTGCTCCTCCAAAAAGAAAAAGTCCTAAACCTCCACCAATAGTACTGTATGGTATTGAAGATCTTGAAAAATTGACGAAGTTTCTGGAAGAAGTAGTAGATAAGAATGACTTCACATTTAAAGTAGTGTCTAAAAACCAATTAATCATATCCTCTAGTACTGTTGATAAGTACAAAACTTTGATTGACCACATAAGAGCTAAAGGGTTGATAGGCCACACCTTTACTCGTAAGGACCAAAAATGTATGAGAATTGTTATCAAACATCTGCATTTTAGTACACCAAAGGATGCGATAATCGAAGCAATTGAAAATACAGGTAATAAAGTGCAAGGCGAAATAGTGACAGCAAGAAAACCGGGAACAAAAGAACCGTTAAATATATTTTTCGTTAATGTAGCTCCTCATGAAAATAACAAACTGGTCAAAGACATCAAATTCATTTACCATCAAAGGGTGGTAATAGAAGACCCTAAAAGAAGAAGAACAATAGTACAGTGCACAAGATGTCAACAATATGGGCATTCAAAAAATAATTGCATGCGTCCATATAGATGTGTAAAGTGCGCTGGCCCTCATAAAACTACTTTGTGTCCTGTAGATAGAAACACCCCAGCAGTGTGCACTCTTTGTTCAGGAAGTCATCCTGCTAGTTACAAAGGATGCATAGTGTACAAGGAGATACTAGCAAGAAAGAAAACCAGCATTCCGCAACCTAAAATTAAGATCAGAACTACTGAGGTAAACATGATAAACAACCCATCTGCAGTAAACACTGTTAATAATCCTAGAAACAGGCCCGAAACCAAGACAAATTCGAATATATACTCACAACATACTGACCCTGTAGATTCTCAAAAAAGCATGAGACTTTATAGCGATGCTGTTAAGAATGGTACAACTTTGAGTAAAGCTGGAAATGCGAATGAAGACTTCACAAAGACAAGAACGTCATCTACGAAAGTGAACAATGATTTCTTACAAAGAACAAAACGAAGCGACCCCGTTGACACTGAGTCACAGAGAACACTTGTAAATAAAATAACTAATGAAAATAATCAACAAGGACATATTTTTAAATTAGAAATTCTCTTGACGAAACAGACAGAAAGAATTGACCAACTTATAACACAACTAAGTACAATGATGAATCTCATTGTGACACTCATCAGCAAATTTCCCTAATGCTCTCATTACGTATTGCCACATGGAACGTTAATGGACTGGCGCCCAACAAACTAGAACTTGAAATGCTCCTCAAGACTAATAAAGTGGACATTGCTCTGATATCAGAAACTCACCTTAATGACAATAAGAGAGTTACATTTGACAATTATTGCATATATAACACAAACCATCCTGACGGAACATCACATGGAGGAACTGCAGTTATCATTAAAGGTAATATAAGACATCATCTACACAGTATATTTCGAGAAGAATGGCTACAAGCAACAACAATAACCGTGAGTGGAAAGTTAGGTCCTATTAATGTTAGTGCTATCTACTGCCCACCAAAACACAATCCAAAGCAAGATATGTTTAACAAGTACTTCTTGACCTTGGGAAACAAATTTATAAGTGGAGGGGATTGGAACTGCAAGAACACATTCTGGGGTTCAAGATTGACAACTACTAAGGGACGCGAACTGAAGAAAAGTATTGACCAAAACAATCTAACGATCCTGGGAACAGGTGAACCGACCTATTGGCCAATGGACTCAAACAGGTCCCCTGATCTGGTTGATTTTTTCGTTGTAAAGGGACTCTCTCATGTGTATTTTGATATCGAGTCATCGCTTGACTCTGTCTCGGATCACACTCCTGTCATGGCCACACTTAGCATCTCACCAATACAACGAGAACAGGGATTAACATTATACAACCAAAGAACTGACTGGGGGGCTTTCTCTGAGTACCTTGAGGATGAAGTTGATTTGAGAGTCAAGCTTAAAACTAAAGAGGACATAGATGAGGCAACATTTTACGTCACAAATCTCATACAAATAGCAGCATGGCGTTCTACCCCGGCACTGAGCTACTGCGTCGAAAGAAATAACATCCCTCTGGATATACGAACAAAACTCCAAGAAAAGAGAAGACAAAGAAGACAACTTCATCTGTCTAGGTCCGATGCAGATAGAATCGAGTACAACAAGATCTCAAGAGAGCTAAAAGAGTTAATTAAAGAAAACGTAAACACGACCTTCCAACATAAAATATCTAATCTCTCAGCCCACAAGAAAGATAACTATTCTTTGTGGAAAATAACTAAAAACTTTAAAAGACCTCGAAACCATATCCCTCCTATAAGAAAATCTAGTGCTGACCCTTGGGCCCGGAGTGCAGGTCAAAAAGCTGAATTATTTGCAAAACACCTATCTGAAATATTCACCCCAAACCAGTCGTCGATGGTGGACTTTGAGAAGGAAGTTGATGATATTATTAATAGCGATCAGCAGCTTTCGCTGCCGCTTACGCTGGTCACTCCGAGAGAACTCAGACATATTATACAATCTCTTGAAAACAAGAAGGCACCTGGTTTCGATCTGATTACGGGTGAAGTACTCAAAAAAATACCTAAAAAAGTTGTTGTCTTTTTGACAATGTTATATAATGCCATCCTTAGAATACATTATTACCCAAAACTCTGGAAGATATCACAAATCTGTATGATTTTGAAACCTGGGAAACCACCCAACGACCCTAGCTCATATAGGCCAATAAGTCTCCTTCCCATACTTTCCAAGGTGTTCGAGAGAGTCCTCTTACGACGACTGAGACCTGTTCTTGAAGATGACAAGATCATTCCTGATCATCAGTTCGGTTTTCGCGAGAAACATGCAACAGTTGAGCAGGTGCATCGAGTAGTTCACAAAATTAGACAATCACTAGAGAAAAAAGAATACTGCGCCGCTGCATTCATAGACATACAACAGGCTTTTGATAGAATATGGCACAAAGGACTGTTGTACAAATTAAAAACATTACTGCCAAACTCACTATTCATGATTCTGAAATCTTATTTACAACAAAGACAATTCCAAGTGAAATGTGGGGAAGATTACTCCAAGCTGTACAACATCTGTGCTTCCGTGCCGCAGGGATCAGTCCTGGGACCAATCCTCTATTCTATTTATACGGCAGACTTGCCTGAAACTGAAGACGTAATAATAGCGACGTATGCTGACGATACAGCCTGCCTTGCAAGTGACAAGGACCCCAACTATGCATCCTTGAAACTGCAAACGCAGCTTAATAAAGTAGATGCTTGGCTTCAAAAGTGGAGAATCAAACCTAACGTAAAAAAATCAATACAAATTACATTCACGCTTCGAAAGGGAGATTGCCCACCCGTCTGTATGGAGAACAAGGTTTTACCAAGTAGTAACAGTGTGAAGTATCTGGGTTTACATCTGGACAGAAGACTCACCTGGGCAAACCACATCAGAGCTAAAAGGAAAGAAGCTAACCTACAATTTAAATCACTCAACTGGCTGTTGGGGCGTCAGTCTCCGCTGTCTTCTGCCAACAAGCTTTTGGTATATAAAACTGTCATAAAGCCCATTTGGACTTACGGCATAGAGCTTTGGGGTTCGGCAAGCAATTCCAATCTAGAAATTTTACAGAGATTTCAAAACATTGCATTAAGGACGGTTTCCAGCGCGCACTGGTTTGTGAGAAATACAGAGATTCATGAGCACTTGCAGATGCTAACTGTCAAAGAGGAAGTTACCAAGAGCAGCAAAAGATATAAGAAAAGACTAGGGGAACACTCAAATGAATTGGCAAAATGCCTCATGAACACAAATCTAAATGTGAAACGCCTAAAAAGATGGCATATACTTGAATTAGACCAAAGAGCACTGACTTGACTTGACTTGATTGGGTCCAATTATATTACTGGAGTGTCATTCACAGGAATGCTTCCTACAAATGCGAAACTTGGGAACAGATCTGATTAAGGCTAAATAGCCGATTGCAGATTACAAATGGAAAAAAAAAACAAAAATCTACATTAAGTATGCCCATGATGGTGCAAATAGGAAAACCATTTGATGGTAGGTGGCCACCATTGTCTTGAAAAAAAACCGGTGTATCTTAATATAAAAAATATAAAAATAAAAAGAAGATAATTTTTTTTGCTTAGGAACATTTGATAGAATTTGTTCTGAATGTGAAATTATTAGAGAAAATATCCCTCGCATCCGCTCGTCAATAAGATCAGAGGTTAATCGCGAATTGTGATAAATATCACATTGAACGGTTCTTATCGCTAATATAATGAATCTGGAAAACTTTTTTCGCCAACATCATTTTTCATAGCGAAGTAAATTGAGAAAAAATATGGACTAATTGAAATTCAGTGTTATTATTTAGACGTAACTACGAAATAATTGTTTTTACGTGAGTACGAACAAAGTATTTACTTTTGTCTATGTTTTTAAAACAGACATGAATGCGAGCAATTCGTTTTTAAAGCCCATTACTGTTTGATTAAAATAAGAGGAATACCCATTATAGTGAAAACGTGTTTGATTATTCCCGAGTGGGAAATTCTTTCAACGAATACAGAGTTGACAAGGTAACATTTTTCAAACCCTCTTTTTTATAATTGCAGCGGAAATTTTTTCGATTAAGCTTTGAATATGCAAAGCATTTTTCAAAGAAATATTCAGCATTTTATAAAGCACTCTTTGAAAGAGTCTCAATTGAAAATGACTTCTTCTCTTTCTTATATATAAAAGGCGATGTGTATGTTCCCATGGACTCCAAAACCGCTCAACCAATTTTGATGAACTTTCAGGCAATCTTCAGATTCAGGGTCGCTAGTATAATATAATTTGTAGAAGCGCATTGATATCCTTTTAAGAATAGACAAAATTAAAACAAAACAAGTTATGTATATGTACTGATTTCAAGATTTAATAATCAGATAGTCATAGAAGCAAAACTTTAAATAATAATGAAACGTAATATGGACGTTCCAAAAGAACAAATGATTGACGAAGCAAAAAAAAAGCGACAAAATTGAACGTGAAATCCAATAGTGTTATTCCCTATAATCTAGGTCTGTAACAGAATAGAAACTTAACGATGCCTCGGCTAGCGGACCGCGGCATCGCGTCAGCTAAGCGGGTGGAGTGACCACACGTTTTGCACATTGGGAAATATGTTTACTCATTACTTTCCATAGTAGGACAATGATATAATGGTTAGGGGGGAAAGGGTTCTGGAATCCTATAGTCCAGGGGTTCTCAGACTTCTGATGATCTCAAAATTGTCAGACAACTAGTGATTAACACAGTAGATGCCGCAGTTATTCCGATATAAAAAAGTAATAAGGGGTTTAAAATACGCACCACATTTGTAAAGCAGTAATTGTAAATTGTCTCGCATTTTATTTAGTGCTTTAACGCTAAATATATTGCTTAAAACGACTTAGTACCTTACTGGAAACACCCACGTCATGTAAACATGTTGCCAGGTTAAAACTTGACATCTGATATGATTGACTTGACTTGACTTTCAAAGTTTGACATTATTTCAAAAGCTTAGTCACTCTACAACACAATGAAAGGCTTATATCGGACTGAAGCAAGCAAGAGGCCACTCCACTACATTACACTATGCCGAGCAATGAATAGATTCAATAAATATTTGAATAGACCTCCCGCTGTACATACAATGCTTAACTGCAACATATAAATACATAGATACAAGTTATGATGTATGTGCATTGTGTGCTAGTTATATGTTGCTCGCGTTGTCAGAATGAAACAAATCGCTTTGCAAGCTGGAACAGAGATTGCGAGCGATACAACCGCGGCAACAACTTATGTTAGCTATATCTTACTTGATTGTTTACATAAAGAACGAATTGTACACTCGCTCATTTCTTATAGAGACTGTTAAATTACATTATGTTCCATCTAATCTATGCACTTTGTACTTTGTGTTTAGAGAATGTAAGGCGATTATGCGGTACGATAGCACCATGTGCAAGTCGCAGACGTTGCATTGTCGCATTTGATTCGTTCTCAGTGTATTCAAAAAGTGCTTTTCAAATTTCTAATATAATATAGTAACTATTACCCGCGACTTCTGCGCCTCTTTTCTTGGTTGTTAAAACCTTTATTTAATGTTTCATCATGTCAGAACGCTGAAGATAGACCTCACTCACAATTTTCCAACAAGACCGGTCAGAAGCAGCTTGGATCCACCGTCGACCCGAGGCCCTTATCTGGTCGTCTTCTGTCGACATTTTGGGTCCACTCAAGAACCTTCGGGTCCCAGCAGCCCAATCCACCTGCCAATACTAGGTGTCCTACCCAATGCCACTTCAACTTTGGGATATTTTTGAAAAATACGTCTTCTAGAAATGATTTTTTTTTTACTTAGATCTTCAGTAATAGACTTTATAACTGTTTTAACCATTATTTTTCATATATTATTAACAAAATAACCAGAAATTCGACTACACCCCGCCTTGTAGGTTATTTCGGCACAATCATTTACTACCAATCAATTACTCATTGTCTGTTGAGAGAAATTAACTCATTTCTTACACATTCATTTATCATTAGGAGACGCAGCACGATGTTGATCATCACCTTTTTTAGAATTAATTGTTTTGCGTTCTAAATAGTGCTTATTGCTTTGTGATACAGTTCAATTTGGTCCGTTTAGGACATATTAGCATTAAATATGATTGTATTTGGTGTTGAATAGACCGCCTGTGGAAACGCGGAGAGTCGTGCTGCGATCTCGAACACTTCTAGCTTAGTTGGCTCGCTCGTTACGAGCTATGTCGGTGCTATATCAATTTATTCTATACGTTCGTTGCATATCTTCAATAAAATATCTCGGCTTGACGTCTGCGGACTTCGAAAACCGCAACATCTCGGTCACGACAAGGTTCAACATATTTTTTTACAATACTTTCTGATTGTTCACTATTGAATACAAATATAGAATGTGTTGTTGAAAGGTCATAGTCATAGTCTGACAAATACACCATTCATGATTAACCTGCTCCTTTCATGTTAACACAAGCTGTAGGTATAATTGCCTTTTCAGTTAGATACAGGATGCAGTTTCGCTAATTTAAACATAAATGAGTAAAATTTGCAATCTCCATTTTTTTGGAATACTTAGTTAAATAATTCCAGGCTGTACATACGTCCACTTGAATTATAAAAACCTTATAATCCATCCCACTTCAGTCGCTGTCAGTCTTACAAGTCATCAATTAAGATGCATGACGACTCGCCAGGTCAGACACGTCATCTACCTCTCTCTCTTTCTGCTTGTCTCATACACAGGCATTTCTTTTATATTATAACTACATATAATTACCAAAAGTTAGTAACGTACATCAAAAGACAGAAAGAATAATTCCAGGCTGATACTACCCTTCACTAGTTTGAGAGGCACCCCAAGAAGAAGTTATTATTTAAGATGAAAACTTGGAAAAATTTCAGTTCAGAATTACTAAAGTTTACTAAGTTTTTTGAAAACTTTGATTTTCTCCTAAATTTTCAATTACTGTTGTAACAAATGATCTGAATTACTTTTATTCCACTCATGTTTATTATTTTTATTCAGAAGTTCAAAGCCGATTTGAACTTTTGAGTGTTCATCTCACTGGATTCAATGAAATGGTATTTCAAGCACAGAGTCTATTATCAAGAAACTACATTATAAATCTAATTTCTAGAAGGCAACATACCTTTAGAATTATATCCGATACCGTTTTGGTTAAGTTTGTAAGGCACAATTAAGAATTACTATACTGTATAGTAATGGTCCAGTAAGTACAAATCCGTTGTGCTTCTGTGCGATGGACATACCATACCTACATTTAATTCGATGACTAATTAGACACATTTCTTATAGTTGTGCAATGTGTCGACTATTACGTTAACAGAGTCTCTGCCAAATGACAAAGTATGGCGATTACAATTGTAAATACAGCTAGTGGTGGTACGCGAGATGCATACGGCAAAGCGACCAACCCATGACTTGAATTACGACAGGAGAACGTGATTACGCACATAAACAACAGACTAAGCGTTTACATGCATTTTTGGTGGAATATTTGAACCAATCTGCATTCAAAGTGGACATATTTACCTACACGAATAGTTAGCCTGCGGCATATGGGACTGTAGCGGTAAAGAAATATCAAACACTAGCAATCCGCCCCAGGCTTCCTACGAATGTAATTTTTTCTGCAAATTTTATTCATAAACTTTTCTTGTTTATCGCTCTTTCTATAAGTGAAAATCCTAACAAAATCATTTGACTGAGAAGTTAAAGAAAACACGAACAGAGGTGGCGAGTGACTTTATTTTGTACTAGCTGTTACACACGACTTCGTCCGTGTAACTTTTAATAAAATTATAGCCCATGTTACTCCCCGGAAAGAATTTTTTAAATCGGTCCAGTAGTTTAGGAGCCTATTCAATTCAAACAATCAAACTTTTCCTCTTTATAATTTTAGTATAGGTAGTATAGGCATATAAAGATATAAAGAGTATATTATATAAACTCTTTAAAAAGAAGTGAGGTACGTACTTAAAATAATATGAACGATCCTTACCAGGGGGGATAAGTGGAACGGGCGAACATAATATACATAGGCAACTGAAACACTTATACAATTATTATCTATTTTTGACACAAACAACTGCTTCTGTAAAATGTCAGTTAAATTATATTAGTCAGTTCAAATGATTCACACTATGCGAAAATGTCAAATCTTATCTCTATCAACATTAGAGCGCTATCACACGAACTATCGTGAGGTCTTTGAACTTACTTTGTCTTGCTTTGAAGGCATTTTGTTATCCTTTTTAGATACTTTCAGACACAATATGGCCGTTTGTGTATTTATAATGGTATTATAGTGATTTCGAGCTTTTACAAACTCATGCTGCGATCGTTTGCTCCTATCAAGTCTTCAATCGTCTAGCTATGTATGTGGACTGTCATCATAATTTCCAAATATATCAGTGTCTTGTAATAAAGATTTAAAATGTTCCATACTTGGGCGCAAATGGGAACTAGGTAATACATTTCCTGCCACCACCATTGATGGCGAATAGGAGGACTTTTCCCATTTGCCAAAAGCTGTGGTGGCAAATTGGAGCACTCGAAAACTACATTTTAGGTACTTAAAACTAGCTATTACACGCGAATTCGTCCGCGTAACTTTATAAAATATAGCCTATGTTATTCCCTGATAACGTAGCTTAAGGTGAAAGAATTTTCCAAATCGGTCGAGTAGAAAGCCAACAATCAAATCTTTCCTCTTTATAATATTAGTTAGTATAGACTACATATCAGTATTAAGTAATCAACAGGGAAATCGCCACTCGTAGTGGTTTGCAATTCCGAGCCCTGTAAGATGTTATAAGACTAGTATATAATGATATTTTTATTTCTTTATAAAGACACCGTACATTTGTAGTGTCAATTATAATTCTGTTATAGAGAAATTTTATGTGCGATGGCAAAAACTAAAACATCGCCATTCAGAAGCCTTTATCTTCAACGTTAATGTTGTACAGTACAGCGAACCAAGTGGCACAACGTTTATGTGGCCGTAATAAACATTTCCATTAACAGGAGCCGTCAATAGCACTTTCATTTTTTTTTAATTCTTTTCTTTTATTAAAAAAAAGATTTTATTTTTTTGTATGTTTGTATATACTAGACTAGCTGTTGCACGCGACTTCGGCCACGTTACTTTATAAAATACTAGCTGTTGCCCGCTATAATGTAAAATTGCAATAATGTAAGTAACTTATACTACAAAGTCATTATTTGGCGTGCGCTGCGAAAACTATTGATTCAGATAAATAACGTTTTTATGATTTTGATTATAAAAATATATATTATTTATGAAGTCCACGCGAACTGACGCCAACGAAATCACAGGCTTTGGCCTAGTATAATAAAATTTAAAGAAACCCAACGATCGGCTACGAACCGTCTCGTTACGTGACGTCATCGGCTACGACGTAGCCACTGCGCAGCTACAACGTATGATCATCCGGAATCACAGCTCGTGATCCGTATGTGATTAAGTTTGGAAGTATACTCTTATTAATATTTGTCCTAATAATTATTAAAACATTTAGTGACAGACAATAAAATATTATTCATGATAAATTGTGACAAACACTGCTGGCAAATTATGGTAACTTATTTTCAGAGTACTGCATTTCTAGCAAAAATAAGGATAAATTTTCATGGTGAAGAAAATTATCTAATTAACCCACAAAAAAGTAACGTGATATTTTCTAGCGACCTTAATAGTTCCATGTCTACGCTGAATGTTTGTTTAGGTACAGATAATTCATAGACTGAACACCCGATAGGCCATGAACGTAGTGAGCGAGACTCGTCCTGTGACGTCATAAGATGGACGACCTATAAATTTCTCTTACTTTTTTTGATTATTATAAAGAATTAGATTAACACTAATCATTAAAAAGAATTTACCGATGCAATTTATCCGAATTTTTTCAATTTTTCTCCCCATACTTTCCTGATGAGACTTCAACAAATATTTGAAAAAAGCATAAGCCGAATTGATGCGGTCGTTCTCGAGTTTTGCGCTCAGCAACAAATTTAGTGATTCATTTCTATTTATGTAGATTTGTCATTATTTTATAGCTAAGTATTTTCCGTTAGAAATGTAGTGATTCACAAATGAGTATTAAATGTACAATATCTTAAACCTATTATAAATTCTTATTAGACATACTTATGGAACAACAATATTTTTTTTAATATAGATATACAAAAACCATCGCTCTTTATATTAGTAAAAAAACCGTATCAAAAATTACTATAACTTATATTAGTAAAATCCGTATCAAAAATTACTATAATTAAAAACTGTTAGGTTGAAGTTAGCGGATAACAGATTGTTTTATAATATAATAAGTATACTTAAATTAGGTCAAGTATGGTGTTATGAGGAAGAACAATTAGTGACATTGAATAAATCTAAATTTATATAAAAATTACTAGTATATTCGTTATCATCACAGTTCAAAGTATTAACTTATTCATAAAGCTTACAACTTACAAGCTAAGTTCGTTTTAACTCAAAGAAAAGGTTAATTTTTAAGAGTGGCAGTTAAACAAAAAAAAGAAAAGGAAATAACTTTAAATCATTCGAGATATAAATAATGAGAGGCCAAACAGACTATTGGACTCCGATTGTTTCAAGGGGTCGATGACCATGTCCCACACTGGACCAGCCAAAAAAACAGTTCGGTGGTTACACTGTCGGACCACTTCGGCCCCCGACCCCTCGGCCCCCTCTGCCTCTCGATCGCGAGCCTTTGCTTGACTACAAGAGTTATGCCACCAACACTTCAGACTTGGCCGAACATTAACAAATTTACGACCATACACGTGGTTGTCGTCTTTCGCTTTTTGCGAACGTTTTTATTTTGAACCGGATTCGCAAGGATATCCAATTTTTAAATTTTTCTTTTCATAAAAATCTTTCAAAGCTATGGGACTGTATCAGCTCGACGTGTCATTTAAACAAAAAAGTTCAATCCAATTTTTCTCATCATATCCAAAAACCTTCCTCGAACATTTAAAAAAAATTGCCGAATTGTTTCAACTGTTGCCGAGTTTTGCGAATTGATAAAATTATGTTTTCATACATATTACCTATGTAGCATAAAACTCATTTGAGAATAAACTGAAATGATATTAAATATGAAAACAAACGGAAAGTAAATACGAAATAAAATTTAACGGAATAATTTAAGGTTCTAAGTTTATGTGATCCCTCTTGACTTACATACAAGTATCGATGCGTATAACCAATGGGGGTATCTCAGAAGACCACATTCCTACCGACGCGTCTCACCCCGCTCCTCGGCACACTCACTATCTAACACGACGTACCTATACATACATATACATACACACTCGAGAATTGAACAGCAAAAACTGTACTCTATCGCACAATAACAAGGTCCAAATTTAAATAACTTTAGATTGACATTATATCTTTTATACATACAGCTAAACTGTAGAAGAAATAAAAAAAAATTGAAGCAAATTTTACAATTCATTTAATTTTTAAATCAATATTCAAATTATTTATTTACAAATAAAATGGGCCAATGTGAACTAGTTTTTTTTATAATTCACAACTTAATAATAACTACTATTATGTTTTCGTTATTTATACTTAACTTAATAAAACTAGCGAGGCTTCACAGGGGTGTAATTTTTATCGCTTTCTCCATTAGAAAAAAAAACTGCTCAAAAGCCAAGGGAATTAGAAGAAATTAGCGGAGAAACACACAGAAGTCGATAGTAAATATGTTTTAGCGCATAACTTTATCAAATAAGAATTTCAGCTATTAATTAGCAATTTAGGTTGTGCGATGATGTTCAAGACAAACGATATACCTATAGATTTTCTGGGTGGTATTCAAAATAAATACACAAACAATTGGTCGTATTTTTTTAATGTTTCCTATTTTCCAGCGCATGTTCGTCATTGCCCATGGTTACTCAGGCGGACAAAAATACTTAAACCGAACACTCCATGGCACTTGAGGCCTTATGTCAATTAAGGTAATTGCCAATGTTGCATGACTGGCCGCCGCGTAATGAGCGAACCCACAAAGCCATGTTTGGAGAGGCAAAATCAACTGGTGGAGAGCACTCGAGACAAGTCGAGGCCTCGGCAATGCTTGGCATCGGCAACAGTCCACTGATTTAATAACCTATTGTGGAACACATCAACGCTGCATATTTATTGAATTGAAGGGCCATACCTCGAAGGTTCGCGGGCGTACACGAGTTTTTCAACAGATGTATATTTAATGCAACATTTCATGTCACATTGTTTGACGCCTCCTAAACTACTGAGCCGATTTTGATAAAACTTCGTAACTGTGTGTAATTTGGTCCAACATAAAAGATAGGATATTTTTATTTTAAGCCCGGGCGAAGCAGGAAGCGTGTGGCTATAATTATACAAATATTCTGTTGTACGTAATATACCGAGAATCTAATTGGGTACTCAAATGTGCTAATCCGAATAGACCTTATTATAAAAATTTTAAGAAAAATAATTTCTTATTAATAAATTAATAATATATTTATTTTAATAAGCAAATACATTAATTTATTAATATATTTTTTTTATTTTTTTTATTTACATAATACGGATAGCCAACGTAATAGTGTGCATATGAAACTCAGAAAAAAAATTGCATATTAAAGTCTAGCTTACACACATCACAATTATAGGCTACCACAACATGCATATATTAATCTTATTATACAATTCAATTAAAATTTAAATCAATATCAGTCAAACACACAAGAAAAAACAAACTAACCCAAAAAAAACTACACTTACATAGAAAAATATCAATACCAATAATAAATCTGTAAGTATGTATGTTCCACCATAATAAATGATTTTCATAAAACTTGGTAGATAAACATTTAAACGTTTTTCAACGCGGACGAAGTCGCGGGCGCCAGCTAGTAAATTAATAAGGAGGAGCTGCAATATTTCGGACACGTAATGAAGGGAAAGATGTCCAGCATCTAGTCGTGTAGCAAAGACAAGGGCGATGATGAAGCGAAAACATCCAGAAAACGCTTATTCACCAAAGACTATATAAGTAATATTGGTAGTATTACTTGAACTTTGAATTCTTGGCAACCTTGGCAGTGGAATTGCCATAAAGACAAGCCCCGCGTTTTCCTTATCCGAAATACAAGGAAAACGTAGTAGAGGCAGAAGAAAGACACCCTGGTAGAGGAATTTAAGAGAGTGGTTGGTGTGAGCACTCGCTCCATCTTTCGTGCAACAGTTTTCAATGTTAAAATAGACATGATGGTTGCCAAACTTCCAAGAAAAGCGACACTTTAATAAAAAGAATAAAAATCACTACAAAGTAAGAAGTAATGATTAATTGATTATTGAGTATTTATAATTATTCCCGTTATAAGGAATTGAATTACTTTATTATTTTCTTCTGAGAATGTCCAAATTAAATGTAATAGACTGTGTAGAAAACCAACACGTTTTTACCTGTTGGACCCAAACTTGTCAGTAGATTCATCTTTTCGTATTCAAAAAACTATTTTTTTTAACGTCCCGTAACCAATGTGATATAGGAAAACATCTCTACTACAAGAGGTTGAAGGATCATTCTCAAACAGCACTATTATTAAAAGCGAATGTTTGTAAAGTCATCCAATTCACCGCTGATCCTTTGAGGTCCAGAGGCACAGGTGTGTGGAGTGAAAAAAACGTTTTAAAAAGTCTCCGATCTTAGCAATTAATGGATTATTCGTTATAAAAAGGGACGCATGCTTAAATGGCTCCATAAAAGTTAGTAACGTGTTTGATTCCATCGGTAGTTAAACTTCTTTTTTTTTCTCTGTTTAGAATTGTCGTGCGAGCGAACCAACCTTTAGTTTTATCGACCATTATTACTTTTTATTTATATTCACAATAACATTTTGTCAATTAATGATTTCATTTACTTGATGGGAATCATTTAGGTATACACACAAACAAACACACCATGTGCGTATATAACAGGTAATTCCACTTTTTCAACTTCCACTTCAATCTTAGTAAAGACAGATGTAGGACAGAATCTTTTTGGTCCTACTTTTTCGGTTTAATATGTAGATTGGAGTTTATGGTGTCTCATTCTATTCGTGAAAGAAAACCCATATGAGATGATTTCGAACACATCTGAAGTTTTGCCAATCTGTAGTAGACCAGCTTGATTGTACTTCATACTTCTTTATTTAGTACAAATTTTATACCATATATCAACTCAACAGACCAACATACTAATTTAAAAGCACCAAATTTAAGCATTTGTGATACTAGGCCTATGGGGTTAGCTCTTTAAAAAGTTCGTTTGTTTTAGTTCACCTTTTTAGTTCACAACTTATTTATTCAAGAGAATAAAAAAGTTAATTCACATTTTATTTTTTTATGACCATGTGTGTCATCGCGGCCGAAGCGTAAAAAACACAGAGCAATATTCAATCTTGTTAAACATTTGACAACCACTGGCCGTTTTGTATTGATATCTAAACACCCAACATCCATCACTGACATTCTTAAAGGATTTTAAGACAAAGGGTTCAGGATAACGACTATTAATCTATTTGGTTTACATCCGACGTTATTATATATTCTCTTCTTCAAGTGCTCCTCTATTACTGAAGGTTGGCCGTCAGCTCTGAAAATCTTGTGCCTATCCTGGGCCAGATTGAACAGGTTTTCTGTACTGGAGATTGCGGTTCACTCCTTGATTTTATTTAACAAGGATTTCTTACGTCTTCCAAGGCACCTTAAAAGGTCTCTCTTAAAAAGAGGTTTAATGTAATCTATAGTTTTATTTAAAATTAGCTGGCGCCCGCGACTTCGGCCGCGTTAAAAAATAAAAAAGTAGCCTAACCTGTGCCCTGTACGTCTAAATGTTTATCTACCAAATTTCATGAAAATTATATTAATGTTAATTATATTAAGAGTTATGAAGGAACATACACATATACATACAATACCTACACTTACATATTTATTATTAGTATTGATTGATGACTAGCTGTTGCCGGTGACTTCGTCCGCGTTCAAAATGTTATATCGCCTAAAGTCTTCCTTGATAAATGGACTATTCAACACAAAAAGAAATTCTCAATTCGAAATTTTCCTGAGATTAGCGCGTACAACCAAACAAACAAACAAACTATATTTTCTTTTCCTTTATTGGTTTTATATACTTATTTATTTTTTAAATTAATAGATAAATGATTCTATATTAGGCCTATTTGCATATAATTTGTAATGGCTGTATGAAATCTAAATAAATAAATAAAAAATGTATATATAAATAATGTTTAAAATAAAAATATTTTTAATATTTTTAACTTTAAATAGAAGGATTAAACTTTTTAAATATCCAATTAGGACTTCAAAGTAAGTCTCGATAAACATAGATAATATTATGATGGTAATGTCAACCGACTGCACAAAAGTGCGGCTTCAATAGAAATTGGTTTGCGGTTTGGCCGAGTTTGCGCCGTTTCAAATAAAACTTGCACTTTATTAAAGTGAGCATTCAATTAATTCAGGGCTTCCAAGTGGCGCAACCCGTTTACTTGGAACCCGTTTTAACTTTATCCTCTTTAACAAATAGCTGTAAATGTTACTTAAGTTTTACAAGTAAAAACTTAATACGTTCATATATAGGCTCGTTCGTACAGCATAGGATTGTGCGGTCGAATCAATTCGTGATGAAATTGCTTAAAAAATACAAATAGGTTACACATGAAAAGGAATTTACAAAAGGTAACTCTTTTGTCAAACGAGGAGCATCCATTAGTGAATAAATATATAAAATGAAATGTATGTTTATATATATTCATATTATTATTAAATAAAATCGCTGTCCGCTTCTATCTATCTGTTTCTTCGCAAAATTCTTCTAAACTATCCTAAAGATTTTGATACAGTTTTCACCAATGAAAAGGACAATAAACAATAATCTATTATTTATTTATTTTTTTTTTTTTATGTTAAGGTCGACATAAACATGTTAGTTGTTTATTTACAAATGCATGCGAAATGCAGTGTACCCTGACACTATTTACTTTCCGAATCCAATTCAGAACCAACTTTAAAAAGTCAATTTTCAAAGTTGACCCTGCTGGGAATCGAACCCGGGATTCCAGAGACAGTACATTAAAGCAAGCACCCTAACCACTCATCCAACGGCTATATCCAAGGTAACTGAAGCGTTCACGTTTTGACATGAGAACGTTTTTACATGTAAACAGAAACGCTGGCCTCTTTCATATCTGACATGTTAATTAACAGTGTACGTGCACCTCCATGGAAGCATCTGTAGTGAAGACTAGTTAACTACATTGTGCATCTCGTAAATAGTTCTATTTGTTTAGGGTACACGCACCAATTGGAGGCGCAAACATCGATGAGTGCTCGACACACACAAAAATACACCTTAACTATTTCATTCGAATACCACCGTGATGTCTTTTCACTAATGGAAACAGCAAAAAAAGGAGACAGGTTTGTGTACATAATTTACAGGAAAAATTTGCATATGTGCTTTAGGGACTCATATTTTTCACTACATATAAATTATGTCTGGGAACGTTCATAATTATAGGTATACTTAGGCCAGTGTTGGGCCATCACTCATTTCAAGCAAAGACAATACAGTATAATTGTGTAAATACCTGTCTATTGAAGGATACGGAGTAAAATAACCAAATCTTTAATAATAAACTCCTTTTAAAAGAAAAGTTGCGTTTGCGCTTATATTACGCGCTCGTTTATGTCTTTTGTATGCAAAAGCGCGATTCTCGAACTTCAGTAACATTTCTCATGTTAGTATAAAATAGTGGAAGGTATCCATTGTACGATGCATTTATATTGTGAATCACTTGCAATATTTACATTGTGAGTTTGCGTTTCATAGAAATATATATTTTATGGTGTAAAAATAATTATATTTAAAAGGACTTTAATCTCAATTACTCGCACAGTTGTTTTTGATTTTCATATTTAAGGTGGTTTTTTTTCTTAGTGACACCATTTTACCTGGTATTAAGAGGTGAAATTTTCATTTAACAATTCACATATAGGTATTGTATTATGCTAAGAAGGAATTTTGGTCAAATATGGTACAAGATGTTTTATATCAAAACAAGTTTCATCAAAATTAGATCAGTAGTTATATTGCGTGAATGAGTAACAAAATATTCATGCATCCTCGTATAGTTTTACATTAAACGATTACAAATTATCCTATATATGTATTTTTATTATATACTTGTATATAATGTTACTAAACACCTCATAAATGGCTGCATCGATCTTGATAAAACTCATTGGATGTATTTCAGTGGATTCCAGATTGGTTTAGATTTACCTAGAAGTTTGTTAAGATGGACGTCTCATACGTTTGATTCTTTCGCACAAATTACGAAATTGATATTGAAAAAACTTTACAGTAGTATAAATATTTACATTAGAATAACTCATAAGATAATATAACTTATAAATTATAAGTGGACAAAGTCGTGAGCAGAAGTAATATACATATACAAGGTAAGTATTGAATGTAAAGGATACTATGGTTGCTTCATGGTATGCGTATACGTCGTGCGACTACAGCGCGCGATCCGGCACACGCTTCTCAATATTACGAGATGACTTATTAATTATCTTACAAATAAATAGTATAATCTAAAATTTTCCCATTGAACTCTAAAGGAAAGACGCCGTCTTCAGATATATTTCAGATATAAACCACAACCAAAAGGTATGGGGTGAAGGGTGAAGTGTGCAGCAACATGGTAATGAAAACTATACCTACACTAAAGTATATAATAATATCTACACAACATACCATAACCATCTTAACAAACTTTTTAAGTACACCTATCTATATGTATATAATTTTTGGATATGTAAAAAATAAACTATACCAATATATAAAGCTAAAGAGTTTGTTTGTTTGGTTGTACGCGCTAATCTCAGGAACTACTAGTTCGTATTGAAAAATTATTTTTATGCTGGATAATCCATTTATCGAGCTAGGCTTTAGGCGATATAACATTTTGAACGCTGACGAAGTCGCGGGCAACAGCTAGTTTTAAATAAAATACAACATATTACATTAAACCTCTTTTAAAAGAGACGGTGCCTTGAAAGACGTAAGAAATCTTGGTTACATAACGTCAGGACCGGAATCTTTGAATTTGAATTTGAATTAAATAATATTTTTGTAGGTGTACTGATATACTGGAGCATCATATAGCTGTTTTATATATATGTATATACTTTTAGCACTAAAGCTCGTGAAAAGCTACTGAATCGGGTCACAGATGTGAAAAGAGTGAATTGTTATTCCTTTACATTATATACTTGAGTATAATTAGTTTTATCTTATACAACCTATTTTTACTTAACATTTTCATTACCTACTGGTGAATTTTTAAAAGCTCCAAAGATTGGTTCGTAAGGAATGACTACAATTAAATTTAATCGGCAATGGAGAGAATGGTTAAGCCGGATCGCGCGTCGATCAGACAGAAGAAAGTATGGGCGGCGGGCGCGGAGTCTGCGGACCGGACAAGCCGGTTATGCTAAACCCCATTGTGGTCACTTTTTGTAGCCAGATCCCGTCGCACCAGCCTTGCGCTAACTGCCGCCCGACCCCCGCTCCAACCCCCCTGCCGCCCGGTTATTTTGCCAAAAATACCATAATAAATAAAAATATACTGGGGCAAAAGCACTTTGCCTTCCACGCCTTGCGTAACCGTATTTTGGAAGTTTTTTAAATCCCTTTGGATTTGGAACTGTCAGACATCACGGTCTCAGCCTCAGAACGTTCAATGCCGGACATAATTTAGACTGGATCTACCGGTGACCCGCAGCACTTGGTTAAAAAAAATCATGAAATTAAAAAATATAATTATCATGTATGTAATTGTATTCAATTCTTTCTAGACTTTCTCCAATCGTAATAATTTCTATCACTAATAATAGGTACCTTTACAATCATAAAAAAAATGTTTAAGCATCATCACTTCATTGTGGCATTTAAAATGTATGCCCTCAAAAGTCAGTCTTCTCAAAAATTTAGGTTTTAAAAGTTATATTAATCTTTTCTTTTTGACAGACATTAAAATGTTAAAAAAAATATTACAAAAAAATGCATTTCAAATAACTTTTACTTAAGTAATTGAGAGTACTATTATGTCATTTGTTGCGAATATAATTTGAACTTTCCTAATGTAGGTACTAATGTAAAGAAAGCTTACAAATATTATATTTGAAATATAACTTTCGTAGAACAGTCTAAACTGATTCAAAATCAAAAAGAGATAGTCATAAAAAATAAAGATTTGTCTTTAATAATACGTCTGTTATTAACGTTAACTAATTTAGACGTGTTTAGAGAGTTTTGTGAGAGAAGCCATAAAATTTAGAATTGAAATGCATAATTGTTTATGCGATTCCTTATTATATAATTAAATATATCAAAGTGAAATACGCACTTCGAAATTGATGAAAAGGAAAAATGTGAGTAAATGTCATAAAATGTTTACTTCAAGTAGCGCCATCTATTAAACAAATGATGAACCGTTTTATTTGCTAGCAATAATTGGTTGAATAACATATATCTCCTATACCTATTTGGGTGGAATGTCTTCATTATTTTTTATTTCGATGTTCATCGAAATTAAAAAATTGGTTATACTTTATTCGAATATGTAACTATTCTGTGTCAAAATTCATATAATCTTTCTCATGGCCTATGGTGTGCAGTCGCTATAGAGTACAAAAATAGAAAATCTGTCGTGTAGTGTACTCTACTTAGTCTGTGGTTTGGTGTTTGTCAAAAGTGATCAAAAATGTCTTTTTGACTGAATTTACCGAAAGAAAATAATCCAATAAATAAGTAATTTTATAAACATGGGAAGTTCGCAGAGCTCTCGTAAATT
The DNA here is from genome assembly GCA_918317495.1 of Synanthedon vespiformis. Taxonomy (NCBI): domain Eukaryota; kingdom Metazoa; phylum Arthropoda; class Insecta; order Lepidoptera; family Sesiidae; genus Synanthedon; species Synanthedon vespiformis. The sequence goes on along the minus strand of OU906945.1, from coordinate 12,445,335 downwards.
GAGTGTTGATAATGAAAATTCAATACAAGTTTCACAAGAAGCTTTAGATCGGATACAATCACAATTGGCCGCAAAAGTAAATATATAATTGCATTACATAATTTAGACCAATGTCAAGACTCTTTATTTAAAAAAAAAAACATGTTTGGACGCTTTCTTAATTTATATTATTTTTTACAATAGTAATTACGATACTACTTACTAATACTGTCCTGCTTAGTCATATTTTTGAAGGTTACTTTAGGCCTTTATCATAGAAATCTTATAAGGGCAACTTTTGAAATAACCTTTTTCTACAATAAAAGTACCGACGAATTTGTATACAATAAAGTATTTACAAGGTTTTTTTTTTTTTTCAAAAATTTTAGCAAGCTGACCAGCCTCCACCACAATATGCACCGCCACCATTCTATGAACCCCCAAGGCGTTCTAATGATCATGTAGCCGAGGAAGCGTATTGGGCACAACGTATAGAGAACTTGAAAAGAACACATGAAAAATTAAATGTAGGAATGCAAATAGAGTATCAAAAAACACTAAAAGAAGCAAACGAATTGTTCAACAAGATGCAGCAGGATAAATTTGTTTGTAAATTGCCACCGTGTCAAGGGGAGAAGGCCAAGGTATACAATAGTTATAAAATTTTATATAGTTAGTTTATAAAAAAAATTAAAAATGGTTGCCTACTCAAATAAATATTACTTTTATACTGCAACACATCTATACTGCTTATACTCTACAGACTTATTGAAAAAAAGAAACAAAATTATAAACTAGCTGTTGCACGCGACTTCGTCTGTGTAACTTTATATAAAATGGCCTATTTTACTTCCTGATAACATAGCTTTCTATACATGAAAGAATTTTCAAAATCGGTCCAGTAGTTTCGGAGCCTATTCAATGCAAACAAATCTTTCCTCTTTATAATATTAGTATAGATTAGGGCTAGGTTAGATTCTAGGAATGTAGTTATATGAAAATGCAAGCGAAGCACTGTCCATAACCCATAACCTAATTTTTTACCCATATATATACTTTTTGTCAGATCTCAAACTGATCTTATTTTAATGTAGTGTATTACAAAACCAATATATAAAGCTGAAGAGTTTGTTTGGTTGTAAATGCTAATCTCAGGAACTACTGGTTTGAATTGAAAAATTCTTTTTGTGTTGGATAGTCCATTTATTGAGGAAGGCTATAGAGTACGCGGACGAAGTTATAATTATAAAAATGAGCTGAATTGGTTAGTAAACACATAACATTTATATTTTCAGGTCCTCCAATGTTACAGTGCGAACCCATCGAAGTCCCTGGTGTGTTCAGTGCTAGTGAATGAATTCAATGACTGTGTGTGCAAGAGCAGAGTTTCCGCTGTCTCTGCCTCTTGAGCTGCCATTTTGTAAATAAAACTTAACACGAGACACATGTGTATGCAATCACTAATTTAAACGAGACTCGTCGCAAGTCTCTGCAGAGTAGTTTTAATATAAATTATTATTGCTGTATGAATAAATTGTTAATCTAACATCATGCTATTATTTATCTATATATTTTTTATACCTTAATATGATGTTCAATCTTAAAAGATGGATAAATATAAAATTTTGTAAAGAACTAATATTAGAAAAAAAATAGACAAGATAGGGCTGTTCTCTCACACTTGGTAATTTGTTTATTTTTAGCATTTTCATACCCCTCGTAACTTCTAAACGAAATAAGAGGAATTTATATGTAGTTAAAATCAACAAAAATCATGTTATGATACATTATTTTATGTATCATCAATAGTTTTCATAATAAAAGCAAATATTTGCTACCATGGGTTACATTATTGTAATTTTCGTAGGGATTTTTTATTTTTTTTTAATAATTTCATCATAGAGTAACATCCTACCTAGCTTCAGGTGAAGTAATGTTTGAGTTTGTCGTTTACAAACATACCATTATAAACTGCTCAATACCTTTATGTTTGCTTATTGATGAAATAATGGTTACCATAGTGAACGTTGACATTACATGTCAAGTTCGACTTTGACGTCTAATGCACACTCAACACAAAATTTCATTAAAATTTATTAGACTGAAAATTCCTAAAAATTAAATATTTCTACAATGGCGTTTGTTGAACCACAATCTACACAAGAGAATCCAAAACAAAGAAAAGTTCCCCTCTATCCTGGATTTCCGGAGCTAACCAGATCTGATGTCAGCATACACCCAGCTTATTCTAGATTGGCTTTGGCTTAGTAAGTTTTTATATTTATGCAAGTTATTTTATTATTGATAGAAAAATGTAGACTGAAAGAAAAAGTGGATTGATGTAGAACATTTAATTTATACATATTGTAGTAAAATCCTCTTATATATAAAACTAGCTGCTGCCCGCGACTTCGCCCGGGTAATTTTGTAAATTATATACTAAAACCTTCCTCGAAAACCACTCTATCCATTGGTGAAAACGGCATGAAAATCGGTGCAGTAGTTTTTGAGTTTATCGCGAACAGACAGACGCGGCAGAGAACTTTGTTTTATAATATGCAAGGAAGGATAAGGACCGATTTTTATGAATTTTTTTGTGTATATTTGATAGGTCAGAGAATAGGTCGTAAACTATTTTTTTATACCCCTAAGCCCGCCCCAAGATTTTATTTTTGCAAAACATTTGTCGGGTGAGCTAGTAACTTATAAAATAATATTTCTGTTCAATTCTTTAATGTGTACATTGCAGCAGGGTAGTTTGCAGACATCGTTACCATTGGGCGAAAGTAGCCCAAAGGAAACAGTTTATGACAGAGCTGCACAGCTTTGAGAGACTTCAGGCCAACGCATTGGACGGTGTCAGAGTGCATAGAGAATTTTCTCAGGGAATCCTCTCGCATAAAATACCACCTCGACGTTATATACAAAAACTAACTCCAGACCCTTTGAACATACATGAGAGAATGAGGGTTGAAGAAATTGTCAGTGGAAGAGTGAACTTTGCTCAAAAATAATAAGTAAACATATGAGATGCTGATAAAATAAATAGACCAGTGTGTGTACTAATTAACTTTATTGTGTTTGTTCTGTGAGAACCTTTTTTTTCCTTATACTTTTACTCTTCTCCACATTATTCTGTAAATATTGTGCCTCCTTCTTTGCCTGAGCAATTTCAGTGTGTAACCTTTGTTTCATTGCAGCCTTTTCATATGCCAATCTTTCACTCAAGTGAATCCACTTGAACCTGGGAATGTATTTTATATTCCAAATCATATCATAATAACGTGATTTCTTTCTAGTGCCAATTTTTGTATTATTCATTTTAGAGGCAACTTCTTTGGCTACTTTTTTCTTCTCAAATTCAACCCATCCCTCTGTGAATTGGTTTGGAACACGTTTTCGTTTTTCTCCGGGCTCTAAAAGTACATTTTAAATTGTTTATTCGATAGTGTAGTGCACTAACTTATTTTCTTTATGAAAAACTCAATCTGATGGTAAGTATTGACATAGGGAAATAGGCTCTCGCTTTCCTTACTCACTCGCCACCAAAACACTGTTATTTCAAAGTGCTATTCTGTAAGGGAGTTTATACTGCTGCCAATTTCCATATAATATTGATATTTCATACAGTTCATAGATAGCAATCTATCTAAGTATAATACAAAAAACAGTCACCAAAGAAAATAAATGCTGAGTTAGGAAAATCTCTTTAACTGCTTGTTTTTGTAGGAGTTGTCATGTCCCAAGGGCTTTTTTTAAGCAAAAACAATGCAATGGTTAAAAAATAAACATCATACAAGTAGAGGAATTTATGGTATAGATATACGGCTCTGGCGAAATGGACACGAAAATAATTGTCGGATAAATTCGGCTGGCAGCTGAAGGATTAAAGACTGAAGTGGACAAAATGATATAATGTGACAGACATCAATATAGATGGAAGCATCTTTTGTTAAATTCATATACATACAAATTAATACCTTGGAGGGAGCTACAAATCAGTGCCCTGAAGCCATCGAGATATGTACGGACAGACTTGCGACTTATAGTTTACCTTACAAAATGTGACACACCTTTTTTGACTCGACTTAGGTGGTCAGTTGAGCGGAACGATGAATAAATATCGAAATCCTACTGATTGTTTCGCTTTGATAGTCCGAGCCTTAAGTCTACATAAATATAACCTAAAACTTGATACTTACTTCCATGAGGCTGTAGATATATTCGCTTAACATCACCAAGCTGACTAAAGATTTCTCTTATTTTGGCAACGTTCATGTAAGGTGGAATCGTAGATAAGTAGATGATTCCACGCTTCTTTATCTTTTTCTTCGTGTTATTGTCAACTGGGTTGGTCACTTTGCTCTCATAATCACGTCCATTTTCTGGAACCCTCTCAGTATCTGACATACTAATAAATCCTTTCTAACGACTTTTTAAAATATACCTAAGTTATTAACAAAAACAAAACTGAAAAGTCTGAAAATATGCACTCCAAGTACAGGGGCCCTAGACAAAGTGACATGACGAAGTCAGACGAAGACGATAACGAAGTTCGAAAACAACAAAATGTATGGGAAGTATCACGTGATTTAACGAAGGCTTATGTCAATCCCATACATTTTATTGTTTTCGAACTTTGTTATGGTTTTCGATTGGTTACTTTGTCTAAGGCCCCGGTATTTATATAATTTAGGTTATGAGAACTCGAGAAGATAGGTAGGTATCTGATAATGTGAACAAATAAATAAATAAAATAACAAGTAACAACAATGTCAATGTCAACTGTCAACCAAAAACAAAGCAATACGCATGCAGCAAACGAAATTTCAATAAATTAGGCGTGTTATGAGCAATGAGCATAGAGTAACTTATAGTCATATTAGTTATGAGGAAAAACAAAGATCTTAGGAACGATAGAAATACTAAATCTAGAGGAAAAAGGAGTATTTCTTGAAATATAATGATAGAATAAAAATTTTTGCATTGCATTATCACAACTACCATGTTCCGTCATAGAGGCTTTGTGCTTTGTTTTTGTTGGACAAAAAACCAAACCAGACTATATACTACATTAAAGATTAAAAATCTCAAAAATACAAGGTAAAACAATACTTTTTATCATTTCAGATAACTTACTTTAAAATTCTTTTATTTTTTGAATATTACTCAGTTTGCTAACCCTTAATAAATAATTTACAGGACATCAAGGATCTGAACCTAGCAAGAAATCCTGCGTTTATTGATGCAGAATTCAACATCGGAGAGGGCAATGCGCTATACATCTGTCCCATCAGTGGAATTGAGATGTCGGGGAAATTCCGCTTTATGTTCCTCTGGAGCTGCGGCTGTGTTCTTTCTGAAAGAGCCTTAAAGGAAGTCAGACAGTCTCTGTCACAATGTGAGTTTCATTTTCAGGGCGGGCCAATTAATGGCTGCATAGGCCAGTACGCTCTGCTACTATTAAAATTTGTTGGTATTAATGTGTTTTTTCTATTCTGTTTATAGTGTTAACACCCATTCAGGGATAAGGATGTCGTAGTTCTTAATGGCAATGTAGAATATATTGAAGGGTTGAAAACAAAGATGGCAGAACGAATTTCTCAACGAAAGGCATGCAAAAGGTCACAAACGGAAATATAGACTGGTGGATAATTTAGACTAATTCGACCCTGCTGAACATGATTCTGAAACGTGTCCTGATCTGCAGATGAAACGAAGAAAGAGATTGAGTTGCTAAACAAAAGCCCTGCCTCACAATAGCGATAAAAACCAGCAAAGGGGCCATTGGGTCACTTATAATCAGAATCAGATCAGAAGTCAGACAAAGTCTCGTCACATGGTGAGTTTTATTCACTTTTATAATAAGGTGGGCTAATTAATGGCTGTTTGTTTTATTGGTATAAATGTGTTCTTCTATTTATAGTGTCAACAACCATTCACAGATAACGACATCATAGTTTTTAATGGAAAGGAAGAGACTTAAACAGCTAAAGCACCATCTAAGGACATTAAAAAAGAATAAGAAGCAGGTCCCAGCCTATTTAAAAAGGAACTGGACACTATACCCTTGTCCCTTCCAAAGTTTAACCCTACCAAGCAAGCTAGAGGAGACTCGGGGTCATCCAAAAGAGCGCACCCTAACGAGTTGATTGAAGACCCTTCATATAAGAAAACCAAGAAGAGTTACAGCGATTGCGATAAAAACCAGCATAGAGCCCATTGGGTCACTTTTAATCCATTTTGCAATTAATCGTAAATATTTGTACTTATAAATCTGTGGCCTGGTGTTAAAAGGGCCATTGTCTATGATCCTTTCTTTCAGTAACAAGCATTAGAACAATAATTAACAATAATTGATAGTTATGATTTACATGTTATATTGTTTTATGTTGATTTATAGATTGAATTCAATTTAAAAGAAAATTACGTATTTTTGAAAATATTTACTACTTGAGCCTTTTTAGCACTGATAAAAATCCAAAGTTACAAATTATCTTCGAAGTTAAAAGGCCAAAGTATTTTTTCTTAGAAATTTGATTTACAATGTTTCCTCATCCGAACATCATTGAACATCTTCTGTTTCTGGGCCACCTTCTAACAAAGAATGAAAAGGACGGCTAGATGGTTGAAAATAGTCGAGAAATGACTGAAGGTCTCTTACATTTTTGCAGGGAGAGTGGTTGGCTTGTCATTTAGAGGTTTAAGAGTTTCAGGTTGTGCAGCATCTTCTGATAGTTGTGAACGTTCCTGTTTCGTTCATGTTCCTGTTTCGTTTGAAGCTTAAAACTTTGAATTCCTCCTCATCATCAAACAAATATAATTGTAGTTTAGTGTGCCGGGATCTACTTTTCTACTTTGTATCCATTTTATTTTATTCCAGTATTGTGTTATAAAAAGTTTTTGAAAGTTTTAAAAACCGTGACTGCTGTATTTCGACAACATTTATATGTGGAGAACTTTTGGTAATTCTATTTTCATTGCAGTTTTCTTTTTGGCTTTTTCTATTGAAGCTGCGATTCTAAAAACTTTTGGTTAATTACATTTGGAGAGATAATGGAGTTTTCTAAAAAAATGAATTTGTTAGAAAATTAATATTGCAAATCAGTCACTGGGCAGCTGTCACTGTTTACATGTTAATTTCTAAGTTATATGGGAGTGTATTTAGATGCTGGTGCAAACAAGAAGCAATTTCTTGCCCTCTACCAGCAATGGTTTCGTCCCATAATAAACAAAATGCATTAGAAGATTGTGATACTCTATAATTTGTTAAATTTAGTGTCCATAATTGTCGCTTATAAAAGCTGAACCCTGCCTTCTGCAAGTCATATGACAGTGATGACAGTGTAATAATTTTGTCATTCAATCTAGCCTTTTCGTTGTTCTTCTTTTCTCAGCATTGTTATTAATTGTTATGAGATAACTCGTACAATTTTTTTTCTATATCAGTCGCTACTTCCAACTGTTATCATTTAAACTTGTCACATTTCCCACATGTGCCATTTTTCGGTTTTTAAAATGACTAATTTTTCCACAAAAACTTTCCTGTATTGGTTTTTCTTCCAAATATGTCATACATCTGTCCGTCCAATCAGTGGATTTTCAAAACCGGTTCGGTTCGAGGGGAGGGATAGATTTTCACTAAGTTCTTGGATTGACCAATCCAGTGGTAGTGGTACCACTTCATTCGTGGACTGTCGAAAAGTTTTTTTCTTTGAGTCCAAGGATTTATTGGCAGATGGAAAATCATTACTTTTATTTGGATCTGGCGATGGATATAATCCCTCTGCAAATTCTGGGAATGTTGTAATTGTGAAGCAATTGCCCTAACTTTATAGCTTTAATAGCTCCTCTTGACCATACCTTAATTTTTCATTTGTTTCATATTCGGGGATGTGGTAACTGTCTTGCATCGATGCCGAGGGAATGCATTTTTTTGTGATGTGTGATGATATCCATTTAAAAATAAATTCAAGAATCCTTAAAGCCCGTAAAAAAACAAAGGGGTGAGAGGGGCGGGGTAAGTCAAATGTCATGGTCTATCTTGCTATGACCAATCAGGTGAGCTTGCCCATGTCCAGAGCATTTGTACTGCAGATGTCCGTCTGATACGTTAGTATCTACTATTTAGTTTGTGATGGTTGGGTTGTACCTTGGTAGCGTGACCTAGCGCCATATATTATTATACTCTTTGCCTAGCGCTTGACCACTAGCTTGACTTTTTTTTAATAAAAACAACGCAAGGCTAAAGGAAGAGATGGCGCCGCCAGTCTCGTCTTCTCCTAGGGCCGCGGCCGCCACATACATTTGCTGCACATACATACAGTCGGAATTTCGATTCGGAGAAAATTTCGAACGGGTATAACCCATATATATAAATAGTAGATGTAGATACTGTGTGTTGTATTATTGTGATTTTGACTCACTATATATATTACTATACTCTTTGTTTTGACCACGCGAGTTATTTGCGCCTCTGTGACATAACAAATTAGATTGTCTGTGGTAGTCTATTTGCACGCACCATAGACTAACGTAATTTGCACTAGCCTGTGGTCAGTGTCTGTTTGACATTGACTTACATTTGACAATGACATCACAACTTCAACTTCAACAAGTCATCATATTTCATTCATTGCTCGATCGATCTTCTTTCACTTTCAATGTCTTTCATTGATTACGAGTCACGTATATTTTGATTTGAATTGTATTGTATACAATTTTGTTACCTTTCAAGTTCTTTCGTTGTTATAACATTTCTGCGTTTTAATTCTGCAGTTATAACATTTCTGTGTTGTAAGAGGAATAAATCGAAATCTAATCATGGGTTGTGATGGTGGTACCATTCCTCGTCGCGACGAATTGGTTCGCTTGAAGAAAAAACCCGAACAGGTGCGTATTGTAATAGTAAAACTACTGTAATATGCATGATACTTTCATTGTTATAACTCCTTCAACGTTGTAATGTCATTTTTTTTTGCAGAAAGACAAAGACGCCGAGCGCACATTCAAGTGGCGTAATTGTGCATTATCTCAGCAACCATTGCAAGAGCCCGTGGTGGCCTGTGGCCTTGGCCGTCTCTATAGTAAATGTTCCGTCATAGAGGCTTTGTTGGACAAGGAAACAAAACCAGACTCTATAGACCACATTAAAAATCTTAAGGTAAAACAATATTTTCTATCATTTTAGACAACTTACTTTAAAATTATTTTATTTTTTGAATGTTACTCAGTTTGCTAACCCTTAATAAATAATTTACAGGACATCAAGGATCTGAACCTAGCAAAAAATCCTGCATTTGTTAATGCAGACTTCACAGAAGGCAATATTGGAGAGGGCAATGCACCATACATCTGTCCCATCAGTGGAATTGAGATGTCGGGGAAATTCCGCTTTGTATTCCTCTGGAGTTGTGGCTGTGTTCTTTCTGAAAGAGCCTTAAAGGAAGTCAGACAAAGTCTCTGTCACATGGTAAGTTTCATCCACTTTTATAAGAAGGGCGGGCCAATTAATGGCTGCATAATAAGCCAGTGCGCTCTGGTACTATTAAAATTTGTTGGTATTAATGTGTTTCTTCTATTTACAGTGTCAACAACCATTCACAGACAATGATGTCGTAGTGTTAAATGGAAACGAAGAGGACGTTGAACTTCTAAAAACAAAGATGGTTGAACGACTTTCTAAACGAAAGTCCTCCAAAAAGTCAAAAGCGGAAGTATCTAAAAAGGATGCCATTAAAATTGAAACTTTGACATCTGAATCACCATCTGAGGACATTCAAAAAGAATCAGAAGCGGGTCCTAGTCAAGTTAAAAAGGAACTGGATACTATACCGTTGTCCCTTCCAAAGTTTAACCCTAACAAGCAAGCCAGGGGACACTTTGGGTCATCCAAAAGGGCGCACCCTAACGAATTAATTGAAGACCCTTCGTATAAGAAAACTAAAAAGAGCTACAGCGTAGCCAAGGATCCAAAGTCCAGTGAAGTCTACAAATCTCTATTTACTTCACACGATAGCGATAAAAACCAGAAAAGAGCCCATTGGGTCACTTATAATCCATTTTACAATTAATTATGAATAGTTGTAAAATGGAAAAATAAATAATTTGTAAGTGATTCTAATTGACCCAATGGGCTTATTACTATTTTTTATCCCTATCATTTGTAATATTTATTTGTATTTGTCAAATGACTTATACAAATGTGTACATATATGTAATTTAAAGTAAATAAATTAACTTGAATGTCATTATTTTGTTTTATTTCACAACATTTTATTTATGAGAATCTTGAATAGTTTTTATATCTAGGAAAGAGTTTTCTAAGTGAACTGTTGTTTCACGTGAAGGTCGGTAGGCATGGTACACTTGATGGTAGGTGACCATTGACCATCATCTATTAACACAAGCACACCACAGAGTCCGCTACCAACCTAAATCAATCAATCAATACTAATAATAAATCTGTGTAGGTATTGTACGAGGGCGGGATGATAAGTAACTAGCCTAATAAGAAAACACTTAACTTTCCGTGATAAAATTAATTTTATTTTTCGACATAGTCTCCGTGAACCTCTACGCACTTATTCCATCTTCGTTCTAAAGCAGTAATGCCTTCCATAAAATGATTTCTTTCGAGGCCTGTAAAATACTCCTCTACAGCGGCTATGACTTCATCATTTGTGGCAAATTTCTGTCCGCCCAAAAAAGTTTTGAGCTTAGGGAATAAGTGGAAGTCTGATGGCGCTAGATCAGGCGAATAAGGTGGGTGGGGCAGCAAATCATACTTCAATTCGTTGATTTTTGCCATAGCTTTAACACATGTGTGAACCCTAGTGTTGTCTTGGTGGAAAATGATTTTTTTTTTCGCTAAACCTGGTCGTTTTTGCTGAATACATTGATGAAGCTTATCTAGAAGATTAGCGTAGTATTCTCCATTAATTTTTTGACCTTTAGGAAGGTAATCTATCATCAAGATCCCATCTGCATCCCAAAAGACGGAAGCCATCACTTTTCCAGCCGACTTTACAGCCATGGCTTTTTTTGGAGCCGGGCATCCCGATTGAGTCCACTTTTTTGATTCTGGCGTATAATGATGAACCCATGTTTCATCTGTTGTTACAAATCGACGTAAAAAATCGGCCTTATTACTCTGAAAACGGTCCAGACATTGCACCCGAATCCTTTTTTGATCGTGCGTAAGCAATCGCGGCACCCAACGGGCCGATAACTTTTTCATATTTAATTCCTCACTTAGGATATGATGCACCCGTTCTTTTGAGATACCTGTAGTGTCAGCTATTTCAGATAACTTCAATCGTCGATCTGCTAAAACCATATCATGTACTTTCACGACCATTTCCGGAGTCGTGACGCTTTTTGGACGTCCGGGGCGGGCTTCATCTTGGACACATGTACGACCGCGTTTAAACTCAGCCACCCAGTTTTTTACTGTGGCATAAGAAGGAGCACATTCACCCAAAACATTCTTTAATTCGTCATATATATCTTTCCCCTTCATACCCTTCATATGAAGAAACTTTATCACCGCTCTTTGTTCAATTTTATCCATTTTGAAAACAGTTGACGAAATATATTTTCAAATGACAAAAAATCAATAAAATTTTCACGCCACCAAATTCAAATTTAAAACACAGGTGGCCAGAGATACGAATTTAAAAATGACATATATATTTTTTTAATTTTAACTTTTTAAATAGCAGAGGCTAGTTACTTATCATCCCGCCCTCGTATGTATGTAAACTGATTTTCATGAAACTTGGCGGATTAACATTTAGAAGTACAGAACACAGGATGGGCTATTTTTTTCTTTTTCAACGTGGACGAAGTCGCGGGCGCCAGCTAGTGCACTGCGCAGATTCAAATCTTCCAAGGACCATTAAAAAGAGAGGATGAGTAGTAATAAAAATAGAATAGAAAATACCAATTACTTTCTGTTATTTAATGCAAGTCAAACTGCATGTAAGGATTTTTGAAAACTGTTGAATCAAATGGTCACATTTTTTTTATTTTCCTTACATTTGCGATACTGAATGTAATTAAAACAGACACTAAATTCGATTAACAAAATCACATCTTACATGAAAATTAAAATTTTACTTTTCAAATTCAAATTAATTTATTTGCTGAATATAGTTATATAAGTTGTTGTAGATTAAATAAATAATGTCCACATATTCAACCGACAAGCGGTGTGCAAATTTAAGAAGCGACTAAATTTAACAATTTCTCCAATTTATTGTACTTATTTTTATGTTACATTTAACTTTAATTAATTATTTTAACTTGGCTTTCATAATACTGACAGTTACTAATATTTTTTTATTATAAATTTATAATTTATTTTTTACTAAATCATAGTTTGAGTTTAAACAAACGACAAGTGGCCTAAAGTAACAAAATTGAGTGCTATCCTACAGGAATTTGTTTACACCTTCTTGAAGAAGCCCATATTGCAGCGAGGCCTAGGAAAAGGGGAAATAAAAATACTTTAGTATTTTTTTATATATATTTAATAGGTTAAGAAAGTCTACAGACATAGTAATGTAATGGAATGAGTATGTCTTATTTGATAAAGTATGCAAGTATCATCTAGCGTACATTTGCTTCATTGTGCTTATATTGATTAAGTTTGTCAAAACCGAGTCAAGACTCACGTTATGAGTCAAATAAATTATTATTTGCCACCTCCAAATGGCAGATTATATTAATTTTCAATTTATAAATGCAAAATATGGTTAACGAAGTAACTACGCTTATTGAATTTTATTCGCGTTTCGCTATCGTGATCATTTGTACAATGGAGATCTAGCGAGGATCTTTAAAGCCAACACGAATGGAGGCGAACTAGCGAGGGTCGTGACTAGACGTTGCGGTGGAGCGAGGCAAGTGTGGCCTCGATGATGAGGTTGAAGTCGAGCTCGTGCAGACTGGCCTTGGCCGTGAGTAGGTCGAGGAAGGTGTCGAGCGGGGAGAGGCGCGCGGCGGCGGGCGGCGCCGGTGGGCGGGAGCATCGCGTTGAAGCGGCGCGTCCTCCGCCGCTGAGCAGCGCGGCCGCATGGTCCTGCGCGCGCAGCACGAGCGCCACCCGGTGCGCCCACGCTGCCAGCGCGCGCCGCCCGCGTCCCTCGCCCGCCAGCTGCACGAGGCGCAGCTTGGCGTCCACGCGCGCCTCGCCCGCCTCACCCCCCTCCGCCACGATCGCCTTGAGCGCGTCCACGTGCAGCTCGAACAGGCCGCGGTGCACGTGCTGCATGAAGCGCTGCAGCGGCAGCGCGCGATACGCGAGGTACGTCGCGAAGGACGCGAACCCCTGCGGCAGCGGAAACGCCACGCCCTCCGTCGCCGTCTGAAACTGCTGCAGCACGTGGCACAGCACGCGCGCGTGTCCCTCCTCCAACGCGTCGCTGCAACCGTTACCACATTATGACCATGAACGGAGGACATAATATAATTGTATAAATTATTAAAACAGTAGATAATGGAAAATAGAGTTAGACTGATGTCTTAAACAGTTTGTTATGGAATATAAATAATACGCAGAAATGTCTTGATGATGGACTTGCTGTGTTTATTTAGGCCCAATTGGATTGATCAGTCTAAGTACATAAATTCATGAACAATACCAAAGTAAATGTGCAAATACAAAAATCACAACAAGTGATTGTGGTGAGATGGAGTTGGTGTAAGAAGTAAAGAGGCATACATGAGCGCGAATCCCCTCTGGTGATGATGGGCGGGCGTGAGGGCTAAGGCGCGGCAGAGTAGGCGACATAGCGCGCGCGACGCGTCCAGTTGCGCGGCCACCCAGCGAGTGGCCACTGCGTGCACGCTTCCCTCCGCGGCGCCTCCTTTGCCCTCCCCTGCGCCCCCCTTGCCCTCTTCGGCCCCCTCGCGCATCAGGTGGACGCTCACCTCGCGCAGGTTCTGTCACGTCACCACATTTTTATTCTGCGATTGTTAGCACTTAGTACAAGCAGGGCACACTGCGATTTATAGACATAAATTGGGAAGCCCCTCTTAAGATAGTAAGGAGGCGTTAATTTTATTTATTATTAACTACGCGAGTTTCAACTGGGAGAGGGCGAATGGATTAGAGATGTCAGAGTTCGTGTCCTACTGAGATCGACAGCGCATTAGGAGGATCTATTGCACAGGCAGGATGGTGCTCTGCGGAATGAGTGCGAAGGGATTACAAAATTACCGCGGCGACGACGAGCTCTTGTCGGGAGGCGGTGCAGAGATCGACCTCGAAGAAGGGCAGCGGGTCCAGCGCACGAGCGGCGAGCGGTGGCGGCGCGGCCGGCGACAGCGGCGTGGTTGCGCGGGACAACGCCTCCGGCCGGTAGCACTGCAGGCCGGCCCGCAGCTTGGCGCGCACCGTCGCCGGCTCGAGGCGGCAACGCGCGGGCTTGGCCAGCGCGCGCCAAACGCGCGTCCACGCGTCCTCCGCAAACTGGCACACGCGCTGTCGCGGCGCCAACACCACTGCGCTGCTGTTCCACAGGCGCTCTACGCTCACGGACACGCAGCGAGAGCCCGCCCGTGCGTCGCCGAATGCCACGTGCTGCGTGAACGGCAGCAGCTCGGCCAGCGCCGCCGCGGACGCCGGCAGCGAGCGCCGCGTGGCCTGATACGCGGCAGCCACCAGGTACTCTTGCATCACTCGCTCCATGCTCCCAACCGATGACCGCTCACGCTGGTTCAAGCACATCCACCCGACCAGCTGCACCGTAAACGCATCTTTTCAAATATCACCTACCTCTCATTACGTCCTTCTAAATTCAAGCTAATAAAGTAATCACCCGGTACATTAAAAATAAGCTAGTTCTTACAAAACGCGGGGAATATTTACAAACTAATTCTGTAAATAAAACTAAATTTCTGGGTGTATTATGATTTCTTAGCGCCGGCTGACATTTAAGATTCATTGCCACCAGTAAAATGTGAATGTATAGTGTGATTGATTAGATATTCATTTATTTATAACCCGGGCACTTCAAATTTTTTGGAAAATTTTCAACCGACTTCCAAAAAGGAGGAGGTTATCAATTCGAATGTATTTTTTTTTAATGTTTGTTACCTCAGAACTTTCGATTGGGCGAAACGATTTTGATAATTCTTCTTTTATTTGAAAGCTGAGCTTCCCGTGTGGTCCCATTGCAATTTGGTTCAGTTCTGACAATGGCATCCATGAGAAAACGGTTTGAAGTCGGTTTTTTTTTTGTTAGAGTTATGTCATGTAATAACTGTAATGATTGTGTAAAGAACTGTGATTGAACCTATAAATTTATACACATTTAGTGCGGGAATAAAGAGATCACAATACATCCTGGGATCACAAATAAAACTTAATTAAGCCGAACGAACATAGGAAGCACAACGATACAAGGAGAGAACGTAACACAAGGAGCCAACGCAACATAAGGAGACAACGCAAAACGAGATGACAACGCAACACGAGACGACAATCATGCAGCTACGACGGGACAGCCCACGCTTTACCTCCTCGGCCAATTCCAGGTTAGCTGCGTGCTGTATCAAGTAATGCATTATGGCCAACCGGTTGTCGACTGTGGAATCGCTCTTAAAAGCTGCGGTGATGTCCTTATCGGTGACCGCTAAGCAAACCACGTCCAGAGTGTTTAGGTCCACCATGGCGTGCGATCCCCACCCGAGCAGCGGCGCCAACGCCGGCCCCGTCTCGCTCCATTCGGTCGCCAACACGATGTGGCAACACGGCTCGTGGTGCAAGCTAATGTCTACCAGATGTGTGTACAGCCTAGGGATGTTCACCAGAAGGTGGTTCTCTGTCGACAATAGCACACGCTCGGACACCGTATCATCGTCACGCTAAGACCGTCATTGAGGCGTGGAACATACCTTCGTATATGAGGTAGGAGGGGCGCAGCGACTTTGCGAGCGACCAGGGCAGGTCGGGCACGGCGGCGTGGAGCACGCGGCCGTGATGCAGCAGCGTGATGGAGTAAGCGAAGTTGACGCCGCCCTCCTTGAGGCCGGACACGTCGTCGGCGACCAGCGAGGTTGTCGAGTCGTCCAGGGCCTTGTACAGGTAGTGGTGGCAGATGGCGACCAACCCCCGCTGGTCGCATAGAATGGTGAGGTCGAGGCTGCAGTCGTGCACGCGCAGCGGCACCGGGTCGTCCTCGTACGCGCCGCACGCCGCGCCGGAGCCGCACGCGTGCGGGAGACTCAGCGGGATGTTCAACTGGACAGGTTTTCACCAAGCACTTGCACAATTGATAACACTAGCTTACGGTGTTAGTACGGAGGACTAAAATATTAATATTAATTAATATTTTCTTCATTAAAAATATCATGTTGTAGGTAGATAAGTAATCAATTGATAATATGTAATTTAATAATCATAAAATATGTTCCCTTCTTTTCTAAGATTTGATACTCACCACAGTTTCATGGGGTAAATCGGCATGAAATTGGAAGGCAGACAATGTGGGGGTCATTTCGGTTGGAGATTTCACCTCTTCACCTTCCGCAAAGCTTTGTGCAGGCTGACGATAATGAATGTAGTATAGGATCTGCAATGGAAATGCAGCATTAGTTATATATAGCTTTTTAGAAGATACCTTTCCACTGCTGGACGTAGGCCTACACCATACATTCATTCCTGTCATCTGTCTCTCTTGTCAAGTCAGTACTATGTTTCCTGCCCATTACCACTTCAACTTACAAATCGGCAGGATCTCTTCATTACTGATTCGATCTAGGAAAACAAACCCCGAGTATTAGCCCTCTCCATAATTACTTGTAGGTGAATATAATGTTGATGAATGTGAACTCCCAATAGTTTCATACTAGGGTATGAACCCCAGAAATGGCTATTCTTACTTATTTTACGTAAAATAAGAAAGTACAGAAAGAATGTAGAACTCAATTATCAATCAGCTGACCATTATTGAGCAAAGTCAGCTGTAATCGCAGACCATTATTGAGCAGGATCAGCTGACCACTTACTCGATAATTAGCTGATCATTAACTTAATGATGGTGAATCACTTGATAATTACATTTGTAAACAAAATAATTGATAGATCACAAAGAGCTTTAAATATAAGTGCATAGTAAAAATGGCGATAATAGAATCTGTCCTTCTTGTCTTCTTCTTCTTTGTCAACTGCACTCTTGACAGAGTGGTTGTGGTCATCATTTCTGGTGTTGTCTTCATACATATACTTAAATAAATAATATAATATTCTCAACTAAATACAGGCATTGTAGGGATTTAAGACTTGTTTACCTGATTAGCGCAATCCCACTGGGCCCACGAAAAAACCTTCACTATTGTCTCAGGCTCTGGATATATACCATCAAAACCCCATTTTTCTGTCCCATCGTCGCATTCGTTCAGAAACATTGGGGTACGATAGATTTTAATGTCTGGAAAGACATAAAAATCATTTTTAAGACTGCCTTGTGGGACAATATCTATACCAATATATAAAACTGAAGAGTTTGTTTGTTTGGTTGTACGCGCTAATCTCAGGAACTACTGGTTCGAATTTAAAAAATATTCGAATATTCGAATCGAAATAAAATTTAAAAATTGAATAGCTAATCTAATATAAATATTACATTCTGTCTCCCATTTTAAATTATAAATTACTTATTACTGAACTATGTATATTAATTTATTTGATAAAAAAACTGTTACACATCTGTTTACATTTAACATTAAATAACTCTTTACTATGACCTACAATGCAGACAATATACCTACATAGTCTGGCCATAAATTTTGTCTGAAAAGACAACATGATATTGTATTGTGCAAAGAAAAATAAAGAATACAAAAAGAAATATAAGAATTGAACACACAATTCGTTTGTCAAACACGTAATGTGTAATTAACCTTTTTAACCCTTTCATGCACTCTGCCTATTTAACATGACCTTTGTTAATATCAACTTTTCTTGAAAATAGTATCATATCGTCATCATCATAAAAGTTATGATAACAATGCAAAATAAATGTTTTTTAAGACAGCTTGAGATTTTTTTGTCTAGTATCTGTGCCATAATTAAGTTTTTCACTTATAATATTTAGACAGATTTTTATATTTAAATATTATACAATATTTTGAAAGTTTTACTATTAAAAAGATATAACGAAAGCCATAAAGATGGATGACCCAAGGAAGGAAGGATGAGGAAGGTAAGTCAATCGATTAGTCGACCAACAGGAAGGTATACTCAACATGATTCTGATCTTTTCTTTATGTAAAGGACTTCAGAGACTGACTGACTCGTTTTGATGGTAGATGGTATAACCAAGCATCGGAACAGGTGCTGCATGTAAACTGCCAACCAAAGCAGGATTAGGAAGGACAAGGAAATGGGCTATGATATCCCATACTCGTTCACCAAAACATAAAAGCACACATGCTGTTATTTCACACAGAAAGACAGGGTGCCCAAATGACTGTGAAAAGTGTGCCCTGCGACTCCTATATTCATCGATAGTGCCTATATTACTCAAATTTCATTTATGCATACTTACAATCCAAGTGCTTAAAAAGTAGCAACCTATCATTTCTTATCCCTGGACTATATTTATTGCTTTTTCCATAGACATATTGCACCATAATCTGCTTTGTAGAAAAATCTTCAACCTCGACAGGCTGTTGCTCTTTATCGGGCAACAACGATATCAGATATGGCCAATATTGAGGCTCTGCGTCATTAGGATCGTCAGGAAATACTTTCACGACATACGACAAGAGACTGTGTGTGGGGTTAACAGACGCCTGTATAATATTCAGCTTCTGTTCAAAAGTATGAAGCGTTGATAGGATCTTCGTCTTATTGGTGTAAACGCCCAAGTTCAAGACTTCTTTCCCGTCAATTGTTGATACCCAAGTGAGCAACTGTGACCCATCCTGTTCCTGTCCTATCAAACGCCATTCTTGTGCAGTCACCACTGGAATTTTTTTATAAATTACTCGTAAATTAAATGAAAAACAATAATAAACATGACATATAATAAATTTAAGACTCGAATTTGAGGTAATCGTAACAAACCTTCGTCTCCCTGTGCTTGAAGAATTCCACAAAGTTTTACAGCAATATTTTGTTGTGTCATGTTAACTTTATAATTAATTATTGAAATTTCGTGTGCTATTCACATAATATTTGTACATGCGCTAAAAAAACAACTAGTTTTATACTTATTTACTTTGTTATTGATTTGAGTTTATTCGATTCGCTCAATTTTCTATCAGCTGGCGCCCAGCTGTATTTTAACATGAAGTTGGGTAATGTCAGTGCATACCAACCGCGAAAATTTTACCTGCCAAACCACAGAAATGAAGATTTTTCAACCAATCAGATGCAGACATCGGAATGGCGTCAGTTTACATAGGACGTTCCATTATACGATTAAAATTATTTTCGGTATTAAAAAAGTATTACGTAGGATTAATTCATTTATTCATATGTCTTTTAAATAACAAGTAGTTGCATTTACTAAATAATTTGATTAGTGTGTGATAAAATAATAGTATTTGAATAAAATATCTTGTAACAAATAAATGTCAGCAATATCAAAAGGTGCCAAAATGTTGTAAAATATCATTTTTTAGAAAACGAGTAACGTGTTTAAAATGTGTTATATTATATTTAGTTGTTTTGAGTATACATATATTAAGAATACAATTTGCGTCAAACGAAACTGCCATTGATCTGAGACATATGTTTTCAGTAGAAACAAACGTGAAGTTAGCAGACAGTCGCCCTGGTAGTTTGGGGAAGATTACCCGCGGCATTTTCGCGCGGAAAGCCGGGCGTTATTGAGCCGTGAAAGCTGAAAAATAGGATGTAAATTGAAAATATATATTCCTTGGATCACTTTCAATTTACAATTACTCTGAACAGTGACAAATGTGTTAAAATTGAGAAAATACAAAGTAATATTGTGAGAAAAATTAAAGTTCTAATATTTGAGTGCACAATAGTTTTTGTTTTCTAAAATTAAGGATAATTCGTGAATGGTCAGGTAAGCTTTGTGAGATTATTCTAAAATACTGGAATTTAGGGAATGAAACTCGACAGTTTCACGGATTTATAAATATAGATTTCAGTAGTAATTAGGTTAGAAACCTTTGGAAGTTGATAAGCCAAGCCGTTCTGTCAATAATAATTTTCTATTGAAATGTCTATAATTTTGATATTAAATGCATTATTTTAGTAGTAGTGTAATTTGTAGTTAATATTAAGTGGTTTTCGAACTATTTTTGTATATTTCCTTAAGTGGATGGGCCGAAAAATGCCGAGCTAGCGACGTGTCCAATGGCGCTGACGGGAGGTTTTCGCGCGCGATTATGACGGATTCGTGGCATATAATTTTGTAGTTAATGATAAATTTCCAATAATTTTATGTTCTCAAATGAATCTCGATACGCTCTTTTCGTATAAAACAGCCGAAAAGTTGTTAATTCTGGTGAAACGTCATTTTAAAATGGCTCTTGAAAAAAATCTCCCGCCAACGAAGACGAGGCACGCTTCTGAAACGTCTGCCCTTATAGTGTATTTTGAGCCTAAATATTCTTTATTTTTAGTGATATCTAGCCCCAGTAATAAACGTGCTTATAGTGTACATCAATTATTTCAAAAAACATTCACGAATTTTTACTTAATTTCGTTGTTAAATGACATAACCCTATTTGCAAATGGAACATGACATGCGGTATTTTTAGTCAATTATTAAAATAACTGGTGCCTATTTACACAATTGTGACAAATGGCTAATGCAGGAACATGTTTAAGGTCGTGCACGCTGGGTGATATCTTCAGCCATTCCCATAAAATGGAGGATACAGGGTATGTATGCATGGAGTAATGTAGTCATTATTTACTTTTTTTTAGGTGAAGTTCAAGTGTTTTTCTGACGGTCCAGTAGGTTGTATGTGGTCACCATCACCTACAACACGAGCATGAGGTTACTAGTTCAATTTAGATTTAGATAGAATAAAGGGGAACGGAGCTGTGTAAATCTAGGAGATCTAGATCTAGAATTCCTTACTCGCACACAGAAACATTGCGGTCTCTTGTATAAGACTCCATAGAAGACCAGCTTACTACCATCAGACAGGTTGTTCAAAGTATGCCTTGTTTGGCCACAATGTGCCCTACCACTATAACAACTAATTGACTGTTGATTTTATGTTTTACTCAATTCATGTATACTTTTGTGTTTGCAGTGTATCCTGTGAATCCAGTGATGGTCATAATAATTTGAAAAGAAAAAGAGTTGACAGCGATGACAATGTAAGACAAATGATAATTTTTAAACACTTCAAACTGATTTAGTAATTTCAAAGATGAAGTTACATTTTTTTTTAAATTGTAGGTTGAGGGGCTATCTCCATATAAGAAATTTGCAAAACTAAAAGAGGAACTCTCCGATCAGCCCGCTCACATTGTAGTTGTGGAGTCGGAGGAGGCTTCGTCTGCTACAAGTGACGAGCACGAAAGTGGTTTTCAAACAATTGAATTTATAGCTGAATATACTTTAGGACCACCTAGCATAAGTGATGTTACTAGCCCATTGGAGAATGTTGTCAGGACTGACTCCCCGCCAAACTCCTCAAACAAGAGGCCAAGGTTTGTTAATATTCTAATTTCTATATAACATTCATTTCAAGAAGGTTTTTTTTACTATCTTGACATAAATGTAGAAGATAAGTAATATATACTTGAGTATGGTCATTATCATTTAATTCCAGAGAACACTTTGGCAATCAAAGTTAATTTGATAAATTAAGTGTCATAATCTTTAAAATTGTATGTGAAAATGTTATTACTTGCTTATAATGTAGCTTTCTATAGGTGAAAGAATTTTCTCTTCACTCTTTATTTTATAATAAATACTAAACGAGGAATTCTTGTACGCCACGACGATCTCGCAAATGGCTCTAACGATTTTGACGAAAATCTAGGGTTAGGGTTTTTTTAGTTCTAGAAATTGATTTGTTACTGTTTTATCTCTGAGAAAATTCGTTTTAGGTAGTTTTTTAAATGGAATAGTTACAAAAGTAACCTCTTGCTTGCTCGTTTTATAATATTTTGAATTATTAATTCAAATGTTTTTGAATTTTTTTTCTATAATGTTTCTTTTGTGTAAAAAAAATTAAACCTTTCATTGACTCGAGCGAAGCTTGGTCACCCAGTCGAGTAATATTAATATGAGAACACAAATGAAGAGCATAGTCGATTTCAGCACAAGTGTTCCCACCGAGGAGGTTCCCCCGAAACGCAAATGTCCACTCCCCTGGCTCGCCTGCGGGAAGCCAACGGACGTGTGGGAGTGCATGTGCGAATCTGACATCAAAAATAGCACCAGAAAGGACCCTAACATGTTTGATGCTCATCCCACCATGCAGCCGAGGATGAGGGCCATACTCCTCGACTGGTTGAACGAGGTCAGCATCCTAAACTTACTTATTTCCCAAAAGATACCTTCACCAGCAAAAAACTTACAATAGGTTTCTTTTTATTTATATAATATTTACAATTTTACATGTAAAATGATAACACTTTAAATTTAAATTAATTAAATTAGGCATACACATAATTATATAAAACTACAAACTAGTAATTGAGACTCATAGAAACTAAACTAATTCGTCATTTAAGTATATGTTTATATTTGAAAATTCATATATTTTCACGCTGCCTTAAACAGAAAGAAAAATGAAGCATTTCAGCGAAGGTAAGTTTATCCATTTATAATAAATTATAGGTCTAAATTCAAACATAAACAATATTATATAAAAAATTTGCTTTCTCCAATTTTTCTCTATATGAACATAATATAAAGTTTAAGTGTACCAAATGTCATACTCCTTCAAAAAGCAATATTCTTAAAAAGGGATCCAAAGTGTTCGAATCTCATATTAATATATAGTTAATGTTAATCACTTTTCTCTAACTATAATAAATTATAGGAAAATATTCTACTATATCATGCATTTAAATGTGAATTTAGAATTAGAAAACTTGCCAGTCGTTGTGGACTTGTTCTGTACTAGTATATTTAAGAACATAACTATAATATACTTATTTTAAACATATTTTAAAAGTACTTCAGTAGAGTTGTGGTTATTCACTATAAATTGTATAACTAATGTTCACTTTTTTATCATTTAATTCCTAAGCAGATTTTTATTGAGGTATATTTTTTATAGAATTGATAAGTTGCTGTATTATCTTCCCACATCCTAACTAATATTGTTGTTGAGTTTATATGTTAACTGCAAAATTTAATTAAGAGTAGCTGACCATCAATAAATTTTGCATACACATTATGCAAGAATAAAGAAATTGATATAGGGTTTTATTCAGAAAAAAGTACTGTTCCCGAGGGATCACCTAATAATAAAGATAAAAATTCAACGCCTAACAAAAATAGAAAAGGGGAAACTTTTCAATAATGAGCTCTGGCAAAGGCTAGTAATGAATAAATAAATAGATATAAATGCTGTTTCAAAGACATTATATTCAAATACCAAATTATTAAGTTTTATTTAAAAAGACTAATAGCTAATATAAAATATTATTGTTGCAATTAAAAAGATGACAATTTGTCTGCATATAATTGCATATTACTCGAATGTGACGTAATAGATGTAACATTCAGGTCTATGACCTCTTTTTTGCAACGTTCAATGACCTACTGAATCTATCTTAGGATGGTCGTGAATCGAATCTAAATAAGTTAGGTTTTAATATTTGTGTGACGGGCGTTGTGGGTTCGATTCTTTGCTGGTTCCTTTTATTTAATACGAAAATTATATTTAAATTAGATGCTCATTGATAATTTAACTTATTTATTTGTCTATACAAATACTCTAAAGACTCATATGTATTTTGTAGATAAATTATTACATATTAAAATTAGACGGTGCCCACGACTTCGTCCACGTTCTCTATATAGCTTATAGCCTTCCTAGATAAATGGACTATCCAACACAAAAATAAATTTTCAATTCGAACCAGTAGTTCCTGAGATTAGCGCATACGACCAAACAAACAAACAAACTATTCAGCTTTATATATTGGTATAGATTAGCTACTACCAGCTTAGAGGGATGTTTCTATGGGGGACAATATAGATTATAATATTGTTTTATTATTATTTTTAATTGTTGTCCCTTAGTAGAGAACTACAATCCTCTTAGAATATAGTTTTTATGTATCTCTTAAGATTACGTAAGCCAGTTTTTATTTTTCGGCGTCTTGGTTGCAATTTTTTTTTTTCTATTTGCATAAAAACTTAATTGGGTTTTATTATTAATATGAAACATTCGTGAAAAATTATCTAACTGATAGAGAAAACCGTATGAAAATCCTGGTGAGTGTGGTTTAGGAGTTAGAGGCCATACAAACGGGACAGACGCGGATAGCGACTAACATAGGACTCACTCAGATGAACTAAAAATTAATCATTTTTAATTTTGCTCCTAAATGGCGAACAAAATTATTAATGATAGGTTGTTGTTTACATGCAGGTGAGCGAGGTGTACAAACTGCACAGAGAGACATACCACCTCTCCATAGACTACCTGGACAGGTACATATCCAACACATCTGGACTCCACAAGAGCAGACTGCAGCTCTTAGGTAAGTTACACATTGTTATTCAGCCGTATGAGACATATAGTTGCTCGATCCTTTGTAATATATTTAAAATCTCAACTTAAATTTAACTGTACTTTAGAAATCCTACTATAAAAATGTGTCTGTGTAACAAACCGCTGCATGCTGTCTTTAATATCTCTTGAATCAGGACTAAGTTCTAGACTATGAATGTTTCAATAAGTTGCCACATGATCTTCAATAAATTAATATAAACGTGCAGGTATAACGTGCCTGTTCATCGCTGCCAAAGTGGAGGAGGTGTACCCGCCGAAGGCGGCCGAGTTCGCGTACGTGACGGACGGCGCGTGCGCAGTGGACGACATCCTGCTCGAGGAGCTGATGGTGATGAAGGTGCTCGCGTGGGCGAGCACGCCCATCACCGTCGACGGCTGGCTCAACGTCTACATGCAGCTCAACAGCGAGAGTCGCAACGCCACGCGCCGACTCCTCTCAGAGAGCGACGTGGGCGCCAGCGCTCTACGCGGCTACACCTTCCTCTTCCCGCAGTACTCATCGCTGGACTTTGTCATGTGCGGGCAGCTGGTGGACCTGGCTCTAATGGACGTAAGTGTGAACAGGTTCCGCAACAGCGAAGTGGCCGCCGCCGCAGTGGCCCACACGTTCACGGCCGAGCTAGCAGTGCGAGTGTCCGGCTACGCTTGGACGGCACTAAGGCCTTGCTACCTCTGGATGGTGCCTTTCGTGAATCTACTGCGCAAGGAGGGCCCCGTGAAAGTGGTCCGCGGCGGTGACGGTGAATTCGTGCAAAACGCGGCAGCACTTAGGCACATATGTCCGAACATAAACCAGGACGAGAGCCACAGGATACAGTCCCACAACGTGACGCTATCAATGTACGACCAGCTCGCTACGTCCCTAGAGGAGAGCTCCTCGGATCCGGAGGAGAGTCAGTGCGCGTTCAATTCGCACATAGATGCGCAAGCGCAATGACTGTCCAGTCCGTTCTGCGTTCAGACGCTAGCGGACAAGACGTTCCTGTTCGACGGAAAGTGCTGGAGGTTGGTGGTTTAAAAAGTGACAGAGTGTATGTGAAAAGTGTCGT
Source organism: Synanthedon vespiformis (assembly GCA_918317495.1). Classification (NCBI taxonomy): domain Eukaryota; kingdom Metazoa; phylum Arthropoda; class Insecta; order Lepidoptera; family Sesiidae; genus Synanthedon; species Synanthedon vespiformis. Next base: position 12,419,599 of record OU906945.1, on the reverse strand, counting down.
AGTCTAATTTCAAAGATTTCGGTTGGATCTAATAAACAGTTAGAAAAGTAAATATAATATTAGAAAATAATATATTTCGTAGCTGGTTATTAATATGAATGTGAATGAAGGGGTGTATTACGTGTATTGTACAATTTAAATTATAAATTGCCAGAACTAGTTAGAAAAAGGTTTTCAACTATAAAATAAGTATTGCAGTTTAGCAAATTTACAAAAATTTGTGTTACCATATTAAATTTGTTACATGTTTAAAAAATATATGTATATTTTAAAACAGCAACATTAACAAAATTTAATAATATATTTATGCACAAGTAAAATTAAATTTTCAAAAAGCAAAAACATATGGTAACAAAAATTTCTATCACCCATATTGGGCTACAAAAACAACTAATTAACATAATATTTGACTGTTTTATTAACAATTATTGACTTTTTTTTTCACTAGCTGTGCTTCACAGCTTCGCCCGTCTGAGACGAATTATTTGATTCCATTCTTCACAAAGGGCCTAAAGATGCTTTAACCAACTTCATTATAATTTAATAATCTTTTAGATACTCTAGCGGGGTGATATATATATATATTTTGAATTTCGTTTTTAGAAATCCCATTACATAGTAACAAACAATTTTAAATAAAATTAAATCTGGCAAAATACTAAAAATTTGTATCTCAACTTTGTTTATCTTTGTACTCTTTTTTTTTAAATTAATCAAATGCATGCTTACAAAAAAATACATTCAAATTTACAGTCGTAGTTAATAGAGAAATTAATAGATAATTGTAAATATGTGGGGTTTTTTTTAATCGGAGACGATTGAAAAGTATGCAAACGTAGGCTATATTTAAACTATATAAATATGTGAAAGAAAATAAAAAAATGTATTATATTATTTTTGTATAGGTATGAGACAAATAAATGAAATTCTAAATAAGATTTATATATTATATAAAAAAATCATGGACTGAATTAGTATGAGTGCTACGAGCGCGTAGCACTCATTTTCGTAGCGCTACGGCGTAGCAAATGCAATCTCGTAGCCAAATGTAGGCGAAGTTAAAACAAATGCATATTATTCTTTCTTTATATATATTACAAGCTGCTGTCCGCGACTTCGCCCGCGTAACTTTGTAAATTATATACCGAAACCTTTCCCGAGAACCGCTCTATCCAATGGTGAAAACGGCATAAAAATCGGTGCAGCAGTTTTTGAGTTTAACGGACAAACAGACGCGGCGTAGGATTTTGTTTTATAATATGTAAGGATTTGTTTTCAGTCCAAATTAAAATGATTTTATAAATAAGGGGACGTTCAAGTGTTACGTAACGCAATTTGGAGGGGAAGGCGTAACGGTAAACTTGTAAAACGTAACGGCGCGTTACAATAACATTGTTGTTTTCTTTTTAATTAAAATGAAAATCTCGGAAATTAAAATCCCTTTTCATTTATTATTCGAGTTTTTTTAGGGAGAACATCGTAACCGCCATTTTGCATATTTTACAAAGGCTTTTTTTAAATATTTCTCAGAGAGAGGGAGGATACAGAAAAACGTTACGGCGCGTACATTATCAAATATTGCGTTACGTATAATAATTGAACTTTCTACTATTTGATAGTTGATTAGACATTCCAAATTGTCTATGACGGCTGAAGGTTCTTAATTTTTGAAACACCTTAATTCATCTATTTAAAAAAACTATACTAATCATTTTTATTATCAATCAAACATCATTTAGCTAAATCATTTAAATTCATCTAACTTAATAGGTATCTTATTTTTTTTAAATCATCACAATTTGTATTGATTTCGCGCTTTAGTTACTTAATAAGAAGAATATATTATCTATTTTAAATAAAATAACATATATTATATATACCTAGTGTTTGTAAGTAAGTAATGGATATTTATGAGACTTATATTTATAACGAGTCTATTATATAATATGTATTTGTATGTATGTTAACTTAATTTTGTAAATATTGAATGTACCCATAGATAAATATGATTGGTCTCGGGTACGCCGAATTCGGCGTAGTATTTGTTGCCGCATTTGTCAAGTATGGCGGCTGTATCTAGTAGAGCGCAGCGAGACCAATCAAATATCTTTGGAATGTACACATAATATATTATATATATCCACTGTCTGCACTGAATCATTCTAAACATATAACTATTCTAGAAATGGGTATTCTACAATAGAATAGGTTAATCTTAAATGTCAAAAAGTTCAGGGCTGAGTTAACTTATTTTATTTAAAATAGTTATTTTAAGAGAGTGAGCTTTTATACTTGTAGACTTTTTCATTTTTAAACCAAAGACTGTGCTCTAAATCTGAGCCTATTCTTTCGAGGACCCAAAATAAAATTAGCTTATTTTCACTCACTATTTATTGCTTTACCTTTTCGCGTTTTCTAAGAATAATAACATATTAAAATACTTGTTGATATACCTAATATGATGTCTCAGTCTATCTTCATCACAATCCTCCACTGTTGGACATAGAAAACATAAAAAGTTTAAATTTAAGTATAAGTAATGTTATGTTCTTTAACATAAAGTTTTAGTCATGAACTTAAGAAATCCACGTTTTGAAGTTATAGTTTACACAAAATACCTTGTTCAAATGATTAGGTAGAGTATATAGAGGAATTGCACTAATTAGAGCAAGTTCGTCGCTCAGTATCGCTAGGCTTTCAGGGCTTTCACAAAGGTCCAAGTAGTACCTATTCGTGGATTCCTAATCTAAAAGCTGAAACCGAGTAGTGGCAAACACTTTAAGGAGGCTCCGTCTTTCTAATTTATCGTCTTTTGAACTCTATATCGTCCTTGCAGAAGTTATTTTGCCTTTTGCATGCAGTTATAGAGTCTACTTCGTTGAGTTGAACAAAATTGATAATGAATATTATTTTTTTGATGGCTACTGTCAATGTTTGTAGGGTAGTTCAGAATTTTTACGGTGCCTCTATAACAACAATGGAAATGTTTATTTTTTCTTCTCAGTAGTAATATGCAAGGATATCCATCGATGGTATATCCGCAAATATCCGTAGGAAAAAGATCTGTATATGTTGTTGTTATTTTTTTTTAGCGAATCCTGAATGGATATTTTATATTACCTAATGAATTTGATTGAATTGACTTTTAAACAGAGCTGCATAAATTACTTTTTAAAATTAAACATATACTTATGCGACTCCTTAACGAAAAATTAATAAGCACTTAAACAGTAAGTCAACTCTATATATGTATTTATGTTTAAATTCTAACAGGATTTAGTTTGTTATTGACATTTTTGGTAAAAGGAATAGCATTTTATACCTAACATTAACAGTTCCTAGAATCACTAAAAACTAAGTACTCCATGTGTATTAATTTAACTTTTTTAACACGTAATATAGCGAATCTTTGCTAAATGTTAGTAGTTATAAGTTTTTCAATTACGCTTATACGTTAAGTTTAACTGTACATACACAAATAGGGTAAGGTATATTGCAAAAAAAAATAAGACTTGAATAAATAAATAAATATTTGTTTTAATATATTAACTTGATCCGTTTTCTCGGAATTTCTTTGTAAATAGTGTAACCGTGCGTCTCTTTCTATGATATTTATGGACGCAGGGTTTATGGAGGGTAGACGGAAATTTTAATGATGTTTCGAGTGATTGGTGTGTACGAGTGATCTCTTAGGTACATTGTAATATATAGAAAAGTACGCATCGCAATAATTTCTGTTAAATATATATAAGTAAATGAATATACTGTCTTTTTTTTTCTTTCCACCCACTCAACTGCAAATTAAACATGAAAATACTGTCTTTTTTCCCATTCTACCCACTCGGCCGCAAATTAAACTTGTTAACCGAGCGTTTCATTGGTTTGAATATTTTAAAGTATAATTATTGTTTGCTATCTCTACATTTTTTCAATCATGACAACTTGGAATCAGAAATTAAAAAGTTTTAATTTATTAATTTGAATTGATATAAAATTGCAAATTATTCTCGATTCGCCTGAGCAAATTGGTTGTCTTCGTTTTTAATATAACAATGTTTTGATACCCTTGATTTTAGCCAAAATTCAAACTCTATTAAGTAATAAGTTTTCAATGCTTTAGCTTTAGTTTAATTACAAGAGATGCCAATAAATTTGATTAATATAGTGATGTGTCGAATATCCGTTCCGTATCCGCGGATATCCGAGGGAGAAGATAGATCCGTATCCGTTACTTTTTGGCGGATCTTATTAATTCTTATATTCTACATATAGATATAAAACTATTAATATCTACTTAGGAAAAAAAATTATACTCATACCGAAGGTTATAATAAAACAGAAAAACAATTGTATAATGTATCATCTTTAATTAAACACTTTCCAACACATTTAAAGTTACTATTAATAATCTTCCTCATACAACTTTTTCACGTTAAGTTCATCAGACAGGCTGACATGACAATGCATTTGATGTTAGCGGAAATGGACTCCGGCACCGCTTACTCACTCATTGAAACACAACAGCACATCTGCTGTTATTTTACGCCGGTCTTCTGAGACAGGCTGCCTAAAAATCCATTCCTCATTGCAATCATTTTAATTAACATGCAATGTTTTTAAGAAAATTAACTGATTTGATATTATTCAAAATCAAATAAATGATTAGAAAAGCATATAAGGAGTGTACATTTCATGCTTTTTGATATGTTCAAGACGTTATCCTAATTATAAAAAAAGTAACAAGAGGTTTGTTAAATTAAAAAGTAGTAATGTCAACTGGTCTTAAAAATATGTCTGCATCTGCAAGCCATCCACAGGAGACCTCTTGGTCGCTAGGGTCTCGGATCAGCCATTCTGAAAACATAAATGGATAGAGTTAAAACCCTTAAATATTATTCTTAATGGATTGGCTTTTGCCAGCTATTATTAGGGAAACGAAAGGGACCATGATTCAAAGTGATGATTAGTAGTAATAGCGTGTACTGACACGTGTATCTTGATGCGGTCGGAGGCGCTGACGGCGGAGGCGTCCTGCGGCGTGAGGAAGACGAACTGGCGCGTGGCGTTGTTGAGCGCGTGGTCCACCAGCAGCTCCATCACGATCTTGCGGTTCACGTTGTCCATGAACACGTCGAACTCGTCCATCAGGTAGAAGGGCAGCTCCACGCACTCCCACAGCGCCATGATGAACGCCACCGTCGAGTACGAGCGCTCGCCGCCCGACAGTGAGCTTGTGGACGCCGCGCGCCGCACGCCTGCATCGCGCCCCGCGCACGCCACCTCCAGCGTAGCGCGCGCGTTGTCCACGTCCATGTGGCCCGAGTAGCCGCGCACGGCCAGCACCGCGCTGAAGCAGTACTGCACGCGCCGCGCGATGTGGTCCTGCACCGTGCGGCAGAAGCGCAGGTGTTCGTCCGCAGCGCGCCGCACCTCGGCGATGAGCGCGCGCAGCGAATCCAGCGCCGCCTTGGTGCGCCGGTAGCGACGCTCCGCGCGCAGCAGCTGTTCGGCCGCCTCGGCGCGCGTCACGCCCTCCCCACGCAGCGACGACAGCTTGTGCTGCGTGCGCTGCAGCTCGGCCAGCACCAGGGCGGTGTCGCGCGGGCTGTCAACGGGCGGGCACAGCGCGAGCGCCGCCGTGCGCTTCTCGTCGGCCAGCCGGCGGCGCTCGGTGAGCACTCCGCGCACCTTCTCGAACTGCAGGCGCGCCTCCCGCAGCCGCTGCTGCTGCGAGTGCCGCTCCGTCGACCATTGCTCCGACTTGAGCCGCTCTAGATCTATCTCCTCCTGTAAGTTGCCACTTTTATAATACAATGTTTTTAACGCTCAATAAGTAAAAAGAGGTATGGGCCCAGACGGAGTAGCAGCTAGCTAGAAATAAACTTTTTGCAGTTGCACAGGTCCTCCTCACTCCACCAATGAGACTGTCTTAAGACGTAAACGAAATTTACTCTATTATCAAAATAAAGCTTTACCTTAAGTTTTAAGTAAAATATATTTTTTTGATTAAAAACCTTCATGTAAAAAATCCTAAATTTTTTTTTGTCAAAATTTCAAATTGATTTCTTTTGCTCTTAAACTCAAAACTTTTTGCACACGAGTACTTACGCTCAAGGAGCGGCAGGTCGAACCTGCTTCCGCCGCCTCTTTGTTGAGCTTGGCGAGCCTTGCTTCGCACTCGTCCGTCTTCCGCGTCCACTCCTTGACGGTGGCCGCGTGGCTGTCCGCTTGCTGCTCCAACGCGCGCACCTTCTCCTTGGAGAGGGTCAGCTCGTCCGCTAGCACGGAGTGGTGGGGCGCGTGCAGCTCCTCCAGCGCGGCGTCGGCGCGGCGCGTCGCTTCGTCGCGCGTGTGCAGCTCCGCGAGCAGCGCATGCAGCGTGCGCGCCGCGACGCGCTCCGCCTCGCGCGCTTCTTTCGCTGCGCTAGCCGCTTCCGCGCTGGCCGTTTCGAGCGCGCGTCGCGCCTGCTCTTCGACGCTCAGCTCGGCGAGCACCTGCTTCTTGCGCTCAGCTGTGGACAGGTGCAGGAAGCGCGCGGGCCGCGCCGAGCCGCCGTAGCAGCGGTAGTTGGGCGCCGGGTGGTACTCCGTGCAGTCCAGCGTTACTATCTTTGAGCAGTTCTCGGGCACGTTCTCCACCGTGTCCGACAGCCGGATTGCTTCATCTGCAAAGTTCACCTAGCTTTAGCACACTACTCAGTCCACATTAAGATGTGCAAGTGCACTATACCATTATAGTACCGTGGTCGGGCACGAGCAACACCGTCTCGAGCGAGAGGTTGTCGATGAGGTAGTTGGCCACGACGGGATCAGCGACGTGCAGCGCTTCGAGCGCGGAGCGGTACGAGCGCGCGCGCACTGAGTTGCGCTGCACATCGTGCACCCGCTGCAGGAACTTGCTGCATGTGACGCCGGGCTTTGGCGCGCCGCCGTACACCTGCCCCATGAGGGCAAACAACTTGCGCGAGTCCTCGGGCGAGTTGACGCAGAAGGCGTGCACGGAGCCGCCCAGCAGGTGCTCCACGGCGCCGCCCCAGCGCTTCTCCTTCACCTTGATGTGCGCGCCCACCGGACCACGCGGCGGAGCGCTGAACTCGCCGCGCCGCTCCGCCTCGCGCACCCGCTGGCACAGCACCGCCATCTTGTCCCCGTACACCGCCAGCGAATCGTCGCCGCGCGACTCCAGCTCGCGCACCTGCTGCCGCAGCTGTTCTGCGATAGCACACAAGGCGCCATTAGGCTCTGCTCTTATTTCATGTTTTCATAATGAGTTCAAGCAGCAAATTCTACATAGCATAGATATTAAGGTGTGTAATTTTATCTTATGGGAACTTACTATACCGAGGTAATAAGCATACCACAAGTTTTAGATTCTTGGTGAATAGGTTCATTAAATGCATTAAGAGTACTTACTGATTTTGTCGTTGTGCGCTTGCAGCGAGGCGGAGGCGCGGTCGGCTTGCGCCTGCGCGTGCGCGACAGCCGCTCGCTTCTGCGCGGCATCGTGCTGCGCCGTGTCGTAGCGCGCACGCGCGCTCTCGGCCGCCTGGCGAGCGTTGTGCGCCGCGCGCTCCAGCTCGCTGCGGCGGTTGTTCAACGAGCCAGACTCTATGTTGTTAACCTCCGCCTCCAAGTCCACCACCTTCCTCCTCTCCCTGCCGAGGCGCTCCGAGCACTTGGCGAATTCCGCCTGAGCGGCGCGTGCACTCGCCCGCATTTGGCGCAATCGCTCCTCCACCTCGGACGCCTGCCGCTCCAGGGAAGATCGCTCTCTGCTCTTCTTCTCCATCTCCGCCTCCAGGGACCTAACCGATCACATTTTTACTTGCACAACACATAATTTGCCCTAGTAGACATACAATTAATATAAGTTCTATATTTAAACCTCACCCAACAGACGCCATTCTATCGTTTTTGATTGATGTGTTTGACATCAATATTTGACTGCCATTTCCAGTTGTTTTTATTGCTATAAACAAATAATAGTAATAAATAAATAATAGGACTCACTTTATGGTCTGTTCACTATTCCCATCGCTCTCTGTCATCTCCTTCAACTTGTCGACCATCTTCTCAATCTTTGCATTCTGCTTGTCATACTGCGCTTGAACAATTGTCACTTCTCGATCGAGCTCAGCAATTTCGCTCCAATAGTATTCGTTCTGTAAAGCCTTCTTCTTCTCCTCCATCTCTTCGTGTGATTGCAAGTGCTCCAGCGTTGTCTTCCATTTCTTGTAATCTTTCTCTAACTCTATGCATGCCTGAAAATAAATATCTATAACAAGCTTTCAATGCGAGGTGAAGGACTGAAGAGACTGAAAATTCTTTCAAGGTATGAAATTAAAAGCTTAATCCAACAAATCACATCTGTGTCGGCCTTTGAGATAGTAAAAACATATCGTTATTTCATGCAAGACTGTTCTGTCACCGACCAACAAAAAAAATACTTACAGCCGACTTCCTGTTCCAAGTGTCTTCAGCTTTTCTACAATTTTCCAAAGCCCTATTGTAATTGGCTTCCGTCTGGTCCAAATTGGTCGCCTTTCTAAATAGAGAGTACTTTTTCTTGGCATCTGACGCATGGAAACTTCTTGCGTCATCTTGATTGAGCACGGATATAGGGTTATCCACTTGTATGTCGTGTGCTAGAGTGATGGCATTTACCTCTTCAAATTTGGTTGATTTTACTTCACCTGAAAACAAAATTTCCTTTTCAAGTGTCAAAAGCCTTGTCCTTTATCCTGCTAAGGACTGGAAGCGACTCGCGACAGATACAATATGGCGTTACTTATGTGTAGTACTTACAAACAAATAAGTGATTACATTTACTAAGTGAGTATAGCCACAATTACTGAAAATATTATTTCAATAATTAATTAAAAGTTTGATTTTATTTATTGTTTCTATTATTACTTTCAACCTTATTGCAATGAGCACTTTGAACATCAAAGATATTTTTTATTTTAATTTACAGGGAATATCATAAAATTTTCATGATTTTTTCATACCTGAGGCTGACTTCACTTTATAACTGGATACTCCCGAAGAAGTGATATGCTTAACTATTGTAATACTATCCCCATAAATGTCGTGTTTGTATGCTTTGGGACTGCTGTTTTTTATTTTTATTTCAATTGTAGCAGAGTTTGCTCCTTTTTTAACGAATGCTGAAAATTAATAAACTTGCATAAGAATAAAATTCAATAAACAGTATGTATAAGGGAAAAGATGGAAGAAATTCAATTTTAGAAAATGTGACAGTCTATTCCTGGCAGGGTCAACTTTGGAATCAAATGAAGTAAAGCTAAATGAAATGGGATGGGATGTTTTTAGAAAGTAGTGGTAGAATTAGTTTCGCGGTCATTTTGGCGGCTACAGACAGCCTATCTGCCGACCGACACTATGAGAAATTGAGAATTTTTGTTACTACAAAGAACTTACAGCTTAGATTGTTTCCTCTGTTTGTGGCCGATGCTCTCCCGCCTAAACCCACTACAAGAGCGGTTAAAATTGCACTCTTTCCACTTCCATTGCGACCGACAATGAAATTCACATTTCTGTTTAAATTTATCTCCAAGTTATCATGGCAAAAGAAATTGCGGACATGTATACTTTGTATTGCTCCATCTGTGTCTTCGTCGATAACTTCTGTATCCATCTTCTACCTTATATTCGTCTTAACTCAAATAAATAAAACATATCAATGCAAAAAACATAATTTAAACTTCATTATCTATCACGAAGTTTCAAATCAAAACATTATAGTCACAGTATAATCTAATCACACAGAATAAAATATTTAATATTTGTCTCAAACATATTACTATACTCTTTGGCCCACATTGAGCCAAATAAATGTTTCATAACACATGAAGTACAAAATTATATTCAATATTTGGAATTGTCCTAACAATTAAATTCCAGTGTTTTAAATTTTTTATTGCATGCCTAAAATAATTTAGTAATTTCTATATAATATATAATTTTTCAATAATTAATAAAACATGTGTGTATTTTTTTATTGAATATGGCAACATAAATAAACATTTCAAAAACGCCATTTTTGCTTCAAAAAGATTGTCATTTGTTGTTGAATTAAAATTAAATTTACTGCTTTGTTGTGTAATTTTCCATGATAATTGGTTTGTATGGGCAAATTGTGAATGGAATAAATATTAATATTTCGCTTTTGACTACCATAGAACAAGAAGTTAATATTCAAGGTAAGCTACTTTCATGAATGAAACAATGTTATTGAATTTATGTACCAAAACGTAGTATAAACCATGTGTATTATACCTAATGTACCTACCTAATTACAGTTAATTTGTTTATAATGTAAATTTTATTGTTGGAAAATATTATTTTTGGTAAATTCCGTACGTTATTTACAATTTCAAAACCAAACATTGCCTTTGTTTTTAAAACTCGCAGTAGGGTAAACATTTTAAACCATTGTTCTATTTCAAAATGTGATTTTCAAATGTTATTCGTATATAGTTTTTTACAAATCGGATCATATTATTATAGAGTAACAATTTAACTTTTATTGCAGATATTCAAGATGAGTGATTCATCAGAACAAAATGAACTACCGAAAGATGTAAGTTGTTTTTTTTCCTTGTAGGTAGCATTCAATAACTATAATATTTAACTAGCTGGCGCCCGCGATATCGTCCGCGTTGAAAAAGAAAAAAGTAGCCTATCCTGTGTCCTGTCCTATCCTAAATGTTTACCTACCAAGTTTCATGAAAATCAGTTAATTTGTTTAAAATAGTTATGAAGCAACACACATCCATACAATACAATACTTACACTTACAGATTTATTATTAGTATTGATTTTATTTTAATATATATTTTCATATAGCCCAAGGAATTGGAGAAACTGGAAGAAGCAAAACTAAAAGCCAAATTCCCAAATGCAATGCTTGGACGAGGGCCCGGAGGTCATTCGGCATTCCTGCAAAAGAGGCTAGCAAAGGGGGTGAGTATACCTTTGTTTTATAAATAATCCATCATCCATGTTTTTATGACCACATGTATTTAGAAAAAAAGAAATCAAATATTTTGTTGGTTATTGCCCTATTAACTTTTCTGACCTCTCATATTATATATTTAAATCATGTATTAAAAGTCTAATTATTTTTAACTGCTGTAAAATGGCCTAAATTCTAAATTATCAAGTTGTTTTGTACATACTAGAAAATTACAAAAGTTGAAAAAGAAAATGTTAGGTTCCCGAGAGATCATCTAAAAATATAAAAATATTAGGCTCCACCGTCAGTCATCACAGCGATAAAGATGTCAGGAGTTATTCATAAATATTTTCCTGATAGAATTGAAAACTCATATTTGTTAAGATAGGGTTTTAAATTACACAACTTTTCTGATATTCCAGCAAAAATTCTTTGATTCTGGCGACTATCAAATGGCGAAGCAGAGGCCGAGTAATCTGGCAGCACCTTTCAAAGCGCCCGCAGTGCCCGCCAAGTTGCCCACAGGCGATGCCATCCCAACTCCGGACACGGTTCCAGTCCGGAAGACCTCCATCATTCAGCCCAAGTTTCAATCGTCCACGCAGACGTCCTAGCCCTGCCCGTCCGTGGGGCCCATGCCACATTAATTTTTACCACTGTTCTGATGTTGACACAATTTTGCTTTCCCTTTAAACCTTTTATTATTATACGTATTTATGTTTTTAATTGCACATTGTATGCGCTTTTTTTTTTCGGACATATTTAGCTTAGATTCCTACTTTGTTTGATATACATGTCGCTGTGAATGTACGAAATTGGTGAATTTTAACAATCACATGTTATTAATATTTTTGAATTGGATGTTCTCTGGTTCTATGGATCTTCATAAAAAAATTCCATCATATTTTATGAAGATCAATCATAATAAAAATAAATGAAGGATCACCCAATGAATGTCCAAAATTGTCAATGAAAATATTTTAAATCGGACATTCACAGTAACATACGTACACAAGCATTATGTTAGTGATGTAATATGTATTATATGTATACACAAAACTATAAAAAACAGCTGTTATGTAAAAAAAATTAAGTATAGGAGTGTGTAAATGTTATAGCGTTAAAACAAGTCCGCTTTATGAATCATGTTTTTTTTTTCTTTGTTTACGAAGGAAGTTAAAATTTGATTGTTGACTGGTAAACATTTATATTTGTAAGATCTTATGTCATTAAAATTTTTCACATCAATAACAATTATAATAGTCTCTTAAATGTAATAATATAACAGTTGTGACATTTTAAAACCTTTATTATAGTAAAAAAATGTGTTTATACAATAATAATTGTGTACAGAATTAGAAATTAAACTCCAAACAGTACCAAAGTGTAAGTAGAGTTCTATTGAGGAGGGATTTATGGTTGGATCTGAAATATTGTCTCTGGTTACAGTTTAGAGCAGGAGTGGCCAAACTTCTAACTTGAGGTCTAATAATTTTATCCCCCTTAAACCTTGCATCATTTAGTATGTATAAATTTTTCATTTAAAATTTTCAGAACTTTGAAAATATTGTGCGGTATCAGAATTAACTGCGATGAAAATTAGTTTCTAATAATAAAATGTTATCAAAATGTTCATCTTTTCAAAATTATTAATGATTGAATAATTAAAGCTAATTTAACTGTTGCTTAATTAACTAAATAATAGCGAACCTCGGTTGAACTCTTGGCCACACTGGGTTTAAATTGTTACTTTTATAATCATTCAATATTTATTTAATAATACATCATAGCAATACTTGTAATTTCACTGTGACTGGGTGTTAGACCACAAAAAAAAAACTTGTTAGACTAGAATTTTGTAAATGTAAATCGTGCGGCACTATGAGAGTGACTGAACTGTGAGAGAACGAATTAGCAAATAAAACAAATGTCTTGGTAAAAAAACGTTTTATTTCTATCTTAAGTTGTAACGAAGCGTTACATGGTTGAAATTAGGATTAATAAATTGATAAATAAATAAAATTAAAAAATAAGGTAATTGAAAAACTAAAGTAAGTAGGTACACGCCCGGCGTGCAACGAATGCAATTGCGCCGGCGCGGGTGGTACCTACAACACGGATTTTGATCTTGATTTTGAAATTAAAGCGGCAGTCGGCAAAGTAGCCGAGAGACGGACGGTCCGCGCCACTCAGCGCATTAGTTGAGTGGTGCGGTCTAATTAACTGTTTAGTAATTATGTAGTTTAATATTTCGTATAATTTGAATCTCCCGCGTTAGGGTAAGTTTTAAATGGCACACAATTTTGTAAGTTTCATTACATATTTAAATTGCTTATTTTTTTTGTAGTTTCATAGCTTCATCAAATATTTTAATATTTTTTTTATCTACTTAATTAATATTTTTTTTATTTCAAATTATATTTTATTTTTCACACATTTCATTTTTGCTTTCTCATTTAAATTGCTTTGTAAACTCCGTTCTGGTCATGCACCACTGCGGCAATGCTACTGCTACTATGCGGGTATTTTCATCCTGTTGCCGTCGTGGGGTATCCGGATCGGAAGGGTAGATGTGCCAGAGCGTAATCTTGTGGTGCTGTCGATTTCAGGAGCATTTTCCGGGGCAAGCATTCCCTGGGCCTACCATTCCCCGGGCCTAGTATCCCCCGAGTACATCGGCATTCATCGACCAGCTTCGGAGCGCATTAGTTTCGTTGCTGGTCTTATGCAACTGCATTCGTCGGCCGGCGCCGGGTCGCATTAGATCCGTTGCCGGCTTTGCATCGCCGCCTTACCATCATCATCACATCAGCAGGACACGCACCGCCTGGCTCGCATCTACCACCTTCGACGGCCGGATCATACAGGGGAGTGCCTGCACGCTGCGTTAAGGAGACAGACAGGCCGACCACCCACGACCTACACTTTGTGTTGCCTACCTTTGAGCGCATTTAAAATATATATTTTTATTGTTACTGATCACGCTTGTTTTACTTTCCTGGTAGGCTTCACTGGCGCCCAACATATTATTTTTAAAGTTTTTCCATCACTAATTTAGTCAGTGTCGCCGTGGGAAATTCCCTAAGCGCGACACTGGCGCCCAGAACGTGGTTTGTCTGTCTTCTCATCAATATTAAAATTAAATCTCTCAATATTAAAATATTTGATGAAGCTATGAAACTACAAAAAAAATAAGCAATTTAAATATGTAATGAAACTTACAAAATTGTGTGCCATTTAAAACTTACCCTAACGCGGGAGATTCAAATTATACGAAATATTAAACTACATAATTACTAAACAGTTAATTAGACTAATGCGCTGAGTGGCGCGGACCGTCCGTCTCTCGGCTACTTTGCCGACTGCCGCTTTAATTTCAAAATCAAGATCAAAATCCGTGTTGTAGGTACCACCCGCGCCGGCGCAATTGCATTCGTTGCACGCCGGGCGTGTACCTACTTACTTTAGTTTTTCAATTACCTTATTTTTTAATTTTATTTATTTATCAATTTATTAATCCTAATTTCAACCATGTAACGCTTCGTTACAAAGTGTAAAATTAATAATGGCATCAGTATAGTTACATTCGAGAAAGTGAGATTAATAAAGGGGTTGCTTTGACAGCGTGCGATGTTTAGGCCTTTCGCACATTGCGATACTCAAAGACTAGTACTAGTACCCTTCGCAAGTCTGGTTGAGTATCTTCAGAATATCACATGTACATTTGTATGATAAATCAAATAATATAAACTAATATTTTAATTTAATCACTTCAAAAGCAAAGAGCAAGGACAATCAAATAAATTATTGATACTTATATATCTTTTATAAAATCAGTTAATTTAGGAATTTGAGAAGTAGCAGAGTTAAAATGCCAGGTGTAGACCTGAAGTCGGTTTTTGTTTTTTTATAACAGTTTTATTTTTCTATTTTTAGTGGGAAGTATTTTTATACGTGTTTATTCATAATGGGCGGAGAATAATCGCGTAACAAATAAACAACATTTAAAAAAAAAACCCGAAGTATGACCTACCAAACAAAAAAAGAATATAATTTATAATAGCGAAATATTGCCTGCTCATCACTACAGTCACTCGACCTAATTAGAAAGGTGAATGAGTCGATTTTCAGTCGCGTGTTATACGAACCTCTAGTTGCGAACGAGTACGCGACTGGTATTCTACTGGAGTATCGTAATGTGTGAAGGGCCTTACACCTAGTGTTAGGTGGTGGCTGCGGTTGAGGGGTTCCAGTGGACGTAGTCCGGGGTCGCGGCTGCTCGGTACTCGTGAACGAGGTCGTCTACGACCGCCCGAGACTCGTCAAACTCTGCCAACGACTCGTGGAACATCGGCTCCTTCCGGAACACCTCGAGGAAGGCTTCTCGCTTCCTTAGCTTGTCGAACTGCTGCACGCATCGGTCGAACAGAGATGAGATGTTTGTGTGGTTTGCGAGCAGCAATCCGGACACCTTGTGCGAAGCGTGCACGTACGGCGAACGCCTGGAAAGCGCCACCTGGACTGAAGCCGGCCCCCAAGGGATGAAGGAAGCCAGCTTTCGCTCGCGGATTCTCTGCAGCGACTTGTGCACTTGGGACGGATCCACCTCGCCCTGGATGATGTTGAGTATCGAGATGTAGCAGTGCTGGCCGGCACGGTCCGGACTCAGGGACACCATCATGTTCTTGGGCTGCAGTAGACGCTGCATCACGTCCAGTACCGTGGTCTTTCTTATTTTGGGGGCTGCATTCAATTCGTGGTCAGCCGTGAGCGGTGTGTAGCCGGTCATGAGGAAGTGCAGTCTTGGCGTGGGGATGAGAGGCGCCACGAGGCTGATGAGGTCATTGTTCATGTAGGAGGGATAGCGCAGTGTGGCTGTACTGGCACTCATGATGGTGGATACGAGAGTGTTTATTTGCGCAAACGATGGGTTCTGTATGTGTAGCCGATCGCTGGCGATTCTATTGAGCGCAGTGTTATCCAACACCATGACACAATCGGCGCTCTCGGTCAATCGTTTCAACGTCAGCAACGAGTTGTAAGGCTGAACCACGACATCGCTTATTTCGTCCAAGTTGGGGAATACACTGTAAGTCTGTACCAGTTTCTTTGGGAACCTGTCAGACAGGTGCTCGAGGATGTACGAACCCATACCGGAGCCAGTTCCTCCAGCTATCGAATGGCACAGCACGAAGCCCTGCAAATGAAAGAAAATTCATTACACTGGTGCAGTGAAGTCATAGTCAAGTTAAAGCAACAAGTACAGTATTTGACAGACAGACCGCCTTGAAATTTGACAGCACAAGATATTTTATTGTCATGTCTTGGGTAGTGTCCTTTCATATCAGCACTAAGTATTTTGTTATACTTCCCCATTCCAAACTAATTTCCTTAAATCGGTAAATGGCTAAATTAGAATAAATAATAACAACTTACAGTAGTTAAATATGTAGGAACACTACTCTATTCCACAAAATTTGTCTTTTAGAAAATAAATTACATCTGGCCCTGAAATCTTGGTTTACCATTTTCTGGCACAATTTACAATATTATAAGACGGTCAATAAAAACTCAATATGTGTTAGATTCTAATATAAGATTATTATACCTCAAGATTGTCACTGCCATCGGCCTCTCTGTTGATGATGTCAAATACCTCCTCATTCAGTTTCTCCCCCTGGGCGTATCCTGACGCCCAGTTGTTTCCGGCGCCACCTCCATGCTTGGACAAGTATACATTTTCTGGATTGTATAACTGAAATATAGAGCATTGATAAAAACTATAATATTATTTGCAACCATGAATGAGCATAATTACGTGTCTTGTCTGTTCAGTAAAAAACACAATAATAAATGAGTTCTCAACCTTCACAGACTGTGTGTGCTGTGGTCAGCCGGGAACCGAATCCGAGACATCAGAGATGGAGTTTTAAGAAAAATCAAATATCCATCCAATGGGACAGTCAAAATCCTCAGTAAGTTTTATTATCATAGAAAATTGTGAGGTACCATGTGTTGTATAGGGCAAAAAGAAATTGTTTTAAGACTTATTACCTAAATAAGTAAACAGGTTTACTAACAGGTACATTTGGTCTAGTGGCTAGCTGTTAACCAAAGGGTTCGCGGGTTTGAATCCCGCTAGGGGCAAATGTTTATGTTTTAGCATTTTTCCTTTGTACCTGAGTCATGGATATTTTCTATTTATAATATGTATGTATTTACAAAAAAAAAGTAATTTATGTAGTATATCAGCTGTCTAGCATCCATGATGGAACTAGATGGTGCTGTGTGGAATGTGTGAAGATATAATATTTATTATTATTTATTTTAACAGTGAGGATCCATTATTTTATTAATATATTTTTTTAATTGACTTGACATTTACTTACATAAAATCATGACGTCGACTTCATTTGACTCCTAACTACTCCTACAAAAGATCCATGTACAATAAATAGCTTCATTAAAGGATGCTTACCTTGGCATAGGGGGAATTCATGATAGTGTGTATGACACGCGGCTCCAAATCAAGTAATACAGCTCTTGGTATGTAATGATCGTCATCTGCCTGATAGAAAAACACATCTTTGCGGTCTGATCCCGCAGATGCAAATTCTTCTAAGATTCCTTCTGGAGATATACCGTGTTCTATGCACAATTGTTTCCAGAATTCAAAACCAACTAAAAATTAAACACCAAAATAAATTTTAAAGTGCAAGTAATTAAATTATTGAAATAGAATGAGATGAAAAGTTAGAATAAATTTAACTTAACTGATTTTTGTATTTATAGTGTGAAACTTACTCTGATTGCCGCATTGGCCAAGTTGTAGTGTTATCATTTCACTAGGCATTTTGCAAGTTGTTGGAATAACTGTACTGAAACAAAATATTCAATTAAATACGCATCACATTGTGCACAATTTATATACACAAAATATTTAACGACTAATTAAATCATAACAATTATGACACAGACAAGACAATTGTCAATTGAGATCAATATATTACTATACTCTTTGGTTAACTTATATAATAACTACAACACCACAACACTAAAATAATTGTCTGTGACCAGAAAAGAATATATTCATGTATTTTATAGTATTTTATAAATATTTTTAAATTATTATATTCCTTGACCTTGATTACCAATTAACTTATTATTACTAACCCGGAGATTTCTTTTTTAAAAATCTGTTTCTGTTCGCATCGAAATACCAATTCGAGGGCATAACTTGGCTAGTTATCTAATATTTTGTAAGTAATCAAAATCATTCTTGACTTCAACCATTTACTTTATTGCTCTGTGCGCTGTGACATAACAAATAGACAATAGTTGACTGACAATCTCCCTCCCTTCCTTTCCCCCCTCTCCCTCTCCCACCCACCCACTCCCATTTTGTTTGCGTAAAGTTTTGTAAACTTAATAAAAGTTTATTAAGTTTATTTTAAATAACTTCATTTCGCATTAAAATGAAATGATGAATGGTGTTTGTTGAAATCACATTTGTAATAGTTACTCTGTAGTAACAAATATTAGCTTATAAAGTTTTGTTAAGCAGTATTCAAGGTAAGATATCAAAATTTTTAGGACTTGACGGCCTTCGATGATGGCACATTGAATGTCTTAACTTTAGTCTTTTTCAACCTACGAGTGGTGAATAGAAATTAAAGTATATTCTGTAGGCGTACGTTTTAAGTAGACAAAGATTTCGATTCGTAGCCTTAATAAATAAGTTCTAATTTATTCGGACTTAGTAATAGAAGCTTAATTTGTAACATATATTTTTTAATCTGCATACTTCTAAATACATATTACATAATTTACAAAATGTAACTTAACTACCAAATATAGAATACTAGGCGACTGGTTAACTGCTTTATTTAATTGTACATTTTTATATTGTTTTCAGTGATTTATACTAAAGAAAATGCCACGAAAACTTCTTAAATTCCTTATAGTGTTCGACAATACTTCCCTCTTGTATTTTCCTGGTCAATTTCTATCCGGAAAAGTGTTGATGGAATTGCAAGATGACACACCAGTCCTTGGTATGTACCACAGATTTTATTATCACAATGAATTGAGTACTTGGAAGTATCAAAACCTTAATGTCTTCTGTTTAATATAATCTGTTCCAAAAGGTGTGAAGTTTTACCAACAAGCTAATGTTATTCAAGTCAAGGTTGATTATAGAAACCAAAGTTAGCCTTCTTTAAATAGGTTTGGAGCCAAATAGAAGAGTGGCCGTGATATCATAACTGTTGTAATGTTCCAGGTCTTCACTTTCATGTAGTTGGTGAAGGAGTGGTGAGGGTTGGTACCGGAAGGCACGAGAGATTATTTGATAAGGAAAATTACATTGACTTTAGAATGCGGCTGCTAGGAGAACCAGGTGAAGTTTATTAAATTTTTAATTAGTGAAACAGAAAGCAATAGTTGTTTTTAAATATAAACATGTAAAAGAGTATAGTTACTTCAACATAATATAAATTGGTGTATTCCCAGTAATCCAGTTAATTGAACTAGTGATACTTTTTTTTTTCTAGTATTCCGGTCATAGAAATCAATCAGAGAAGACAATTTATTCCCAGTAGTTAAAATATTGATACCAGTATTCATTAAAGTATTTTTTATAAGATTAATATACTACTAATGTAGGTTTACGGTACTCAATGTTGTTTTTATTACTTTTAGGTCATGGGGCAACAATCCTCTCTCCTGGAATTCACAGTTTCCCATTTAAGTTGGGTCTACCGATGGGTCTCCCATCAACATTTCTGGGCACTCATGGTTGGGTCCAGTATTATTGCAAAGCAGCTCTGAGGGAGCCCAATGGATTGACACATAAAAACCAACAAGTGTTCATTGTCATGAATCCCATTGATTTGAATTTAGAACCTCCCGTATTATCAGTAAGTTATTCTCACATACTTATTTATTAATTCATAAGATAAAACCTGGGATTTTGTGATATACAGTAAAGGCTCTGTATTTATTCCTTATTTGAGTTTTCATTGAGATATAGTTTTTGTATTTCTGATTATTCATATTTTTTTTATAAGGGCAGCGGGTTGATAGTGGATACAACCTGCTTCAGACCAGTCCTATTAGAAAAATATGGGAATGATGATGATATACTGAAATTTAATAAAAGTTGGTAGCAGTGAGTGAGTCTGTGGGTGTGCGATTGCAGCAAGAGCTGGAGTGCAGCGTGGAGCACCGCGTGGGCGTGGGCTGCGTGGGCGGGGGCTCCGTGCGCGTCCGCGTGTGGCTGGACCGCGGCGCGTACGTGCCCGGCGAGACGGCGCTGCTGTCGGCGCTGGTGGAGAACGCCTCGCGCACGACCATCCGCGGCACGCGCGCTGCGCTCACTGAGACCATCCAGTACGTGGCGCACGGGCGCGTGGCGGCGCGCGAGGTGCGCGAGCTGGCGACGCTGCGCCACGGCAAGACGCGGCCCGGCGCCGTGGACGAGTGGCGACGCGAGCCGCTCTACGTGCCGCCGCTGCCTCCCACCAACCTGCGCGGCTGCCACCTCATCTCCGTCAGCTACGACGTGTACTTCGTCATCGAGCCCAAGAGCCTCGACAAGGAGGTGAAGCTGCAGCTGCCCATCCTGCTGGCCACGTACCCCTTCCGCGACGAGCGCGACGACGCCACGCCGCCCACGCACTACCCCAGCACGCTGCCCATCTTCCGGCCCTGGCTGCACGAGAAGCCCGCGCACTGAGCCCAGTCCTAGGGCCTGTGCAGACCGACAGTCCTCGCTTCGACCTGCACAGCTCGAGGGTGACATAAATATGCACATGATCCCGTCTGTGCAGGCCCTTTTACAGTCTTGCACAAACTATATTCTTATTGACATATCAGTGCTCCATATCAATATTGTATAAATTGTAGGACATCAAATTTGAAGCTAAAATACTATTCAAACTGTGCCATTTTGTAGGTTCTCAAAACTATTTTTTTCTCAAATTCGTTGTTTTTTTTTTGTAACATGGTTACTGTGTAATATTGTTATATTATAATGCTATTTTATTAAAAAAATGTAGGGTATTATGTAATATAGTAATCAATAGATACGCTGCTAATAGTCTTACATGTAATAATAATAGGTTAGCAAATAACCCTATCTATTTGTATATAGATAGGCCATTTATACATTTTTAAAATTTGATTTTATAAAGAATGTTCCAAAATAAGTGTCTGCAATGTCTCAGCTGGTGCATTATTTATGTAACATAAATTAAGCTGACATTATTACTATAATAATAGACAAGTAGATGCTGATAATGATCTTACGCTTTATTTTATTGTAATATAGACTGTCAAAAGCATTAAAATTGGTGCTAATGAAAAGCAGTAAACATAGAATCTCATTTTTTTCTATAACATTAATTATTTTAGGCAATGTATATAACTAACCTGTGATATAAATTCCGTCCATTTATATACTCTACATATTATTATTATTACTTTTTAAAATAATATTCAAATGTAATTTTTTAATAATGCATTTAAGGTTTTTTTTAAATGAAATAAAATGTTTAACATTACAAACGTTTTTATTTTACAATACGAATGTATTATGGAAAACCGTACTATTTAGTGACACTTACACATAACTATAAAAAAAAATCATTTATTTGCTCATATTTCATTTATTTTTGGGCACAAATTTGAACACAAAAAATGCCCAAGAAAGAAAAAATGTCATAGAGTAAAAAAGTTTACATATAATTTGACATTCCTGAAAATAAAAAAAATGCTCTTTAAAAAACATTTTATTTATGTATGTCATTTAATTTAAGAAGCCACCTTGTAATGGTAATTTTTATATATTTGGATTTTTGTGGTGATTTGTTGATGGTGACGGTAGAGAACGTTGGCATTTATGACTTATCCAAGTTTCCATGGACGCTAGAGTATTTCCTTGGAGAAGGAGGTTCGGTGGTTCAGGACATCCGGTTGGCCAGTGCGAGATGGAGGGTGTGGAGCTGACTGGTCCACTTGTCCAGGGCCATGTATCGGCCTGCGGCTCCGGGGGCTCCCGTCAGCTCCAGGACCAGGTTCACCTGGTCTATGCGCCCACTGATCGTGCTGACGACAATATTATCACACTCAACTTATAGCCATACTAATATTGTAAATGAGAATGTAACTCTGTTTGTCTGTTACCTTTTTAGCTACTTGACCGACCGCCATGAAATTTTGCATACACATTGTCAGGGATATAGGAAAGGACATAGACATCAAGAAAAAAAAAGACTGTTCCCGTGGAATCGTCTAAAATAAAATTTTAAAAAAAGTAACGCCTTGCCAAAATGTTATAGCAAAAAGATGCCAAGTATATATTGCTTATGTATTTTTCATTTTTCAACGCGGACGCAGTCGCGGGCACCAGCTAGTTGTGAAACGCATAGAGAAAAGAGCATTTTGTTGACAAAAGAAGTAGAAGAAATTGTATTGAAAATGTCTTACTTGTCCAAAATACACGTGACCAGCAGATTCTCCACTTCCTTCTCGTCGATGTTCAGCTCCTTGGATATGAAGGGGATGTGGATCCTCGTGTAGGGCCCGATGAGTTTGATCAGCACCTGGGTCCTGATGTTTCTCAGCAGGTCCTCGATGTGCTCCCGTATGAACGGGTCGTCCATTATGTTGTTCCTGTTGTGCTTCAGTATCGATTCGAACTCGTTGATGTCGTTGTTCTGGTAGGCCATCACCAGATTAGTCATCGCGAGGATCTCCGGGTCGTTCTTGTACGGCTTCGCCTCTTGGGAGTCGAACGGGTTTATGCCGGACTTCATCAGCCTGTACATTTATCTTTCATCAAATATGACAACATAAAACAATATACAAGACAAGCTGTAGAAAATTCAAAATTAATATTTTCACCTCTATTCCAAAACAGTGTATTATAACAGTGTAATATGTATTTAAGCAAAAATAGTGAAATGTTGACCTAAACATCATTAAACTAGCTATTTCGTTCGCGTAACTTTATAAAATATAGCTTATGTTACTCGCTGGTAACGCAGTTTTCTATAGGTGAATTTTTCATTATATGAACAAACAAAAATAGAAATATTCTCTCTTTATAGATTCAGTCTGTATGTCTGTGTGCCTACGAGTGCAACGTTTAAAAGTTCACGAGTCTAAATGCATTACATGTGATCTTTTTTTTGAAAAAAAATAAATAAAAAAAGCTATCCATAACGACTTGTGATTTTTTTGGGGCTTTGACACAGTCGGGTAGAAGAGGTCCTCGATAAGTACTCACATATTGGCCAGCACGAGGTACTTGAGACAAGTGGTCCTTCGAGGGCTGCCGGACTCGTCGTAGTTCTTGAACGCCTCGAAGAAGTCCGTGTGGGCCTTCTCGAACTCACCCTCGCGGAGGTGCATCTTTCCACCGCACTCTGCAACATTGCATTACCATCAGTGAGAGTTCTCGCAGTGAAGGTTCATTAAGGCAGTGGCGACAGTCGCCGACCTCTGATGACGCCCATGATGAGGGGATGAGGGATGGCGGACTTGATGTGCAGGGACTGCTCGTAGAGGGCCTTCAGCTTCTTGTTGTTCTTCTGAGCGGTGTACATCTGGATCTCCAGCGCGTAGATCTCCAGCAGCTGGGTGCCCTTCTTCAGGTCGTCTTCGCCGTCGTCCGTCTGTCGATTATCGATTATTAATTTTGACTGTTCACAATGCTAGAATACATGTCACCAATGGATTCAGGTTATTTTAACATAATTATTATGAGAAAAAAAGAAGAAAAAAAAAAAATTATTTACATAAGATTTCAAATCTAAATTGTAGATTATAAAAAAATACCTGACAACTCTGATGCAATTGCTTCAAAATTTTGGCGAGCTTATTGAAATCTCCCCTGTCGTAGTAAAGCTTGCCCAATTTAGTATTTGTTTTAAACCATAACCTGTCGTTCTTGGCATCCTTTAGTGCTTCCAACGTTGTCTCGTAAAAGTCTTGCAACAATTCCATCTGAAATGTGTCTATAGTTAAAAAAAACACTCACAGCTGAAAAAACTACCAAGGTGTATGCAGGTACCGATGGCCGATGTGTTAATGATCAACAAATAGGATATTATAATGATCCATGGGACTAAATGGACTTGTTAGTGAAAAGTCAACTGGCCTATGAATGTAGTATTAAAGGCCAGTTGTCTTTCTACCTTTTATTCATTAAATTAGTCAATTATTTCATTAAATTCATTTCTAAAGCATGTCAATGAAAGGTTAAACATTGTCTAGAGCAACCAAAAAACTTTTATTTAATGTTTATATATACAGTTTCTTAGGTAGTCCACAATTTTTTCCAACAATAAGAATTTTATAACCCAGGACAAACAGAGAACTAAGAAGGAAAATTGTATAAAACGGTATTTGGAAGAAATATTGTATACTCACATTCCTCGATGTAGATATGTAGTCTAATATAGAATTGATAGATTTTTCAGAATGATTCCTAGTGACTGCACTCTTAATGTATGTCAAGAGTTGTTTATACCTCGTCATCATTTCTGTGAAGTTACCCTGAAAATATTAGGTTTGTATTAATGTAAATCCTAACCAGATAATAAAATAATACATGTGTGCCAGATTTCATCCAAATACATTCAATAGTTTTTACAAGAGCAACAAAGTTTTGCATTTACAATATTAGTAAGTAAGTCCGTTGCATTGCATAGTCCCGTTGTAGTATTATAAATAACAAATTTTAATGTTAGAAACTTACTAATTTAAAATTAATTTTGATCATTTGTTTGAGAGCTTTAAAGCCCCATTCCCCTTTGTCACCTCCCTCTAGTTCCAGGACCTTGTGGAAACTTTGCAGGGCTGCTTGCGGCTCATCTTCCTTCAAAGCTTTGCTGTTGTAGTATTGATTCTCTAGATCCACATCAGGTTCAGAGTTACTATCTTCTGAATATTCCTGAAAAGATAGAAGTGCATTTATGACTCTCAGTTATTTTTATATACCGATTATATTATAAAAGCTAGCAGATGGAGGGTGCTGATGCACTGCTTATATTGTAGCTAGTTAGAAATACTCTTAGAAGGGAGATTTTTCCAAAAGCTCATGCATCAGTGGGATAAAATAATGATAGTAACTCATCCGAACATTAAACCTTTTGTTCATATTTTCTATTTTAATACTCCTATCCCTTCCCAATCCCTAAGTCTTAATCTTACTGTAGTTTACAGCACACTTACAGCATCTATGGTGTTGCTTGTCTTAACACAAGCAACACCATAGTAGATGGTCTGTCTGCCGACTTTGACATAGAAAAGTAACCACTTAAATTTGTATAATAAATGGTATTACTTTATTATTTTGTAATTAAAAACTATGTCCACTGAAGAAACAATGTATTGTAAAGGATGTTTTTAAAGGTAATTGGGATTTAAAATTTAGTATAAAAATCATACTACAAGGATAGCCAATACGCTAATAGGAATGGAAGGTTATATTTTTTTTATAAATATACTTATTAAAGAGATCATTTTAATGAAATTAAAATAAACCATTGAATAATGAATTAACCAATAATTAATTTAAAATCTTATTAGCAGAGCAAAGTTCCCATGCCCAAGGATGGTAGTTTTATATTTGACTTTTTCTACCCATCTTTGCAAATGAATATTGTTTACTATAAATGCAATAAAAACAATTGGTCTTTCTTATTAGAGGGTGTCTAATAAGTCTTAATTTCGTTGTGAGGAATACTTAATTGTCATTCAATTTTCTTCTTTATTTTTTCTAAGTAGACTAAGGTTAAAAATGTAAGTTTTTCTAAAAATATAGTCATATTTCTCATTAAAAATTTGCAACTACCCTGATAAACAATTATTTAGGAAATGTAAAAAAAATATTTATGTTATTGATCTCATAATAATCATCAATACTAATAATAAATCTGTTAGTGTAGGTATTGTATGCATGTATGTATGTATGTTCAAACATAACTCTTAAACGAATTAACTAATTTTCATGAAACATGGTAGGTAAACATTTAGACGTACGGGACACAGAATAGGCTACTTTTTTTTCAACGCGTACGAAGTCGCGAGCGCCAGCTAGTTTTAAATAAAATATGTATTATTCAAATATTTTTCTTGTTACTTACCAGTCCATAGTCCTCCTCTTCTTCGCACATGTAATCATCGTCATTATCCGACATTGTTTTATTTATTTATTATAATTTAGATAAACTCCGGAAATAGCGTAATTTTCTTGTCGGTGACAATTAAATTAAAATAAGAAAAATATAGAAAATCAACAGTTAATTACCATCACATACATTCTGACGTAAAAGTAAAATAAAAAAAACGCAATATTGACAATTGACAGCCAACATGACAACGACAGTGCGATGAAGGCTGTACTATTCTGTGCTTTGAAATTTTTACAGACCAAGCGGCCTTAATATGTTATTGTCACAGAGTAATAAATGTAGTACGAAATACGCCGATCGTTGTACCAACTTGTCCCCGTCTATGGGGCCTTAATAGTATTTAATTATGCTTTGGTTTGGTTCTTTTGGTTCTGGGCAGGCTAAAAACATAGTGATTATGTGATTATATTCTCTTTGGTCAGGGCCGCCTATCTCATCTTCCTATTGGTAAATATAATTGGCCAATAGTGGTTTAGTAAAAATTTGGCGGGATCTAAACCTTGAAAAGAAAACCGGATAAAATGTATAATTTAAGGCCAATATGGCAATAAACTGGTTTATTATGATGCCGTTACTGGTTTTTATATATAGTCTTTTGTATTTATACTGATCATTAGTAAAAAAAGAAATAAACGTTTTCCCGCCAAACATTATGCGGTGACGGTGAAATATTTGGCGGGCAATAACCTGACTGATCGGCCAGCTGACAGACAGACAGACCAACAACACAACCAAACCCAAACTCAAGCAATAAAGGAAAGAAAATCTATTAGAATTGGGTGTCGTTTTATGCCATTTTCAATTGAATTACCTTCATATTCATAAAGTGTTTTCTCTTTAAACATGT
Organism: Synanthedon vespiformis; assembly: GCA_918317495.1. NCBI lineage: Eukaryota > Metazoa > Arthropoda > Insecta > Lepidoptera > Sesiidae > Synanthedon > Synanthedon vespiformis. Next base: position 12,392,574 of record OU906945.1, on the reverse strand, counting down.
CTCTAATCAACGACAAGGAAAACCTGGAGAAGAATTTAAACAACGTTCACATTAAGGTTAGTTTTTGAGAAAATTTATTTAGTTATTGCGTGTGGATATATTTAACTAGTATTTAATAAACTGATTATTTTGTAGTCACCCGTAAAGAACAACGTACTGACTCCTAGAAACGGCAACTTGGACACGCCACAAATGGATGTCGAGGAGAAACCATTCGACCCTCAACTTGAGCCGCTTTTGCGAGAGAATCCGCGCCGTTTCGTTATATTCCCGATTCAGTATGAAGACATATGGGATATGTATAAAAAAGCGGAGGCATCGTTCTGGACAGTGGAAGAAGTCGATTTATCTAAGGTATTCTATACGACCGGTGTCCTACTGTAGCTATTGTTTTAAGCATAGAATATTTATTGTAATTATTTTTCCAGGATTTAGCCGATTGGAACAAGTTGAAGGACTGCGAAAAGTATTTCATCAAGCACGTATTGGCATTTTTCGCAGCCTCCGATGGTATAGTCAATGAGAACCTCGTGGAGAGGTTCTCGCAGGAGGTTCAAGTGACAGAAGCCAGATTCTTTTACGGGTTCCAAATAGCCATGGAAAATGTACACTCAGAGATGTACTCCTTATTAATTAACACTTACATCCAAGAGCCGTCTGAGAAGGATTACCTGTTCAATGCCATAGAGACGATGCCATGTGTGAAGAAGAAGGCCGACTGGGCATTGCAGTGGATTGCCAGCAAAACTGCCACTTTTGGAGAGAGGATAGTTGCGTTTGCTGCCGTTGAGGGTATTTTCTTCTCCGGAAGTTTTGCATCAATATTCTGGTTAAAGAAGCGAGGATTGATGCCAGGATTGACTTTCAGCAATGAACTGATTTCAAGAGATGAGGTATACCAACTATTTAATTAATACATTTGCTTACCTCTTTTTTTTAGCTATATAAAATTAAGTGGGTAAGAAATTTTCTTTGTCAAAGGGAATCGGGAACAGATATTGGTAGTAAAAACTGGATGTAACTACTTTGGTTACAATTAAATGTTAAATTTCAATATTTCTTATAACTTTATAATATAACTATATCATCATCAATCAATACTTGATTGATAGATTGGTTCTGGAAGAAAGTTTTCGTAATGCGTAGCTTTGTAAGCATATAATTTACGAAGTTACGCGAGCGAAGTCGCGGACAGCAGCTAGTATTATATAAAGCTGAAAAATGTTTGGTTTGAATTGAAAAATTCTTTTTGTGTTGGATAGTCCATTTATCGAGTAAGACTTTAGGCTATATATATAATATAACATTTAGAACGCGGACGAAGTCGCGGGCAACAGCTAGTATAACTAATTATACCTATTATAATTAGTCCAAGGAGTTATAAGTAATATTATATAGTTATAATTATAATGTCGCTATGAATCTTTCCTAGGGTCATGTAATCTAAATGAGAGGTCTCTTTGCCATTTAGTGACTAACCATAGGTTGATGCAAGTTATCAAATGTTACCTACTTCTCTTATCAAAATGATAGTGTGTTTAATCTCAAGTTAAATAGGAAAAATTCCACAAAATTGTTTATACAGTGTCAGGATAAACTTCATGATATGTTCCATTTCTATGACGACATTCAAGAAAGAGCTCTTAAAATTTAATATTACTTTTTTTATTTATATCCCCATATTCTTTTTGAAATATCAATTTTTAGCATCGCTTCTAAATAAATGTATTAATCCATAGTCCGTACTAATGTTATAAATGCGAAAGATTGTATGAATGTATGGATGTTTCACACAAAAACTACTGAACCGATCACCATGAAATTTTGCACATTGTTTGGGACACCAGAAAGGACATAGGGTATATAGAGACTAGCGTTTGAACGCGACTTTGTACGCGTAACTTTATACTATAATATAGTTATAGGCTATGTAACTTGCTGATAATGTAGTGAAAGAATTTTTCAAATCGATTCAGTAGTTTCAAAGTCTATTCAGTGCAAGCAAATGAAAAAAACTTTCCTCTTTATAATATTAGTATAGATAAATAATTGCTTTTTGTGTTACACAGGGCTTACACACCGACTTCGCTTGCCTCATGTTCCGTCACCTGGTGCAGAAGCCGAGCAAGGAGCGTGTTCTCCAGATCATCAAAGACGCTGTTGTCATCGAGCAGGAGTTCCTCACCGAAGCCCTGCCCGTCCGTCTGTTGGGCATGAACTGCGAGCTGATGTCCAATTATATTGAATTCGTGGCCGATCGACTTCTAATGGACCTCGTCAAGGAGAAGTTCTACGGTACCAAGAACCCGTTCGACTTCATGGAGCTCATTTCCTTGGAGGGTAAAACTAATTTCTTTGAGAAGAAAGTTGCCGAGTACCAGAAGTGCGGAGTGATGGGAGATCCTCAGGACAACGTCTTCACATTGGACGCTGAGTTCTAGACTAGACTTTAACTTTTTTTATACACAATCAGTATTATGGATACAAAGCGATTTTTGACAGTATCTATCGATTAGATAATAATTATAACTTGGATTGGTAGATCCAGTCAATTATAACGTGAACCTTCATTGACAAAAAGCATAATAACTCGGAAAATATAAATGAAATATTCATCAAATATACACACAAACCGTCCTCAGAAATTTCTTAGAAAAAATCTGGGACAAAATCCGTTCATAACTTTCCAAGATTAGTGCACACATACAGACAGACAAGGAGAAGTTTATACTATGTAATGACTAATGGATAAAAAAAAATATATATTTCTTTTTCCTTATTTAGATAACATTTAAAAATAAAAACACTACCTAGGTATTAATGTAGTATTTCTATTTTTATATGTTTAATTAAAAGTAATATTGACTATAGAATAGTTTAGATGTGACTAGTTTACTATTTTAGTAAGTGCCTTTTTAGTGTCGATATAAAATTAAGTATAGGTAAGTAAGAATAATATTTTATAGGTAGTAGACTTAAGTTGTAAAATGTACTTATAGAAAAACATTTAATTATTATTATAACACTTACTTAATTAAAACGCAAAGCGTTGTGGAACTTAAGTCGAGTTCAGAAGTCTTGGACCAAATTATATATTACTAGCTGCTGCCCGCGACTTCGCCCGCGTAACTTTGTAAATTACATAAATACTAAAACCTTCCTCGAGAACCACTCTATCCATTGGTGGAAACAGCGTGAAAATTGGTGCAGTAGTTTTAAGAGATTAACGCGAACAGACAGACAGACGCTGCGGAGGTTTTATAGTATGTAGTGGTGATAAGGATGATAATGGACTTTGAGGGCCGTTTTCTAATTAAAAAATATGCCTTGTTTTCCATAATTTTGCATTTCGAATATAGATAATATGTAATTATAAAATAAATATGGGTTTATTAAAATAACCACGTTGAATGTGTGATAATGTAGGTTGTAAATTGTAATGTAACTAACAATTTGCTAATAAATAATATATTTGACTTAAGATTAAAATTTTTATTCTCTTTTATGAACACTAGTGTCCTCTATTAATAAATATGAAATAGTATATTATAACTACATATAGTGATTATTATTTCTAAAGTAAATTCCCATATGGCTTAATTTTTTCAAATATCTTCAACAATCATTGTATTGTTTTGGAAACGAATTTACCTACATAGCTTCCCCAGTATACGCTTCCTAGTAATAGTTAAAAGTCTTGAATTTGGTTTATTTTACCGGCTATTTACGGCTAAGCGATTATCACCTTTTCATGCATTTTCTTAATGGTAAAAAATTGGCTTCAAGAGAGGCTTATGAAAAGGAGCTGGTCAAGGTTTTTACCAATAGCTCGGATTAAATAAGAGTTACTATCGCCAATAGAGAAGTGACGAGAATCCTAATTAATTGCCTTCAAAATAAATGGGCACAAAAATTATCGAAATCGGAAAATTCATCGACAAAATACGCTCAGAACTTTTTACTTCACGTAATAAGCATCGAAATAATATATTATCTCTGCGAGCAAAGTATAAAAATTGCCTTCGTTTTTTTTTTTTTTTTTCAGTTTAGTTCTCATTCTATTTTATTTCTTTTTAATTTTCGTTAACATTTAAAATTGTAAACAACCAATTGTCAAAAAGACAGTTTTCTCTGGCAGAAAAATTAGCTACAAAAGTCCATCTGTGAAGTTATTTTTCTTGATCTCAGAACTACTTCAACAAAACGTATAATGAATTGTTTACAAAGCTTTTTGATGTTTGTGGGCTACGGTGTTTTGACTGTATTAGGACTACATCTGTATATATACATTTGGGGTCCGCCGCCAATCGAATCGCTGCAGGGAGACATCAATTCTGCACTTATGCACATCACAAGGGACCTTACTGAGGTTAAATACATTTCATGTTATATGTATTTACCTACCTAAATTATTTGTTTATTCATATTTAGTATGAACTAGCACCTAGCGGCCTGTTCCCGGCTTCGCATGGATGCAAATTATATAGCAAAACCTTCCTCGAGAAAACCACCCTATCCATTGGTGGAAACAGCATGAAAATCGGTCCAGTAGTGTTTGAGTTTATCGCGAACAGACAGACGCGGCGGAGGATTTTGTTTTATAGTATTTAGTGATGATCCTAGATCGGGGCATAAGACCCAATCGGACGAAGCAGTCGGACCTCGCTTCACAAGGATGATGTTGACCTTCAACATCAAATGACAGTTTGTAAGGATCCCACGGACATCGGAGGAGCCAATAGGCAGTGGACGTCTAAAGCCCTAGGGATGTTACCTAATTATTTTGATGATCGCGCAGGTGAATCGCAAGCACGAACACTTGGTCAACGAGATAGAACGGATAAGGTCTGTTTTGCCCGCCATCGCTGCTTCGGCCGAACGAGCCAAAGACGCGTTGGAGCCTTCCTATCTTCGGCGGAACAGTCGAAAATCAATAGATGCATACGATTACGATAGACAGGTTATTTTTCAGTTTTAAGTTTTGACTTATAACTGAAAAAAGTTATTACGACGCCCGACGCGAAAACGTGGTGTTATAAGTTTGACGTGTGTGTGTGTGTGTGTCTGACGGGATAGTTCTTAGCTATAATTTATGTATAATAGATCTGTTTAGGCGTTTGAAGACCATCAGCCCATTTCACTGCCTTCGAAATTGGTATAATTATATCTGTCGCCGTCGTTTCGTTTAACTAGGCCGATCGAGATCGGCCTAGTCACATCACGATACAGTGGCATTTCTTGATTTGACTGATTATTTCATGATGTGCCTACTATAAAGTTGGGCTGATCGATGAAAGCAACCTATTCGTCGATTTGCCATTTTAGTCACTTCGCCACATCGAGATATGGCTTGGCGCATCGTAATGTAGTTCCGCTTCGCGATGCTTGTGGCGCTATTTACGCTCTGTCAGCTGTGTGTTTATGGTTTACGTGCAAATAAGATGACGGCGTCACAAGAAATCGATAAATACGACAATAAATGTGATAACAGTGAGACGATTGAAGAAAAAAGTTATTTTCAATTAAATTATGAGTGTTAGTTAAGGATTTTTTATGAGAGTCACGCTAATTCTACATATAATGTAAAAAGACCATGGACTTCTGACTGGATTTCACAGGTTAGTTTTTATTTATACACTTAAACTAATATCTTATGTTTATTATAACAATAAATCATGATTAAACACTATACACTAATATCTTCAATTCAATTCAATTATTATTTATTGCGAAACCATAATGTACAAAGATGTTATAATATAAAAACAAAGACCAGTATTATGGACCTTGTTGGGCATGCAACTTAGGATTATTAGGGATGCACAAGATTATATCCTAATCTTGTGTTAATTATAACAATAAATCATGATAAAAGGTGAGAGATTTATAACAAAATGTTTTATTGTTTTAGGTTATGGAGTATATAAAAAAGTAGGGTGTCCCTGCTTCGTGATTCCTCGGCCATTGACATCTAAGAGGGCTGCGGAAGTGACTTATAAGTTTGTTTATAAAACATTTACTTAATTACTTACTTAAATATTAATTTAAGATTTTTTAAGCCATTGTTATTTATAAGTATGCAAAATACAGTAAACAAATGGTATTTCTTTTTTAATCTTGTATGTGATTTTTATGGTGTTTTAAAGCTAAATTAGTTAGTAATGGTTGTTAGCTTTATAAAAATATAGTTTTTATGTCTAGGAAATCCATTCACAATTAATTTTATAAAAATTACATTACGTTTTATAACATATTTTGAAATGAACCAGAGTCATAAACATTACAAAATCTAACCTATTTTGTTACCAGTCGTACTGCTACAACCAGTATTACGGGTGGGCTCGCTCCGCTCGCATTAATTTTCATAACATTCCGGAACCTAACCTAACCAATTTGTTTCCAGTGCAAGTAAGTATTGTAATACATTTTGTAATAAGCGCACAATTGTTATGTTATTATGTTTTAAAATGTTTATAAAAATAATTGTGAATGGATTTCCTAGGCATAAAAACTGTATTTTAATAAAATTAACAAGCATTCTTAACTTATTTAGTTTAAAGACACAGTAAAAACTGTAAAAAGATTCAAAAGCCGACCCAAACAAATAATTCTGATTAATGTGTCTTTTAAGAGTCTGATTTTATTATCTGATTAATACTAGAATGTAACCATTTTAAGAAACGTAATTAAAAATATATTTTATATAATTATATAATTTTTTTATTTACCTATACTTTGATCACCCTACAGACTCTGTCTGAGCATGGCTGGGTAAATTTTTAATACCTTGTTACACCAATCCGCGGTGAGGCAGACCAGACAAGCGAACAAATAAATAAAAGGAATTAATAAAAGAAAGTTTAGACAATTATTGTTTATTCAAAAAAAAATGAATCTATACAATAATATCACTCTAAATTAATTAAATTACTAAAAAAGAAATGCATAATTATGCTGTGGCTTATGGCTCGTAGAGTTTCGGGGTGAATCGCTAATGCTGACAGACAGGAGACTCGAGGTTCGACACAGCAGGTAAATACAATGGTCCCGTGCGGATTTGCTTACCACCGACAACCAGTGTACAAGTTGATCTCAAAATCCTCCTGGAATGTTCGAAGAAACACCTTAGAATACTATTCACTATAATTTGCAATCCTTCTAAGGGTTCTATTTTGAACATTTGAGGTTAAAATTATATAGTTACAATTTGTAGGTAGGTAATTAGCAAAGGCAATCTTTTAGCAATAAATGAATTGGTATGAGATATAAAAAAATACTATATTAATTAACTGGGGCAATCGATAGCAATGGAAATAAAATTTAAGGTAAGAAATAAGCTCACTACAACGTCCATCAAATAAAAATGTACCAACCGATTACATAGCAAAATACAAGTAAAAAAAGGTAAGAATTAAATATGAAAATCTATCTTTGTCCAAATCAACAGTTAAAGCTACAAACTGGTAAGAAAAATATACTAGCAAGACAAAAAAGAGTGTAATATTAGGACGCAAAGCGTCAAACAAAACTGAAAATTTAGAAAATTGAGAAAAGCAACAAAAACACTTACCAATTATCTTAATTGGAGATTACAAATGTGGAAATATCTACGTCAGCCTCCATGACTATAAAAATGTTGAGGATTCTCAAAAATAAACTTGTAGCTCTGATTACGTCCTCTTTCCTGGCTTTCCTGGCCAGTGGCCACCGTCTGCTTCAATATATTAATTTTTACAAAAACCTACTTTAATAAAAATAAATAAATTCGCCGGAGTGGAAAATTGAAAAGGCACAGAACAACTACTACTTGACGTTTGAGGTGACGTTCACAGAACGATTGACGACCGATCCACAGATTTAACTGTCGGCTGTACGTCGTGTAAAGTTGGGCATAGACTACTAAAAAAAATGTAAAACCTAAACGCCCCTTTAAACGGCAATCACACCATACAATTTGAACGTTTCCTATTTAGGAAATCTAAGTAGAGAGCTCGTGATCACACTACGCTAAATTGATTTCTAAATCGAAGATATAGAGTTCAAAATGGATAAACTCTCAATTGAATCCAATCTGTTCTAACTGCGATCACATCTTTCGATTTCCTAAATTGGATACGTTCAAATTGAATAGTGTGATAAGCGCTTTAATCTAGTAAAAAAATTTAAACTTCACCTACAAAACGGTTTGCCTAAACATGCCCAGGCAAAACGTCAAACGTTATGCTTTGAACGATAAGACGGTTATTAGAGCGGCATATCAAGAAATGCCTCTGTATCGTGATGTGACTAGGCCGATATCGATCAGCCTAGTTAAAGGATCCGCCGACGACATATCTACTGTTAATACTTCGGTGGTATTTCCAAGACATGGTACATATAACGATGGTGTTTCATTTTCGTTGCAGTGTGCTTAGCTTAATGAGCGTAGCGTGCCTAGCCTATCCTGAATGCTCCGGCCCTTTCGTAGGATGTTACTAATACTTAACCTTTCAGCTAATACCTGTTGTGTAAACTATTAGATAGTGGACTACGCGCTGGAATCTGCGGGCGGACGTATTCTCGACACCGGTGATTCTAGAGAGCACGTTGTGTACGAGTCTAGTGTGGGGTGGGTGATGCGTGTAGTGACCGGTTGGTTCTGCAGAGATTGCAACGGCGCCCGCGCCATGATCAGCCCGAGCACATTGCCCGGCGAGTGCTGGGCGTTCAAAGGGCCACAAGCAGAAGCGGTCATGCGTTTACTGGGCACTGTGATCATATCGGGATTCAGTGTAGAACATATTTCAGCGGACATGTCGCCTACCAAGTAAGTGTTCATGTGTACTTTTAAGATCGTAATATGCCTTTCCTGGTCTTTTATAAAAAGTTTATGAACCGTCGAAACGCAATAAAATCTTAGCAATTTTAATACTTAGTTCCTTCTTACTCTTAATTTTATCCGTCCAAGATTGAAGTAAAACTATCTTCAACTGATTTCTTTTTAAATGCTTCTTAACGAGTTAAGTAAAAGAGAATGAAGACAGAATTAATTTACATATTTGTTAATAATATTTCAGGGAAATACATTCTGCTCCACGAATAATTCAATTGGAAGGTTTGAAATTTCGCGACGACCCGTATCCGCACAACTTTGGATCCTTTGAATATGACAAAAATGGGGAACCCATTCAATATTTCGGCGTGGCTCGCCCAGCGCCGAGAGGCTTCAATTTGGTGCGATTTCGGGTGGTTTCTAACTGGGGCGATCCGGTGTACACCTGTGTCTATCGCGTCAGAGTGCACGGAGAATTAGCGCCCGGACAAGTTTCAGACAATGTCGTGTCCGATCACGGCGATTATGCTCATTAAATAAAACTCATGCTTTCGCCTTGTATGGCTACGGTCCCCTATTAAAAGCTATGCTTGCCTGGTTGTATGCCATTTTGGTTAACAGTCTGGTTGACCGAACTAGTGAGACTTTTTTTCTTCCCAGTAGTCCGATCATGCAAATGGGTGTACAAAGTAGGTGGACCACGGGCACTACCCGAACGCTTCTCTGTCACACTCGCCACACTCGTCGCTCGCGCCGAAAACTTAAACTTTTATTAGGAGTAATTAATTATTTACATTTTATTTTTTTATACTCGTAATAAAAATTGCAAGTTTTCGGCGCGAGCGTGAAGTGTGACAGAGAAGCGTTACGTGCGCTACTCAAATTTTCATAAATGTTTATGTTGTTATCGTGTTTAGAATGTTAATTAAATAATATTTATATAAATAGATAAGTATAACTTAGGATTAGTTTTTTTAATTCTTGTTACTTTATTAGGTTAATATATTATTAGTGTTTATTAAGTAATTAAATAATTAATATTGTTATTTCGTTCTTTTCTTTAATCTTAAATCTATACCAATATATAAAGCTGAAGAGTTTGTTTGGTTGTAGGTACACTAATCTCGGGAACTACTCGTTCGAATTGAATAATTCTTTTCATTTTGGATAGTCCATTTATCGAGGAAGGTTATAGATAGGCAATAGAGACCGCGGACGAAGTCGCGGGCACCAGCTAGTTATTAATAATTGGCGGCATGGCAGGTTATGACCCTCTAGTAGCTGTACAGTAGTCTGGTGATTAAGGAAAGTAAAGAAAAAAATAATTTCAAATCATAAATTATTTCATTTATTTAAGAAAAATGTAATGACTTTTTGTAAACGCCAATTGTAAAGTGGTTACATTATTATTGTAAAACTTAAGTTTTAAGTTCTTTTTACGCTTGCTAAGTAACGAAAACAATAACTTAAACAAATAATATTGTATTTATTTTTTTAAAGACAAATATATTATAAAACTTAGTTTAAATTTCTATAGAGGCTTTGAATGGTGAATAAGGGAAAAGCTACACTTATTCAGCTTTTGTCCACAGAAAACAGCACTTTTGCTTGTTCAGCTCCTGTGCCGAACATGATGTATGCGGCTAATAGAAGCAGAATGTATTAAGAATCGCGAATGGAGGAGAACAAGTGTAGTTAGTCCCCGAGAGTGGAGGAGACTACTTGTTGTGCGTGGCGCTGACCAGAGTACGCAGCAGGCGATGGCCCGCGAGGAAGGTGAGCGCGGCCAACGGCAGTAGGTAGCGCACAGTCTCGAACATGGTGAGGCGCAGCCATAGCACACCGTATAGCGCCAGCGACGAGCCCAGCGCCGCGTGGAACAGCAGAGCCGACGGCGCCAGCGGCAGCAGCCGCACGTTGACGCGCAGGCGCGCCCAAAGCGCCACCAGCAGCAGCAGCGGTGCCGCGCACAACGCCGCAAACACGTCCGAAAGCGCGCGCGGCGGCCGCGGGTCGGGCTCACGGAACGTGTGCTGGATCTCGGGCAGTGGTCCCGCAAGCACGCGCGGCCGCCTCTCGGCCGCGTCCGTGTCGGGCCAGTTGAGGTGCAGCCGGCCCACGCGCCAGGCGAGCGGGCGCGCCACTGCGGCGCCGGCCAGGTACACGGTGATCACGTGCGGGCCCGACGCGCTGCGTAAGTGCGCGCCCACCGCTCCCACCTTCTGTTTCAACACACGCCCCAATTAACTATCGCTATTGGTTGGACTCAATTTGAATAAAATTGCTTAATTCTACAGCATTTGCAATTAGAAAAATATGGAACGAGAAAATCCTTGTCGTGTTTATGCAAATAAATAAATGCGCTCCATTGCTTGGAATGTCAGTCCAAACTTACCAGATCAACCTTGTAGGTCTTGGTGTTGTCCGGCTCCGCGACGAAGATGGCTTCTTCGCTGTCGTCCTCAGTGGACACTCGTATAAAGGCCTGTTGCACTATCACCGGCTTCCCGCTCTTGTCGCGCACGCTGAACTTCAGTGTCACCCTACGCACCATTTCCAAATTCAACGCCATAAAAATCCAGCCTCTTAGGGCACAATTCTCTAGGTTTTGTGTACAATCTCGACTCGCATTTTTTAAAAGCTAAAAATTGCATTTAATAATAACCTCGTCATACAATGGACCAGAATTTTGCTTATTCACATTTTAAATTATGTTGCTCCATAAGGTGCAAAGCGAAAATATTGGTCTAGCGTGAGTTTATAATAATTATAATGACTGCTAGCTAGTGAGAGTGTATAATCTTTATATGGAAAATTGACAATGTCAAACTGGCGGCCAAGTGCACCCTGAGTTACGCTCAGCGCAACCGCGCGACACAAATTGTATTCATATTACCATCTCTAGTAGGGGACAACGCTAAAATTCTTTGCTCAGTGCACTAATCAAGTGAATCGCTATAGTGCAGACTTACTTTTGCAGATGGTCCGCCTGCAGCTTCTCGGTGAGTTGGTTGGGGTAGGCGACTGTGGTGACCTTGGGGCTGGTGGTGCCGTCCACGTCCCCTACTCCGACCTCGATGCTCGACACTTGTATCTCGCCGAGCACCGCCACGTTGACGCTGGTCGATTTGGTGCCGGCGCTCAGCGCGATCTTGTACACGCCGTACTGAGCCTTGATCTTGCTCAAGTTGAGCACGAAGGTGGTCGGCTCTCCTGGCTTCTGAGTGAGGGGCTGCTTCGATAGCACCACCACGTCGTCTGCGAGTCTCGTTCCCGACTGGGCGATCACCTCCTCTGGTTTCAACGAGCGAACCGGACGACCAATCAGATCTGTGATAGATATCTCGACGGAGTCCGCTTCGGATGTGATGTACTTCTTGCCCTTGATTGCAATGCTGATCGGAGTTGGCTGTTAAAAGCAAATATGGTAAAGGATTAATATGGTGAGTATGTATGTGGGCATGCCTATGTCCTTTTGCCACACATGTAAAACTGTCAGAAACGACAAAGTTTTTAAAATTCACCTCATCGTCAGCCAAGGCAAGGGCCGCGTCGAGCAGCAGCGAGGCTCCTCGGGCCGAGTTGACGGAGCTGCGCGAGAGAAGGTACTCCGCGAACTTGTAGCGTTGCGTCTCCGACATGGGTGAAGCCTTTTTCAGTGACTTGTACGTCCTGTGGACCACATTTGTCTAATTGCTACGATTCTTACTCACTACAAGTATCAAAGCAGGCACGCAGTTACTACCATTGTTTTTATGTGACAATTTAGGTTAACATTATTTGTACACATCTGTAGTTTTATGATTAATATTTTTTAATTTTCGTTTTGATAATTCACATGGGCAAAATTTTAATTTTAGTCACATAAGTCATTGAGCTATGATTGAGCAGTCCCCGCTTGCCGGTTGATTATGTGGACATTATTTATTTAATCTACAACAACTTATGTAACTATATTCAGCAAATAAATTATTTTGAATTTGAATTTGTTTAACATTATATTTTGTTACTCAATGTTATTAGAGAAACAAATATGTTTATATTTATTTTTTATATTAGCTTCCTAACAAAACGGAATCTCAGTCAGACTTGTCTGAGTATTTTCGATTTTGTTAATTAGAAATAATGGAATTGCAGAAAAAAATATACCTGATGATAGTAGTGAGAAGCAGAGAGGTAGCCGGAAGCCCTCCCTCAAAGTGCAGCGCTCTGGAATCTGTCTCGTCGGCAGCCAACAAAACACCCTCAGCGTGTGACACTGTCCATGTGCCGCAACCCATGTGCTCACATAGAGTGAACACATATCCATAGCTGAGTACAAATAAAAAAATCTTTATTTGTACAAAACACAATATGTCTATTGTCTATCTGCGGAATCTTAATTACACACATTGAATACAATTTTAAAACATAGAACAAAACACCAAAATACTTCTTTAGAGAGTGTACTAAGAGGGTTACATTAGAAATGAATAGTAATATTCTGAAACATACAAAAAATACTCACTTTGCAGGTGAATCGTCTTTTTTCAATAGCTGAATAAGATTCTTCAAACCATTCTCCTTATCATAGACATTACCCTTTCCTAGAGCCTTCAACGAGTAAACTGCATGATACAAATCTTGAATCGAAGCATCCTTCTTGTCCAAAATTTGTGTGGCTGCAGACAAAACGTCCGGCTTCAGTGAATTCAGACAGTTTGACAGAGCGGCAACATTTGTCAAATGAAATATTTGTTCTATATTCTTTGTGTCATACTTTAAAGATTTAATATCCTGCAAAAAGAAAATCAAATTATACTATTTTGCTACGTAATTTCGCCTCTATTAGGGATACTTTTCCACATATCCCCACTGTTCGAACTTACTAAGAAAATAACTTTAACATAATTATATTAATATGTATGGAGTGCTCTAACCTTATTCAGCTCCCCTTTCACATTTTGCTAGACAATTATATTTTAAAATAAATATAGTACAGTAAGGGAGTAACCAAATTCTGCTTTTGACCATAGAAAAGAACAATTTTGTAAAAAACTTACTTCACAAATGTTGGGTATGTTAGCATTCAGCTGTTTCAGTCCTTTTACAGCATAGTATAATGATGATATATCCTTGCTCTTGACATTATCCTCAAGTATTCCCTGTAGTCTCTTTACATCAATGGATCCTTGAAGAATGTTAGCATTACAAACCACTAACAATAGTAGAAAGTAAAATGCTGAAACAAAACATAATAATTAAAAACCAAATAGCATAGCTAAGTATTTAATTGTATATTTTTATATATTATGGCCGACAGATATGCTGAAGGTCTAATTGATGGTAGGTTGACTACCTTCTGTAATACAAGCAACGCATCAGGTGGTGCGTAGGCGATTCTAGGTTTTCTGACTTCAAGAGAAATTGTTGATAAAATATTGAAAACGTTTAAAAATATAACCTAATCGTTAAACATACACCGGTGGCATTTGAGTAATGACGTGTCCCTTTGATTGCACTTTTGAGAATATGTTTTTTATAGGTACGTTTCAGATTAAAACTAGAATACTTAGCTTTTATCACAACATATAAAAATAATGTTTATACATGGAAATAAATATAACTATGAACATTAAGAATTTACCTTGAGAAAACATTTCTAACTTGAACCGGCTGAAAGCCACTCGATTCGATTACTGCTGTTATTTTAATATTTTATATAGAATTGAGTCAATTGAGATACGATATAGTTATAAAAATCTTCAGATTCAGAATAAGACACGTTTTTGCACTTATAATTCCATCATCGTTTTCATTTTATTACACGATTATAATTTTATTATATTTAACAATTTGCTTGCTTGCAATATTAAATTAGGTACCCTACCATAGAGTAACTTATATGTATTGTATTATAGTATACACTGTGTCTAGGGTACCTATCACCTATTATCATATATTACTATACTCTTTCGAGTAAATAGTACTTATCCCATGGAATTCGTTTAAGGAAAAAAATTAATTTAACCTCTCACTATATATATTACATATTACTATACTCTTATTAATTTAAGATATACACCAATACACACACAATCAACATATTGCTCTGTGGTATAGCATATGTATGTCCATCTCTCGATCCGATTGTGAATTAATCACTAATAAACCAACCTGTCAAAAATTCTATATCGCATTCATTGGCATTCATATTAGGTTTTAATCCATTCCAAAAAGGTTTAATAATTGAATTTAATTTTCATCTGTTTTTATTAAATAATAATTTAAATCGAAATGGCTCTTGCTAAAGCGCCGTCCCTCGTAAGCTGTAAGTATTTAAATCGTTCGACTTATGATTATGTAATTGTTTCTTTTTTTTTCATAAACTATTAAGTACCTAACGAATAACGTGATAAGTGGAAGTTACGTACGTGATCATAGCTTGAAAATAATTTTTGAAAACCTTTTGTACCCAGTCAATATTTATATATAACCTGAACATTTCTGTATAACTTTCAGCGGCCCTTGCTCAGGCTCGGCCCAAGTTCGCCATCTTCATGAAATACGCAAAAGTAGAGCTGGCACCACCGAAATTAAGTGAAATACCTCAAATCAAAGCTGGCATTGGAAAACTGCTTTCCAGTGCTAAAAGCGGTGCATGGAAGCAACAGACAGTCAAACAAGCCTCCCTGAACGTATTAGTTGGAGCTGAGGTGCTATTCTGGTTCTACGTTGGAGAATGTATTGGCAAACGTCATTTGGTCGGCTATGATGTTTAAATCCCTTTAAGTGTTTATAGTAGACTATCTTTATGTTGTATAAAATAAAGTAAATTATTAAACCTATTGTTTTTTTTTTTTACAAAAAGAATTATGCAAATAGGTTTTCATTGCACGATTAAGAACTGGATGTATGTTTCCACATAATTTATAAAATAAAAATATTCTTTTTTCAAAAGCACCTACCCCTTTGTCACAGTTGATGAGGACACATTTTTATTTAAATAAAAAAGACCATTTCATTACTACAGTATATTAAATAAACCTATTTTTTACAATGGTGCACATTGCTCCATAAATCTATAAGGGTTACAGGCGCTGGTGAACTGAAGTTCAGTCTCCAACTCATCGGGACCTCTCAGCCAGAGGCGGTCTCTGTAGTATCGGGCGCACAACATGAACTCTTTTTCACTGTATCTGCTTACTTCTATTGGCACAAACGGATCTAGATGTTCGAAGCCCTGTCAAATACATACACCATTAAATATGTTTATTTCAAGCACAATGACAGAAGTCCATTGAGGACTTTATTATTATTGTGATAAGTTAATGATGTACTTTGAAGACTTTAAATTGCATATTGCATTAGGGCTCTATTTATTATTATGTTAAGCGTCTACTTCATGTAAGGAAGAATAACTATAAATGTAGAATCTATTTTTCTCAAAGTGCATGTAGTTATTGCTTTCATGATTTAATTTTTTATTGAGACATTTTTTTCATTTTAAGCTGTTACTTGTTTTAAATTTTTTTATTACAAACTCGATAATCAATGACTTAGCCTAGATCAAATTTTGTAGATGGGTAAATATTTTTTACAAAAAAAAAAAAACAAAAGATCTCGTATTATTCGGACTCTAAACTTTAGTATACTTTAGCATACAGCCTAAAAATTTAATTGAAATTGTGGATAATATTTTGCGAAATTTTTCTTACACATATATCTTAATTACATTTTCTATTAAAAACAAGCACATTGAATAAAAAAATAATAATAAAAACATTACCTTCTTATATAATAAATATCGTGGAAAGTAGCTTTCTTGGTGATCTTCGGGTACAGCAATTTGATCCACGGTCAACACTATCACCCCATTCGTCTAGTGGAAAAGAGGAAAATACTGCCTGTTAAATATTATCTCAACTAAAAGCTATAGGTAAGGTAAGGTTCCGTAAGGTTTTGTGAGGAGTATGACATACCCAATTGTTCATAGTTATATCCATAATGGGTGTAGTCAATGAGATTTCTTCCGGTTTGACCGTTTTCTTTGTAGGGGTGTTCATACGTGTCAGGGGATAGAAGAATGAATTGAAACCATCTATTGCAACGAATGTTTTACACCTGGAACAAATTCATTTTTGAATCTTTGTATAGTGGTTCACATTTTTTTATGTGACACTAGCTATTGCACGCGACTTCGCCCGCGTGATGTATGATGTAGCTTTCTATGGATGGAAGAATTTTTTAAATCGGTCCAGTAATTTAATGGTAGGCGATGGTAGCCACCTACTATCAGCCTGTCTTAATATAAAAAAAAAGTAATTTGAGTTTATTCATTACAACCATACAAATCATCCCTCTTTATTAACTTTAACTTGAGAGGATAGCACATGTGCTGCCAAAAAAACCAATTTTGAAAATTCTTTCACCCATAGAAAGCTAAATTATCAGTGAATAACATGTAATATGAGCTATATTGTATAGAGCCACGCGGACGAAGTCATGTGCAACAGCTAGTAGTTAATAAATTTAATAATGTTGAGTACTTTTTCTCGTTTGAGAGGAGTTTGATCTCACTCAGGAGGGCTTCGACGACATCGCAGGCGTACTTGACCCGTCCGATGCCATGCTCCACAAGTTCAGCCAGCGGAGTACCCACTTCGGTCTTCTCACGTTTACTCCACACGTACTCCCTCGATGTCCTAAGCTAATCAATCAAGTGTCATTAATCATCGTACTCCATGTTTTGATGTATGACTTGATATGTTCTCTAAAAGGGCAGATTAATTGCTCGAAGGTCTATTATAATTACATATAAAAATGTTGTGTTGGTTTGTGTATTACAGAAAACCTCGAAAACTAGCAGAAGGATTGACTTGAAATTTTACACAATATGCAATCAGCTTCAAGGATTGATGATATATATTTTTCGCGTAATAATATTCTAGTTTTCTATAACTTCAGTTTCCTCAACATGATGTATATTTACAATGTTCAATTTGATATCTTTTAATTAGAAATAGGTTATAGAATATATACTGAATCCCACTGGTTAATAAATCTTATAATTCCCTCAAAAAGAACCAAAGAAAAATAAGTGAATGTATTACTAAAATTAAATATTGTTCATCATTATCTAAATACTACTTCTGTCCTTGTAGGCATTTAAGAGTATTTAGCCTTATTTAGGAACAAATATTTTTTTATGGTTAATATACTTACTTCAGCCGTTTTGAGCAAAGTTTGGTTTTGACTCTTGAAATGCAAAAGCCAGGCGGCTGCGTCCATGGGCAAATCAACGAAACCCTCGCGTGTTGAAGAATTGGACATCTCCTTGTGACGGAGCGTCCTTCTAAGCCAATCTGACACTGTATTCAACAATTCATTTACCTATCATGTTTGATTCCAGGATTTCAATATTAAAACTAATATAAAAATACTTAGTAGGCAATAATTTAATTTCGGCACTAATGTAATAATGCAGTATGAGAATAATATCATACTGCGTTTTGCTAAACAAAACCAATAACTACAGGGTAGGTTAGGTTAGCACGCCAGTACCCCTCTGGTGTTGCTTGCGTTCTTAGGCGAAGGTAACCACCTACCATCAAGTGGATAGGCATTCTGTTTGCCACCCTTTGTAATATAAAAACTGCAGTTGCATAATTAAAGCCATACAATTGTAGCTAATGTGTGGCCTCCCTTAGAGAATACAATGTTTCAAAAATAAATTAAGTCAAAATATTATGTTGACTCACCCCATGGTACATGAACAATTAAGAATCCATTTTCATGAGCAAAGTGCAGGAGGTGCGCAAGGGTTAATGATTTGCCAACACCCTTTTCACCATCTGACCATATTGCTAAAGAAATATCTTGATTTTTTCACACAGTTTTTTAATATTTGCCATCAAGTAATAATATTACAATTAGTAATCTGGTATGACCTGACATGCTCTAGTGATAGTTTAATGTTTAGTGAGGGTCATGCGCTTGAACAGGTGAAAAGGGAACTTGTAAGGAGCACAATATGGGTTGTGCAAATAACAATAGAAAACATGAAAAATAACAATTTCAATGTGTATAAAAAAGGATACAAAGTACGTATCTAATAGCCGGCTTGTTGAAGTCTGTTGCTTTGATACAATTCATTAAATCCAATGCCGGTTGACGGACCATAAGGGTAGTTTCTGTAAAAGTCTTAGTTTGTTTCGTAAAACTCTTCGGTAAGCCTCCGTGACCAAATAATTGTTTGCATAAATCATTGTTAAGAGTGTAAAATAAACCAACTTGTTTTTCGTTATGTTGTGCCTGCAAAGATAAGTTTTATAACCTCAAATAAAGTGTATACATTTATACAAATAAGTTAACAATTGTAACACTGTAAGATTTTAATTTAACGGTATATCGTCAAACAGATATTTAGCTACAATTAAGAGTTTTTAGAGACAAAAGCATATTTTAGTAAGATTTAATACTAAAAGAGCTTACTGGAGATAATTCTGTAGTTTTAAATGTGACGGCTCCTTGTGAATAACGTCTACAAACATGAAGCCAGCTTCGTGATAGCATGGCTGATTATTAAATAATAAAAATATATAATTTTCTAGTAAAAACACTGTTTATAGTTAAATTTAAATGTTATTATTTTTTAATAATGCAGGCAGACACCTGACACAGAATAAATCTTTCTTTACTCTTGTGAATGTCAGACGGAGTTTTAATTATTTACTGTTCTGTGACATACAGGGAGTGCACAGAACAGATAAATTTCAAGAATTTATTGTCAGACAACTTTACGAAATGCTCCTATTTAATCTGAGACGAAATATTATTATTTTTTTTATTTCAATTTACTTTAAAAACTTAAAACAATCAATTATTTTATTATTTCATTTATTTTACTGTAAAGATGACTTTAGCTTTTGTCTTCTTTCCTTAAACAAACTTATAGGTCTACTATTAAAATCTGGAACATCCTTTTCTTCTGGTTTAGCTTTCTCGACGACATCATTTATCATTATTGCTTTCTTTGTAGAACTTGAACATTCATTTTCATATTTCTGTATATCTTCCTCTGATCCTTTATTCAAAATTTCTGATTCCCCATATTTAGTCTTTTTTAATATAGAGGTACTTTTACCCTTTAATGATTTTGAATGAGCCAAATAAATGTCATTGGGTGTTAAAATACCATCATTTGGATTATACTGTTTAGTAGATGGTTCAATATCACTGTGGTTAAAAGTGATTTGTATTGTTTCACTGTCATCTTCATCGGCAAAAGAAATACTTTTCTTTAGTGTTGGAGTTTCTTCAACATCATAATATTCAGTGGCTTCTTCTTCATAATCATTTTCTTCAAGAATATCATCCAACCTGAAAAAATTACAATTAAATTTATTTTTCCTAGCCCATTTAGCATTATAAAGGTGATGACTTTTACTAGATAGTCCTAAAATAAAAATAAAAACTTTTTTTTATTATTCTTGTTTTTTTTTTAAATAAGCATTCAATTTGTCAGTAAAATAAAATTTTACTTACACATTAAATAAAATAATGTACTAACCTATCCATCTCATCTTCAACTTCTTCAAGACATTCTAGTTCATCTAATTTTTCCAACAAAATATCCTCCGGTTTGCCCTTTCTTTGATCTTTAGTTTTTATTTCAAACAATTTTTGTTTAAGTTCATTTTGTTTATCTATGATTTGTTGCAGTAAGTCTAGTTTTGAAGTTTGTTTTGGAGTTTTTATTTCTTCTTTACCCATTTTTAACTGGGAAACTTCATTAAAACATAATTTAGAATCCACTTCACCACCAGGGTTTTTTATAACTGATGTCTGTTTTCCGATTTCATTGCCTCTAGGAACACTATTTAATTCAGCTTCTAATTCTTCTTGTAACTCTAACTCTTCCAGCCTGTCCCATAACTCTTCATCTGTTATGGTGGAATTAGTTTCTTTTGATTTTGTTTGTTTGTATTGTCTCATGTTATCTGCATGTCTTTTCCTCCATTCTTTATCTTCTGATTCATCATATTCTTCTATAATTTCTTTACCTGAACTCTCATGCAGATTTTGTTGGGTAAATGTTATTTGATTTTCTAGGTACTCTTTTTCTCTTATGAATGTGTCTAGTTTAGATTTGGCATCTAAAAATAAATGTAAAATATTAGTAAAAACAGGAAAAAGTGGGCAGTGATTTTATCTCTTCTGACAGTAGTGATAAATATATAAAACAATAAGTAAATACTGCAATATATCATTTCAAAATAGACATTCTGCCAATGTCCCCGTCGCCGCCAGCTGCGATGGCAACTAAGCCAAATACAACATACTAGATTAATTTCAGCCAATAAATTCATATGTGTGTACTTTTTTGTTTTCCCCAATGTTCATGGCTTTCTTTTAAATAAAATGCAAAATTAATAGACACAAATGCTTATATTTTTGCCTCCATATCTATACACAGCTAATTTCTACTGTGCATATTATTTAAAATTTAACCTGCATCTTGACTGAAAAACATTATGTACTTACTGTTCAACCTATGCTGACGTAATATTTCAGCTTGATGTAAGGAACATTTGACAAAGTAATCAGCGCCAAGTGATACTGTGATCTCATTTGTATGTTTAAGTTCCCCCCTGAAGAATATTCTGCTGCCGATAGGTATAAGAGCCGATACTTTTAGCTTATCTCTGTATTCATTAAAATTTAATATGTCTAAATTATTTAAATAGTTTTGCCAAAAGTTTATATTCTTTTCATTTTCTGCAATTTTCTAAAACAAATAAAATGTTTAGAGGACATATTTGGAGGGTTGTTTTTTTTTTAGTAGATAATACATAATTTAAATTTATATACGTACTTTGTAATAGGCGTCAGTTAATATATTCATATTGAATAAAATAATATATTTTGTATCAAATTTGAAATTTTGATTTAGTGTTATGTATTAAGTATGTGATCATCTAAATCTTTACGAAGTCAAATGGAAATTAAGTAATATAATTGAATTTAATGTAAACATGTAATTTAATGTAAATGTCAAATGTCACACATTTATATCATGTTTATATCCATAGACACTAATATTATGTTTATATCATATCAATCCATTATCAATCAATGCCAGTTTTCCGTAATCTCACGAATTCACTGACCTGTATAAACCACTGGACAGGCTGCTGTCAAATGTCAAATTATTTTTATGTCTATTTGGAAAACTCCATTTTGGCGCTGTAGGTTATGGAGCGTCTAACTAGTATGAGTTGGTAAATGAGTTGAGGTTTCATATTAGGGTCACTTGGTGCTATGTCTTTGTCTTTCATAACCATATGGATCAAAAGTCTAGTTACCTGGCCATAAAATAAAATAAAAAACAATAACCATCAATATGGCTCATACATACATAGAATAACTAAAGCAGTTATTTTATTATTCTATGGGCACATATATCCTGCCATAGACGAAGTGCTAACATTTCATTCATATTGTATTATTTGCGCCATAGACACTAGATTTGCGTCAAGGAATATAGTACACTGTAAACGAGAATTGGCGCGAATTGAATTTTGTACGGATTCGGTTTCGAACAGCAAAATTACTTTTGTTTTGTTTGCATTGAAGGAACAATTTTTATTTAAAAAATGGCTACATCAAATAGTAATAAATTGCGTATACTTGAAATTAATAATAATTTAAAGAAAATAGAAGCGTACGTCAACGATGAAGTAAGTTTTATTAGTCACCAACACAATCCAAAATTTGATTATTTCTCTCTAATAAAATTAAAAAATTAGAGAATTATATACAGAGAGTATAGTAATATATGATTATATATAAATATTGCTCATTGTCACGTTGAAATACCTCAGATCCCTTTTATAATTTAAATAAACCTTCATATAAAATTTTTATTATTTTTTTTTGTCAATATTATATCGTATTAGTATACTTTTTGCAAATAGGTTTATTTACCTATATACGAGTATATATTCGTCTTTTTGGTGCCATTAATGACTATTGATTCCAAAATGTTTAGCCAGTTTTGAAGTGTAGCTCTGAGGTGGTTTACAAGGGACGTGAGGAGATCAAAGCTCTTTTGAATGAGATTAAATTTTACACTGAAGAAAAAATTGATCTAGAAAATGATTTTAGTAAGTATTTCGCTAGCTTTTATACTATTTTAATAGTGGTGAATGTCAAAAATGCCTATTCTTAAAATTATCTTAAAGGATTTAGGTCTGAAGAAAAAAAAGTAATGGGGTGTGGCTGTGTTGTGGACACGGCTGAGTGTTTTATTTGAATATATTATAATATTATAATTAATAATATAATCATCATCATCATCATCATCTCAGCCGCAGGACGTCCACTGCTAGACATAGGCCTCCCCCAAAATTTTCCAATAGGACCAGTCAGAAGCAGCCTGGATCCACTGTTGACCCGCAGCCTTTATTAGGTCGTCCTACACTGCGCTTGCTGGTCCGTAGCCTCCACTCGAGGACTTTCCAGCCCCAGTGGCCGTTGGCTCTCCATACTATATGCCCTGCTCACTACCACTTCAACTTACTGATCCGCTGGCTTATGTCGGTAACTTTCGTATCTCTACGGATCTCCTCATTTCTGATATTATAATTTATAATATAATAATATATTTGAATACATGTAAAGTTGGGGTACAAAAACATTCATCAGTTTTCAAATTCATTTCTTTCCTAAGTTGTTGACTCCTATTAAGCAGTTAGTTGTAATAGTTACAAAAAATGTTTTCAACTTTATAATATCATTCAGAGCAGGGTAAATGCAATAAAAAGCAAATACAAGATTTGGACAAAATCATTGATGAAGATAAAAAACGCCAAAGTGAATTGCAAATTTTATATCAGCAAGAAGAGAAAAAAAAAATTGAACTTGTGTATGTTATATTTTCCTATTGATTTGTAGTTATTAGTCCCATGAATAGTAGTTTATAGCATTTAATCAAACCACACTATCATGTATTTTTTTTTCATGTTTTTATTGTTTGTTTGAGTTGAAGTATGCGCCTAGAGAAGGAACCTAGAAGAAACTGTGTGACACAGCTAGTATTAATATATTCACAGGATAAAGTACGGAGTCATGATGCAAGAAAAGAGTCAACGTCTCCGAGATTCACACAAGTATTTCGTAAGTACTTAATTCATAAAATTCACTTGTAACTATATTAACAAATATTATTGTTAATATATAATTAATATATTACTCTTTAGGGTTTCAAAAAGAAAAAAAATAATGAAAAAAAAAACTTCAGTCTAACTTTCTTTTAACTTTTTTAAAATAATTTTTAGTCTTATTTCTTATAATACTAAATGAGGAATTCTTGGATGCCACGACGATCTCGCAAACGCCTCGTAACGATTTTGACGAAAATCTATTCTTAGGAGTTTTTTTAGGTCTAGAAATCGTTCTGTCAATCTTCGAGAAAATTCGTTTTAGGTAGTTTTTTTAATGGAACGTTTACAAAAGTATTATTGTTTGATATTTATTTATTTATTTCTTTGCTATAAAACCCTTATTGGTTCACTCGGTCACCCAGTCTAGTTCAAATTAAAGCGAGATCTTTTCTTGTTCAGAAAAAAGAATACTATGTAAAAGAGCTGGCAATGATAAAGGAAAAATGCGAAGAATTGTTGAAGAAGAAGACGCAGGCTCTTAACGTTATCGACGAGTTGCAACGGGAATCGAACGAGATGAGCCCATCTGTGCCGTATGACACCTTCAACTCTATCATGTGAGTAGATATCCTTTAAAATACTTATATAATAAACTATACAACCAAACAAAAATAAATATCCTCACACATTCCACACACCACAATCTACTTACACACTAAGCAACAAATGCTTGTATTATGGACCGTTTGGTTAACAGCTAGGATTACTAGCCACTAGACCAAATGTGCCGTTTATATTAAATTGTGTTGTTCTGCGGCCTATACATTTGATTTTCTTCAATGTAGAGATGTGGGTCATTAGCACAAAATTATAGGTACTCACAAAGTACCTAGGCTAGTTACCTATCTAATTACTCATAGGTACTGTGATTTGACGGGACTTTATATTATGTCATTTTTTATCAAAGGTCAGTAAATTAAATTAAAAGAGGAGATGCAAATGTTCTGCCTACCTTGTTAGGATATAAGGCAAAGGAAACACTACCTATTTCAGACTTGTCAGTGGACGTTTCGCAACTGAAGAACTTAAGAAAGACTTAAGTGTTTTTAGGTACCTTAAGTGTCTTAAGTTATAAGTCATCGGCTCGTATACTATGTGCCTTGCCCATTGTTACTAACTTCTTCAAATCATCCATTTAATAAGCAAAAAAAAAAAGAAACATTTTAAAAGTTATCCACTGTCAGAAACTTTGAGGTTTCAAAATCTAATGAAAATTATTATTGCAGGGGCATAGAGGCGAACGATGAGCTGCTGAAGGAGAAAAATCCGCATAAAAATAAAACCTCGAAAAAGTAGAATATTTAGGTATCTATACCCCATTAAACCAATTTGGTTTATTTTATTTGATACTGAATTATTATTACTGATACTGAATAAAATTTTATTCATATTTTTTTTCATTGATTTAGCTGCAGAGGTACTTAACTAAATAATTATTTGTTTGTACTTAATTTTCGTTATTATTAAAGCATAATATAACATCTAGAACCAATAAAATTTGTTTTTTTTTTTCATTGAATTACTTAAGTACTTGCCAAGGTACTACATTACATTTAAGTACCTACCTACATTTGATACTTAACTTAATAATTCTTTGTTTATACTTAATAATAATTTCGTTATCATTAAAACATATACCTAACATTTGTATCTTCTTATAATTAATGAATAAAGTTTGTTGATCCTTCATACATTATATTTTTTATTTAAATACCTACCCCGCCACCACACTCTCGCGAAGTTGGGCAAGGCGAGGCGAGATGCCGTGTGGACGGGCACCTCGCCTTACTTCGAACGAGTGTTTAACGTCATATTTCATACTTCGGTCAACTTTCCCGAATACTTCGTCGAGAAACTTCGCGAGAGTGTGGTGGCGGGGTTACATTTACCTGAAGAGGGGCCACTATGTGCATTGACTTTTTCATATTTTAACTTAACTGGGGCCTTAGACAAAGTAACATGACGAAGACGATAACGAACTTCGAAAACAATAAAATGTATGGGATTGACATATGCCTTCGTTAAGTCACGTGATACTTCCCATACATTTTGTTGTTTCGAACTTCGTTATCGTCTTCGTCATGTCACTTTGTCTAGGGCCCCAGTATTTTTTTCTCTATAAAAGACACCCTATGTCCTTTGATGTACCTATCTCTGAGAACATGTATTGTATATGACGGATCCGGATGGGCCGAAGTGGGTATCGGACATAGCGACGATCTTTCAATTGCTTCTTTAAAGTACAATCAATCAGCGTTTATTTGCTTCTAGACGGATATTAGACAATAGTTATTTACAATGATTGAGTTAACAAAATAATTAACTATGAAAATCTTAATTTTGCAAAATTGTATGCTTGGAAACCGACAAGTCTCTTGGTCAAAGAATTCCCAAACAACCGTCCACAATCCCGACCTGAACAAAACAAAAGTGAATCTAATTTTCCACTCAAACAAACCAAGAGCAAATCAAACCCTTCTTCATCCCCGCCAAGAGCCATGTACAAGCGAAGCGGAACCGGAAATCAAATCGATTAGCCTAGCCAATCAACGCTGTCTGTCCCTGCCTTCTTGAGTTTCCAATCAACCAACATTACAATTTCAATTGACGTCCAATCAGAAAAGCATACGCCCTATGTTATCCGTTGACCAACTTATAAAATTGAATGAAATGTTGCCATTTTAAATAATAAGCGCAAGACACAGAAAATGAAGAAAAACCATATTGCCAGATAGAAAACTGAATATAGAGCTATCTGTAACGCGATGTCGCCATACATAGACTACATCCAATCGTTGCGAAGGTGGCGCCATCCTTATTTTCCGACATATATAATTTTATGTTAATCGTTCAAGTGGTTTGGCGTTCACTTATAATTGGCAGGCAACACACATTGGTCGAAAACTTTTAATTTAGATAATTATTGTAATTATTGTTGGTTGTAATGTAATTGAACTCATAAAATCCATAGGCAAGGCAATTAGGCATACTGTTACTGAAGACATATTATTTTGACTTAGCAACACAGAACAGTTGATATGACAGTATGACACTGACAGGACAGTAACATTGATATGACAAATGACGTGTAAACTGGTGATGTTTATACGAATATGATGAAGTTATAAAATCGGTTACTAGGATCTATGTTAATTATGTCATGTGTATTCTTCTAAAGTTTAAGGAAAACTAACTTTATGCTAACCGATTAAGGTATAAAGTGTATATACATTAAACTAGTTTAAAGGTTCATTTTGCATTGACAAATCAATTTAATATTTTCTTGCCGTGTTAAGTATTTGCATTTTGCAATATTTTTAATTTTTCGTAATAAATAAGAAAGCTATTTTCATATAGCTTTATTAATTTAATGGTAGTTAATACTTTCAAAACAAGCATGTAATGAATAAAGAGCTTCTCAATACATAAAATTCATAATATAAAAAATGGACGAGAAAATATCTATTTTACACGAGCTATATGTGTTTTCCGAGTGGAAACCGGAACCGGAATATATAGTAAGTTTAATAAATACAATTACCGCAACATGTTTTATTTGCGAACATTAAAATGTGATGAAAACTAATTTATTGATCCTATGTTATTATTTTTCAGCAAAAACCTGACACTATATTCCCTGAAAATATATCAGCTTTTTGGAAATGGTTTAAGTTTTTTGGACCCAAAAAAAGCTTGATAGACAGTGTAACAGCGTGAGTAAATAATTAACTTTTTAATAAATTCCCTAGATACAAAGATTACCTACATTTATCATCATAGTAATCAAGTATTTAGTTGTTTTTAGTCTAGACGCTTATTTTAACTTTTTTAAATTGGGAATTTTTTTGCTTACGATAATTAACTGCACAAATGGTTATGATTATTATGAAGTGCAGCCTCCTTATCCACATAACATACATATAAGGTACTGTGGGATTTGGGGTCAGGTTGGACAATGTTCCTGGAACTGCATAAATATCTTATATTTATAAAAGTCAATGTGTGTATAATGTATCCCCTATAGACTCTCCTATAGACTCCAAAACCGCTATACCGATTTTAATGAATCTTTCTTCAGGCAATCTTCAGATTAGTGTAGCGGGTGTTCCTATGAAGTTTGGTAGCAATTGGATGCAAATGAAGACGCAGGCAAAAACACTAGTATAATATTTTTATATTCATCTTTAAAACTATAGGTATAAAGAGCGTCAGCAAAAGTGGCATTTGGCACTTGGCGATGAAGGTAAAGTTATTGCCATCCTTACTGACAATATTTTGGAAATACGAACAAAGAGATCAGAATATGCCACTATTGCTGCAAGGACCACGGGTGAGTAGCTTCTCTGGCTAAAACTAATATTTATAACAACTAGTAATAACTAAATATTTGGCTCTCTGAAAAAAATCACCTAAATACTTACTTTAAGGAGCTTATAAACCAAATGCATTTGGAAACTGGAACGGGAATCATCTTACAGCTGACCAAAAATCTGAATATTTAACAGATCATTTAATTGATAGCCCTTTTTAAGGTCCAGGAAAACATTTTCGAAACATATTTAATTGAAAATTTTTATCAGTACTCTTTTTACAGTGAATCGCGATAGTTATTCTCAATGGAGGAAGTTAGTTTGGAGTCCTGACTGTTCATTTGTTGCTCTTGCATATGGCAACGGTATTGTCAGTTTCTTCGATCTGACCGCTTCTAACCTCTTCAATATTCCAGTGGTAAGTAATTTTTTTTATAGGCTTAAAAAAAGAACAAAAATAAAATGTAAAAACTAAAGAAAAAATATGCTAAATCCACAATCTCCCTTGAATTTTAAAGATAAAATTTAACAATTTTCAGGTGATTTCAGTCTAACTTAAGTCTCCACCACCGGGGCCTATTTAGGGCAAGCTATGCTAAGAAATGAAATATGTAGACTAAGTAAATTTTGAGTTATTTTTTATAGGAATGTTCGCGTCCAGGTGGTCTAGAGTGTACAGACAACGCTCACGCTGTAACGGACATTATTTTTATGCCTTTGAGGGTAAAGGATAACAAATGGTAAAAGAAACCTTTCCTCCTTGAGTTGTTTGTGGCTTCTTAATATGTACTTATGGTGTATATATTTGATTATGTGTTCAGGAGTTGGGAGGTGGCCGTGATAACGTACGACGGGTCGGTACGTGGCTACCTGGTGTCTCCTACAGAGGGATTCACTCTGCATCACCGGTTTAGCGTCTCCGGAGGCGTCTCTGCAGTGGTCCACGCCCCACAACACCACACCATATACCTCGTCTCAATGCCCCGGACCGATGTTAATGTAATATTCTCAACACCTGTTCGAGTAATGTAATATTCCTACTGTTGTGCGATTACCATTGCATACTAGCAATTACCCACTATATATGAACACAGCAACGTCACAGGTGTTGCAGTTGCGCTGCCGACCTTACTATGATGAATAATGGATTAGGAAAAGATGAAACAGAATATATTACGTTTGTTTTCTGTAAGGGGATGGTTTTGCAAAAAGAAATTTTTTTTTTTTTTTTTTTTTTTCAAGTTAATGGAGCTTGTAGGCTTTTCGTTCGGTAATAAGAAAATAATAAAATTTGCTAAATATTCAGCTATGGAATGCTCTTTCGAATGCCTATAGTCAATAGCCAATAAAATACACGAAGTTGTGGTTGATCAGGAGCCGTCGTGCGCGCTGAGCGCGGGGTTGAGCGCGTGGCGAATGCTCAACGAGGAGCCGTTCTACAAGCTGAGCGTCGTCTCCGACCAACTGGAGGCTCAACTCGCTAAACAGAAACTTCATATCGCCGCTTATATACCTTTCTTCGCGACAAACAATTTGGTGAGTCCCTTTCATCACAACTCTTTCAATACATCATCATTTTATTTCATATCGTACCATTATAAATGCCAAAGTTTCTGAGGATGAATGGTATGGATGAAATTCGGCACACAGTATATTACCTGGATATTTTTTATCCTGGAAAAATGTTAGGTTCCCCAGGGAACTTCGAAAAATATAAAAAAAAATAGACGCCACCGTCGTCATATATTTTCTCAATTTTTATATTTTTCAGTATAAGTTTAAGGAAATCGTTTCAGGCTTTCATAGTGAAAGTTTCGCTGTCTCCGGACGCCTCAAAGCTGGTGTGTCTGCATTGCAACGGGGAAGTGTCGGTATGGCGACTGCCTCTGCTGCGTCTGCTGTACAGACACCCCCTGGAGACGCAGCCCCATCACCACCTGGACAATCCGTACCGCACCCTGGACCCTAAACTTCGCGACCCCATGCTCTTTCATCCGACGGACGTCGCTTGGTGGTCCAATGAGGTAATAATGTAGCAGAGCTGTATCGATTGGATTAGGATGACACTATAATGAAGCATAATTAGATAGATGCAAGCTAAAATTCATGTGGAACCTCTTGTTCTTACGGTGCAATTTCTCTAGTACGTTATAGACAGAGAAAAGAAGATTTATATCAACAATGTATTTTTGTTTATTTTTTCCAGGAGATAATATTATCCCGTTTTAACGGAGCGGTAACCGTGTGCAACATAAAAGATATGGAGAACTTACTCGGCGACAAACCGGAATTCTTTCAAGGAGTGCCACAAGTATGAAAAAGTTTTTATTCGCTAGTTTTTGCTAGGGATTAAATTATAGTTTATTTTAAAGGAAAAAAATGGTTAAACAGGCTGACAGTCCACTTGATGCTATTTGAATTTGGATATTTTGTGGATATGTCAATTTTGATGAGTTTGTTTTTAATTTCAGGTGAGCTCGAGCCACGACGGTTCGTTCGTGGTGCTGGAGTGCGAGTCAGCGGTGCTGCCAGCCAACAAGTCGCGCGGCGATCAAAATGTACCTTTATCTCCTTTTCATTAAATGGTCAGCAGGCAGACTGTCCGTCCTAATGCGGCTACCGTCTCCTATTAACACAAAAAACACGGAAAATAAGGGTATCCTAGTCCTTTACCGATCTCGATAGATTAAAGAATAAGGACAAAATGCTCTAACATATCACATGACTTACTTACCGAAACAGAATAAGCACACTGTAAAAGGGTGGTTACTTCCGCCAGATGGGCTCCTGAAACGACTGCGAAACACAGTGTTTTCTGACACTGTTTTGAAAAGTTCATTATTCCACAGTCGGGTCCTACCAGGAATCAAACCCGGGACCACTGAGGCAGAGTGGTAAGGCAAGCACCTTAACCTCATTAAGGTTCGAGTATCGTGATTTACGTTTCAAGAGAAATAAAACATTATTGGTTATTGCAAAGGTTATGGTTATACCGGTTAGTGCTGCCATCTAGTGTTCTCTGTTAGTAAAAAATAATAAGAGTAAGCAAGCGAGCCTTAACGTTTAGACGGAGGTGGTGGAGGCGGAAGAGGGTCTGTACGAGAGCGTGCGCGAGCTGGTGAAGTGGATGCTGTACAGCATCACGGACCTGGAGACGTTCCAGCCGAAGCCGCGCTCCATCACGGTGCTGCGCCGCGTCTACCGCCTCCTCGGCCTCAGGAGTACAACGCCGCAGGAACTCTTCTCCAGGAAGGCGAGTTGTGATCCGGATCGAAGGACCACCGAACATTTCAATATTTTATACTAATATTTGCCAACGATTTAGTCTGCATATTTTTATAAATTATAGTCAGAGTTATTTCCGATAATATTTCACCATAATTCATCATAATCGAATTTCAAAAAGTCATTTTATATCTGATAAGCTGATTCTTGAGGAAGGTTTAGTCTATTTTAAAGTAAAAGTAGCCGAGAAGAGTAAAAAATGTCAATTCAAATGAAACTGTATTTGTATACTGTAACACTATTTGTACAAAAATAATTTTCTTAATTTTCTGTAATCAAATGAGCTTAAATTTTTTTTCTGCACTCTTTCAAATTTCTGTCACATGACACTTCTCGAAAGTGAGGTGCGATTTTCGTTCCCTATTTGAATTGAAATGCGTCGTTAGAGTCGAAAGCCGTCGGTTTAAATACCTAAATGAAAAGGTGAATAATCGGTTTAGATCGAGAGCGGAAAATATTCAGAGGCGCTGGCGTTGGCCTCTCGGTTCCAGCTGGACAGTGACCTGGTCTACCAGCAGCAGTGGAGGAAGAACCCCGTCTCCACCGACGCCATCGCGCAGTACCTGGTATGTGACTGATCGGTGGAACTGTTAGGGGTTGACGAGGCGAAGAGCTGACTTCCGATGTGGTGAGGTTACAGAGCAAGGTGTCGAGGAAGATTTGGGCGGTGCACCAGTGCGTGGACCGGCTGCCGGAGACGCTGCCGGCTGCCAACGAACTCCTGGACTTCGGCCTCAAGCTCACCAATGAGGAAATATTAAAAGGTCTACATTGAAACCATATCAACTAATATAATTTTGACTGCCTACGTAACGCTAATTTTTGTAAGAAATCGATCTGTTACCATGACTGTTTTATAATTCACAAGCTTCTGCCCGCGACTTCATCCGCGATCCTTTTTTGAGCGCTTAAATTAACAACATATGTAGTTAATGCATAATTTACCCCATATTTATTGCTCATATTATATTTCTGTCCGGTGTTTTATATTCTTAGGACTTTTGCTCATTATCAGACAAGAACATTAGACAAGAAAAATGTCTTGTCTGGTTTATCGTACACATTTATGCAAGACGTCTTATCGTCAGTCTGTATTAATACTAAAAGATATATAATTTAGGTAATTTAGGTCTTTGAGTGAATACGCCAAATAATTTAGATTCTATAACAGCAACAAAAAATATGTCCTCGAAAAATCTCAAAACTTGTCGCAAGGTATCCCCAGTTTATGTAATATAAAATATGATAGCAGGTTTCTTTTTAATTTTTTTCCACTATTTGAACGTTTAATTTAAATGAAAGCGTGGTCACTACATGCGTTTTCGCTAACGCAAACTTGTTTACATTGTCTAGTAGATGTCGTATCTAAAAGGCGTCTTGTGTAGGCACTGCATCGAATATGCAGCCGACAAAATGACTAGAATGCGCGCGACATAAGAAAAAATGTCTTGTAATATGTATGTATAGTCTCATATAGCAATCTTATATTATCTTATAAGACATTTCTCATAAGACACAAGAGTTTTTCTTATAATATGCAATAGGCCTTAGATGGTTTCCCGCGAGATTCCCGTCGTTGCTCTAAGCAAATACATTCGTTGCACATTTGTATGTGCAGAGATAAACAAAGAGCGCACAGAGGACGCGGTGAACGACGTGGAGGAGATCACGCTGGAGCACCTGAACGCGTACAGCAGTGAGCTGCTGCGGTGCAGGCACGTGATGCTGTTCTACCGGCAACGGCTGCGGCTGTACGAGGCGGTGCTGCGCGGCGAGCGCTCGTCCTACAAGAAGGCCATGTACGAGCGCCTGCGCACGCGCAGCGTCGAGGCCAGCGCGGTGGAGCTGGCTCAGGAGCGGCGCCTTGACGCGCTGCGGGCGCTTTGGCCGCATCTGGCCGGCGTGCGCACGCGTCTCAAGGTGCTTTCAGCCATTCCGGAGACGACGAGCCCCTTCGACTACAAGGACCTGCTCCCCGTTCCCGAAGAGCACGAGCGCTCCGAGGACCCACCGCCGCCCGAATACGACTGGTGCAGGAAACAGATATTCAGGTAGGTAGTGCTCGCATTGATAGATAGATAGATCTACATCTATGTATCAAAAGCATTAGTGATCATCAAATGCACTGCGGTCCCAGTAAATAATTTCGGTCGCAGATCGATCTGGAACTCGAACTGGTCTGAGTGCTCGAGCCCCGAGGCGGAGCCGGCGTCGCTAGAGGAGGAATCGCGCGCGGTGTGCGAGTGGTACTGCGCACGCGCACGCGAGGTGGAGGCGCGCAGCGGGCTGGCGTCGCATGCGCTGGCGCTGGCCGCGCTGGCGCCCGACTCCGTGCAGCACCGTCCGCTGCGCCAGCTGCTCTTCCACCTGCTCACCCTCGACACGCTGCTCTACGACCTCAACATCGACCACGTCACGCTGCCCATGCTGGAGGGCTTCACCAACCTGCAAGTATGTCAGCTGCTGGTCTCCAAGTCGACGCCAGAGAGTCTGGTGCACGATCTGAAGGAGCTGGTGATTCCGTACCTGAAGCGGTACGAGAAGTTGACGAACTGCGTGGACGCGTGCCTGTCGGGGCTCACGGAGCTGCTGGAGAGCATGAGCGCGGACGACCTGTCGCCGATCCTGGTGGTGCTGCAATCGCCGACGGAGTTCCGGCTGGACGTGCTGGCGCATCTGCAGCTGGTGGAGCGCTGCCTGTTCGCGTACAGCGGCACCGAGCAGCTGGACAAGGCGTGCGACTTGCTCGACACCATCCTGCGCGAGACGGACGGCAGCATCTCGGCGTCGTCGCTGATGCGGCGCGTGCGCGCACTGGAGCGCGTGGTGGGCGCGTGCACGCGGCTGGCGTGGCGCGGCGTGCGTGTACCGCTCGCCGAGCTGCGTCGCCTCGCCGCCGAGCCGCCTCACGCGCGCGCCCTCCTCACCCGCCTCGCGAGGCACCACTCCGCCAGGTGAGCATTTATCATTGGCATGCTTGTTGTTTCGATCAAGCCTTTTTACAATTATGAATGTTGGAACCAAATTTACCCACCAACATTATAAACTTAAATAAATAACATTAAAATATTGAATACTTTCAATTTCAATATGTTGGACATCACTAAATACCTATACATTGTCATTTATTCGATTAGACATAAAGTTGGCAAAAAGTGCAATTTAACTGTTGTGCCAGATAAAATACAGATATTGACGATTGAAAATACGCGCGCGAGGTGGTCGCTCGAAGGACCAAAATGTTGGGGGATGGGTGTGGTGAGTTAAGGGATGTTAATGCTGACTTTTTATATGTTAAAATAAATGTTGTGAGTACACCCGATCGATGTAACGATCTATTTTGCACTGATTTTTATTGTTTAATTAAATAATTACAAGCTTGCGGTGACCGACCTAAATAGGGGTCACGCGCCGCGCTACGTCATCACAAAGTGTTTGGTAGTAAACCAAACAGTTCCAGTCCAGTGCGTTTCTTAGAATGTCTTTAGTATATCATAAATATGAGACAATTGCTGTACTCGAAACAACTATACACTAAAAAGTCACCCTTTATGATTATTTCCAGAGATGGAAAATGTACGCCACAAGAGTGGGATAAGCTGTTAACAGATCTTCTCGAGTTGCAATCCACACTCTTTACGTGTGTCTCTAAGGAGGAATGCTATGAGGTGATTTTATAAAAGTGTTATAATTTTTTTCAATAAATTTAATTTCTTGATTATTTCGCTATTAGTGTTTTATTATCGCCCTAAATATTAGTGTTAAGTTTAGTGGTATGGTACAGATATACGCGTCCTCACTGCTGACGTCGGGCGAGGCGAATTCGATCCGGTTAGCGGGCGACGCGCTGACGTGCGATGAGGTGGCGCGCGAGGCGTCGACGCGCCGCGCCTCGCTCGTGAGCTATCAAACTTCCTTGAAGCTGGTGCTCGGCGCCGCCACCGAGTACTTCAACTCGGCCTCCTCTCTCACAGACCCCGCGCTCAATCTGGCCAGGTGCATATTGCTTCTTTCATTTATTTACAACTTATACAGATTGAGAGTAAATACACACTCCATATGATGGACAAACATATTTGTGAAAAACACCTACTATGCACTTCTGTGAAGAATCCTCAATTAATAACAAACTTTTAAAGTTATTTAAATTACCATTACCCCAGCCCTCCCTTATCCCTTATCCTTCTATGGTGGGCAGCGCACTTGTAGCACTTATGGCGTTGCTTGTGTTACAGGCGACGGTAGCCACCTACCATCAAGTGGACCGTCAGCCTGTCTGTCGACCTTAACATAAAAAAAAAATATATGTTTAATATTAATTATGTTGATGCACAGAATAAATCCATATCAACGTGTAGTTGTACAACTGTCTACATGCTCTGGTAAAGGATTTTTTTCTGAAAATTGTTCTGGTCAGTGGAACGTGTATTGCTTTCAAGTCCCTCGAGGATATTTGACACTAACATATTTAACAGCATAATAATTTCCATCAATATAATTTCAGTTCACAAAATCAGTTAATTTGAACTATTTCCCAGATGCTGCCTTACTCTGATCAAAGACAAAACACCGGAAATAGAAGAGGAATTGGATCTTATATCCTCTTTGGAAATTTTGAATTCTTTCGGATTGACAATTCTTCCAATACAAGGTAACGATGTCATAAGTGTATCGAACTTCCTTAATTAAAAACCATTGCAATTGTATAAAACACTCTAAAGACCTGAAATTTTAAACGGCGTAAAAAAACCGTTTTATCCAATAAGTGTTCGTTTCGTCCAGTTCGACTATGTGAAGAGAAGCTGACGCTGATCGAGGAGTGCCTGAAGAGCGACGCGAATGCGTTCCTGGCGAGCCACAAACTGCTCAAACTGGCCAAGCTGCTGCGGGTGGGCCACGACGAGCAGTCGAGGGAGGGCGCGGTGCTACAGCTGGTGTGCGCGCGCGCCGTGGACGCGGGGGGCGCGGGGGGCGGCGCGGCTGCGACAGCGGCGCGCAGGCTGGCGGCGCTGCGGCACGCGCCGGCCGCGTCGCTGCTGGCGCACGTGGCGCGTCACGCGCACGCGCACGCCGACCGCGCGGCCCGCTCGCAGCTCTACGCCGCCGCCGCCGCGCACGCCTCGCCACACCTTTTGCCTGACATATTGCGCGACAGGTAAATTACCTCACTATACTGTTTCTGCCATAGTTTCGTGAAAGTGGTTAAACAGTATTGTTCTGTTTACAGATTAGCTCTGGAACTGGAGGACTTGCAGCAGACTGGCGCCGCTTTAAAGGAACACTCTCATTTCGACCGACGCTGGCCTTCGACAGACGACGAGTTCTCCGACGCCATCACCACCGTACGACGTCCTTTTTTTTTAACGAGGAGAAATCCGTTTACAGATTCCCTACCGCCGGCTAGACGGTAGGGGTATGTGGGGGTCAGCCGGCGCTCTGCCCTATGCTAGTCATAGCGGGCCCGGCCACTACCCACTAAAATTCCAGGGTAGATCGGGCTCTGTCGAGGCAACAATTCCGATCCACGATGTCTTTTCCTACAATCTTGAATTTTATTTACATTTCACCGAAGAGATGGAGTTATAGATCGATCTATTCTTTTGCAGCCTGTGATCGAGAAAAAAGACCTCGCGGCTCCGTGCGAGAGAGAGCAACCGATGCCGTTCTTCGATCGTCTGCTGGAGAGCATCGAGAGTGCGCACGAAGAGGACGCATCGGAAAGCGGCGCGTGTCCGACGACGTGCCTCGAGTGGTATCGCATGCTGTACGCGGAACATCGCGTGGTGGGTGACGCGTACGCGGGATTCGCAATGCCGCGGGCGTCGCCCGCCGCGGACACGGTGTTGCACTGGTACTACGTGCACAATGTGTTGCACGAAGGAGCAGCGCACTTGGAAGGCGAGGTGTGCGCGCGGTGTGCCGCTTGGCTGGTACGACGTGAGACGCCGCGCGGCGTCGCGAGCGCAGTCCGTGCGCCGCTCGAGCGTCTCTTGCGCGGTCGGCGTTCTCCGCTGCCGGCTGCTGCCGCGCTGTACGCGCTGCTGCTGCGCTGCAACGCGCCCGAGTTGCGTGATGACGTGTACCTGACGCGACCGCTGGCGCTCGCGCGACGCACCATGCGCCTGCGCAACGCGTCACAGGAGCAGCTGGACACCATAGCTCGATGCGTGGCCGCGCTGAGCGGCGTGGCGGAGGTGGCCGAGCTGCGGCGGCGCGGCGTGCCGCTCGACGCGCCTCTCTTCCACTCCGACGCCGACTACAGACGCGAGGTCATCTACAGGCTAGCCAGGTAATCTTTTTTATCTATTGTATGTACTACTAAAAAGCAAAATGTCTACTATAAAAACAATCAATTAAAAACAAAATTTTAGAACAATATACAGATAACTAAACAAAAGAGAAATGCAAAAACATAATACATGCTTAGTATTTTGATTTCTTTGCCTTGTTTCTGCCAGTTGCCTTATTATAAAAAAGATATTGACAGCAACTGCTCAGTATTTTTTTTATATAAAGGTTAGGTTTCATTCATTTCGTAACTTTTAAAAATAAATTCGGTTTTTACTAATAGAAAGAGCTATAAGTGAAGAAGATTTGTATTGTATTATTTTTGTACCCGTGCGAAGTCAGGGGGGGATAAACAAAAAATGCTACATCGTATAAAGAATTTATACAGTCTATTTTCCAAATAAGTTGAGAAGCACAGAAAATATTCCGATCATTAGAAAAATTTAATATCTACGAAATATATTATATTTTTTATTGTATCATAGAAAGACACTAGCTACTAGCTAGTAACATTAGATTATTTTGTATGATTGTAATGAATAAACTAAAAAAATAAACTGATTTTAAAAATTATTTTACTTATAGAAAGATGTATGTTATGTACATTGTACACAAGAAAATGACAATTTCTTGTGACGATACCAACAGCGTTACCATACAACACTTTGATTTTCACTTCGTGCAGGTCGCCCGAGAAGGAAGACCTGGTGCGCGCATGCGCGATGGCCGACAAGTACGGCGTGGACGCCGTGGAGGCGTGGCTTCAGCACGCGCACAGTGACGTCACACTTCACCACCTCACTCGCGACACGCTGCCTCGCCTCGACGCCCCCACCTACGAACGGTAACCCCCGCCTACAACGGCCGACTTATGTCTGATATGATGATGAATGTGTATTGTCTGTGCAGCGTGAAGGAAGCTCTGTGGGAGCGGATCGAGGGCACCGCGCATCAAGCGCTCCTCAATTACTTCGCGCTGTTGCGCTCGCTAGACGAGAAGGCGGTCGTCTTGGGCGTTTCGGCCGAAGTCCACGCGAAGCTCGTCAGCAAGACGAAGGCGGCGTCGAACGAGCTCGACTACAAACTGCTTTGGCAGGAGCGAGACCCGCTCGTCTGGACGCGCCACGTGGTGACCGCCATGAGGGCCAACAACGCCGCCACTGTGGGCAAACTCGTCCGCGCTTTGGCGACCCACACTCGTCTGCCGGCCACCGCCAATCGTCTCTACGCCGAGTGGCTTACCAGATACTTCTTTGACGTAAGTCCAGTACTCGCACGCGAACTCGACACGACGTGCGGCAGGCGAGTGTAACGGTTTGGTGTTTAAAGGTAACGCCGAGCCAAGAGAGCAGCAAGAAGTGGATGCAGCAGTACCGCCAGTGCGCCAGCTACTTCAACAAGCTGCACGCCGAAGACCTGCTGCAGTTCATCAAGAATGTCTGCTTCAGCGATGAAGCAGTACAAAGGTACCGTTTTACATGTAGATCGGATATAAATCCATATATCTTTTAATGTCAATGCATCAACAAAAAAAGCTGATTTGATTGATGGAGCAGCTTGGGACTGATGGCTGATTTATTTGTTTATTGTATACTTGTTTTATAATTAATGTTTAAAAGAGCAACTATGACAATATAATTATAATAATTCCAGAGTGGCAGGTGGCACCCGCGGGCTGATGATAACGCAAGCCAGCGAGTATTGTCTCCACGACCACGCCTCGTCGCGCCTCGCCGACTCGTAACTAACATACAATTTTCTATTTATTTGCCTGCACATTGGTGTATAACCCCAGACCTTAAAAATAATATACATACCATATTTCGTTTGCGTTCCAGCATACCATATTTGAGGTGCAAAAACTATATATTAGAAGTCAATCATAAAACAACTAATTTACAGTCAATTAACAATTTATAAAACAAAAAAGTCACTAGAAATATCTGAATGTCTAAAAGTCATTTAAAATTAATTTACGACAATGTATTTTACTCAAAAAAGTTTAGTATACGATACGACAGTATCTTCCCACGATCTGAATAAAATTGATTTTTGCTGGCATCTTTTGGAGATTTATCCAAGGTTTTTGACAGTGTACAACACGAAACATTACTCAGGAAACTGCGCCACTAAGCTAATACTGCTTGTTCATTCAGCCGAATGGAACTTTGGATTGACTTCTTGAGGCTGATTTTCTCCAAAAGCCCGAATATGATTGCACTAATTTGACACTCGGCTCAACTGTGTTCCAAGGATATATCATTGGTCTTTTTGTCCATCTACGTAACGGTAACCATTACCTTACCTAATGGGGGACATAATGTATAAATAACGATTTATTTGAAAAGTGTGGAATATCGTCGTCCGACAGAGATGCGAAGGAAGGTTCGTGGAGCGTGGCCGGGCAAGTGTTGGAGCGATGGGCGCAGTTCCTGGAAAGCTTTCACTCCAAAGAGGCTCAGGAGCTGATGACGTCCATAGACGTCGCGGAGACGCCCGGCGTATGGAGGTTGTTAGCTTTTTTTCCTATTAACGCACTCAATTTCTTGGAAGTTAACTCATGTAATTGTAAATTGTAAACGCGGATAATCGGTACATACTTTTTCATGCAAAAACTAGTGAATGTATTTTGATGAAACTTTTCAGTAAAACATTTTATTCATCAGACCAACACATAAGCCTATAATTTATGAAGACACGCGGCCAAACACAAGGTCAACTACAAAAAATTAATGGGAATTTGAAATGTGAATTTTCATTATTTATTGAAGAGTTCAAAGTTTAGTCTTTAACAACTGAGGTCAAGTCTATGTTAAATTTAATACTTTAATAAACTTTAGTATGTTTACGTTTTTCCTTGCCGAGACTGCAGATCCATAGAATAAATGGACTGTGTTGACCGAGTTTAGTGCGACATGCAGGTAGAGCAAATGTCTCTACTTTTCTGTACCTCAACTGGGTAGCCGATTGCACAACTGTAAATTGGTAGAGACGTTCAAGGTATTGTACGGACTGCTCAATATCTCAGGGAGCCGATTCTCGCGCTTTTGATATAACATCAAACTTGATATTTATCGAAAAAACATGGCGGATATCAACTAATCTCGACATTTGGTATTCTCGTGATATCAAAATGTGATATTTATCCAGTGTCAGCACTCGATATGCAACGAGTGGTCGAGCGTAGCCGATACAAATATCGTAAGTGATATTTACTAAATTGTCAAAGTGACAAATTGGATAATCTATTTTAGATACTTCCTTTGTATTTATATTGTTTTGCTTTGGTAAAATACGAACGCTGACGATTTTCAACGTTCAACAAGATTCAAGATTCAACAACAAAGTACAAATATAAACGGTACAAAGATTCGTAAATTTCGTAATATAATTGATTGACATTTGTGAAAATAATTAAAAAGTGACAACCTCGTTCCTGCATTCCGTTCCTTCCATCAACGCTAAAACAATTTTTCTTTTTCTTTGCATTGCAGCTCATAAATTTACATAAAATAAGTATTTTAATAAAATAAGTAAAAAAATATATTCCTCGATTATAATACAAGTATAATCGAGAAAATGGAACGTGTTTGCAATTGGAGAAGCGCCTTTCATCGATATAATATTGAGTTTTATATCGAATAGACCCGAGAATACCATTTTCTCTATGAATGGAGATTTTTGTGATAATTTCTTTCGATAAAAGACTCTTGATATAATATCCAATTTGATAGATAATAATGAGAGTTTATTTTTAAAATAAAAAATACAAGAGGCTGCCGAAACCCGGGATTGAACCGGGGACCTTTAGATCTTCAGTCTAACGCTCTCCCAACTGAGCTATTTCGGCTATATGTGTTGCTTTCTAAATTATCAATGACTATCGTAGGAGTCTATCTATAATGCAGACGAAGTCGCGACTAACTATTTTTATATTAAAACGACAATCATTCTGTCTTGTTGCTGAAATTAATTCATCAGTAAGTAGATGACAAACAAATCAATTAAAAAACTTAGTAACTATCTCACCCGTCTTTAACAAGTCTATGTTAAGTACTTTAATAACCTTTAGTATGTATGCTTAAAATGCCATGAGTGTATAATTGGTATATATGTGGTTTTAATATAAGTGAGTTGGAGAAGAGTCATGGCGAAAGCGAGGCTGCGGTCGCGTGTCTCGCGCGTCTGGTGATGGGCACCGAAGACGCAGCACGAGCGCTACCTGCACTCCTGCGGCTGCTGCGACTGGACGTGGCGCCTCATCTCGTCTTCGACCACATCACTCTGCACTGCGTCCACGACGTCAGGTAATAATACTTACTATTCTCATTGTTGACTCCGCGAGGCACAGCTAATCTATACTTATAAAATGGTTGATAGTGAGATGGAGACGCTGGTGAGCCGCGTGGTGCAGAGCGAGGCGGGCGGCGTGGAGTTCCCGGAGGAGAGCGTGGCGCTGATGTCGCGCGCGGGCTTGGCGCTGGGGCTGTCGGCGCGCGCGCAGGTGGCGCTGCTGGCGTTGTGGCCGGCGGCGGACGAGCGGGCCGGCGCGCAGTGCACGCTGCGCCTGTTGGCCGCTGAGTGGCCCGAGTTGCGCTCGCTGCCCGAGGCCGAGCTGCTGTCGGACGCGGGCCGGTGCCACTTGTACGAGCGCCTGTGCGCCGACGCGCTCGCCGACGGCGCTTGGCGGCGCCGCAAAGCGCTCGTCGACACACTCAACTGCTGGCCCACCACACTCAACAGGTTACACTAAAGGACTCGTTATACCATAACCAGTGTCGAAACGCCCTCTTGACGCGTTTGTCTCACGCGAAAGGTGAACCACTACAACCGAGAGAAGAAGAAAACCGTTATGGGCACAGTAGTTCCGTGCTTGATACTTTCATAGTATGGTCGCGGCTCATGGTATGGAACGATGACTTCCTACAACACTATTACTTATTATTAGGAGAATTTACAGAAAAATGACTCACTTTTATTGGGCTAGAACTTGGCTGATCTAAGGGGATAAGTACTATAACAGACAAATAAGTGATCATATAACGTATCCTGGTCTGTTTTATTTAAGACCTTGACAAAACAATAACCCTGATAGACAAAATACCTCGACTGAAATCTTTCCTTGCCACACTTTCCTACTTGAGTGAACATTTGCAGTGATCTATTTTTAATGTTGTAAATATAATACAATTGTCACCACTTGTGCTTGTCAGTTCCGGTCGAAGTCTCCAGTGCGAGTTGATCGGTTCGCTTTTGAACGAGTCGCGCGACCACAAGGAGAGCTTGTTGCTCATCAGGCTGCTGCTCAAACGACCGGCGCTCAGCGAACAGGTCTCTATAACTTCTAAAATTAATGTTCTAGGTTTTATCTAAGTAAAAACGATGAGTTTGTTTCAGGAAATAAAATGGCTGACGGATAATGTGAACGGAGACGCAGTCGTAAACGCCATCTGGGTTATTCTACTCAGCAAATCTGAACATTCCAAGCGCGATATATCTAAACTAGCGATACAGCATAAGGTTTATACATTTTTTTTTAACTTTTTTATAAATATATTTTTTTAAATATTTCTTTAGGCATATAATTTGCATTAAAATGCAACAAATGAAGTTTGCAATGTTTACTCTGTGTTCACAGGAAGCAATATTAAATGAAGATATAGAAGAAGATCTAATTAAGGAGTTACTGGACAGTGAATTATTTATAAAATTAGTAACGACGCCCCTTTACGCACCAATAGTGAATTACATAATGACCCCGAAGGGCCAGAGTCAGTACTCGGTGGAATGGGCCGTCGAGCGACTGATGGCGGCCAACTGTTTTCCAGAGGCGGCCCATTTGCGTCTTATGGCCCGCGGCGTTCCAGCGGCCCTGCGCAATTTCTCCACTACCCTCAAACTGTCTATAGCGAAAGGAATATTCAAACAA
The DNA here is from genome assembly GCA_918317495.1 of Synanthedon vespiformis. NCBI lineage: Eukaryota > Metazoa > Arthropoda > Insecta > Lepidoptera > Sesiidae > Synanthedon > Synanthedon vespiformis. The sequence continues at coordinate 12,348,744 of OU906945.1, read as the reverse complement.
TAAATGCAATTATATAATCAAGTGATTTGTTTTATTAGACAACAGTGTGGTCACATTTAGAATCAATTTGGGCTGTTTTTTATTGTAACACAGTACAGTACAGTGTTGCTTGTGTGACAAGCCACTAATTCGCCACATCTAGATGTATTTCTACAACCTTTCCCGTTCATATAAACATTTCAACATAGATCTAATATTACTACCAAAATAGACCGGACCATAGATCTAGTATTACTACCGTCTAAGATCTTTGGCCCGGACAAATTAAACCAAAAAATAAGAGTGAAAGTACATTAATTCCCAACAAGCTGAAAGTGAGTATAGTTGTTCAAAACATAATTAAAACTCCTCACCATTCCGGCACTTGGAAAAAAAATTATTCGAGGTCAAAAAGATGGGTTTTTCGCCATTTTCAGCTAAACCGTAAGTTCTATCATAAAATTACCTGAGACAAAATTGTAGACCATAAAAATTATCTATAAAAAATGTATCAATGCTTTTTCCTAAGAGCCACCGTTTCTGAGATATAACGATTCAAAAAGTTGTCCGGGCTAAGATCTTTGCATACTACCGAAGATCTTTGCATTTCAATATGCACCTAGCGCCATCTACAATTAATAAATTGACACTTCACTGTTAAAGTCTGTGCTTCACATTGAATATGTCAAATCGGCTTATTTATTTATTTGTTCTGTCTGGGTTATAATATATGCTATTCACATATTATAAGTTCTCTATGTCTATGATGCTATTGTTCCTTCAACTTCAACGATAATAGCTTTTGTGTTATGTTATCTTTTTTTTTTTCGCTTCTGTGGTCGAGACTGAAACACATGTTTGCGAATTAGACCAACTAAAATTAACTTTATAATTGTATATAATTCCCCATTACGAACTATTGTAAGATTATTTTTATATATTGGTGTTGGGTTTAGTTAATAAAACTAACATTCTCTTTATATTTTCTTATTTTATTTTTTATTAGTTACTAACCTACAATAATAGTTTAGCTGCTTATATCGCCTTGGTTGGACACCGACATGGAGTCGGTGTCCACCCCTGAACCCCCTGATCCTCCTCCTGAAGCCTTCCATGACGCCATGGAGCTTCCGTCCGACTTGGGGCTGGAAAAACGCAAGCGTCCTTCCGATTCTAATATATCTAATGAATCAGCCAAAAAATCACATCCCCCATCAGACTCTAGGCAAGATACATGGACTGACCCTAGTTTAGGCGAACCTCGCAAATATACAGACAGTGACGATGGCCCATTTATTGTACACGTACAGCGCATTGAAAAGCACCCCAAAGCGGGCTATTCCATCAATCCTCTGCACTTTGGTCAACTGCTCATAAAATCGAATGTCGGTAAAATTTCTAAACACGGTATTAAGAATATTGGTAGGAACAGGATTTGTGTCGAATTTGTTAATCCCAATGACGCTAACCAATTCGTAAACAATCCTGTTCTTGCCAGTAGCAATTACAAATCTTTTATACCTACATTCAACGTGACTCGCATGGGGATAGTACGGGATGTCCCAACGGATTGGTCAATGGACAACTTAGTCGAAATGTCTGAAATCCCTCAGGGATGTGGTAAAATTTTAAAAGCAAGGCGTCTCAACAGGAAGATTCGTCAGAATGATGGCAGTGTAGACTGGGCCCCTTCCACGACTATTGTGCTTACTTTTAGCGGGCAAAACTTACCTCCTCATATTTATTGTTTATATTCTTCCTTGTCAGTCGAGGTGTATCAATTGCCCTCTATCCAATGCTTCAACTGTTGCCGTTTTGGGCATATTAAAGACAAATGTCGCTCGAAACCACGCTGCTTTAAGTGTGGCCAACCTCATCTCGGATCATCTTGTCAAATTCCATCAGATCAGCTTTCGTGTCTTTTTTGTGAAGGTCGTCACTGTGCCACAGATAAAAATTGTCCTGAGCACTCCCGGCAAAAGAGCATTAAAATGAAAATGTCCCAAGATAACATCTCGTACCTTGAAGCCGCCTCCATGTTTGCCCCTGTTCGCCGATCATTCTCTGATGTGGCCCGTGTGATGTCCTCTTCTCAATCACCGCCACAACACACATCATCTTTCCCCACAGCCCCCTCCACACGCTCGCAGTCCCAGTCCTACTCACCACCTACCCATTCCTCTCGTATGAGCCATAGAAAATCTACGATGTCTTCTCCTCGCTCCCACTTTCCTCTTGCCCGAGGCTATGATCGAGCCGCCCACAATGCTCTTATTGGGCAACGAGACCCTCCTCCTCCCTCAAACGGAGCTGCTCTCCATGGTGCCCCTGAAAATGATAACTTACTTGAAGGCATCTTGATCACTCTGATCAGTATCCTTTCAAAGTTTAATGAATGTTCCTTACCGTCCAACGTTGCTTCCAAATTGAATACGCTCGTACAAATCGTCCAGCAAATTCCACCTAATCCAGTGGAACTGTCGCAGTCTCCGTCCTAAAAAACACGAAATTTTACAATTAATTAACTTGCATAGCCCTGTTGCCTTTGCCATCTCGGAGACATGGCTTGTCCCTGGTTCCTACTTTAGGATACCTGGATATGCCTGTCTGCGGGATGACAGGGGTGATGGTTATGCTGGTACAGCAATTCTAATTAAGTCTACTGCCACCTACTCTCAGATTCCTCTTCCCTCTCTCCCTGACTCCCTCAATGCAGTAGCAATCAAAATCCACAATTTAGATATATCTATTCTCTCCCTATATATCCCTAATCCTAATGTAGTCTCAATTCCCGATTTGGAGCTCTTATTTAATGCAATTTCTGGTCCCTTTCTCATACTGGGTGATTTTAATTGCAACCACTTAACCTGGGGCAGTGCATCTTGTGACGCCTTTGGGTGTAAACTCGTCGACCTTCTTGACGATCTAAACATCTCGATTCTCAATGACGGCTCTCCTACTAGGAGAACACCTCCTGGTGGTAACGTTAGTGCGGTGGACCTTTCCCTTTCCTCCCCTGACCTATCTTCTCGTATTTCGTGGAGAGTCTTAGTAGATTCCCATGGCAGTGACCATATCCCTATTTTGCTTACCATTCCGGAATCCTCCATTATCCCTACAAGGGATTTTTCGCCGTTACTTAAATATAACCTCAACCGAGCAGATTGGGACAGTTTCTCTCGTTACACGGATCGCAACACATCACTGATACCTCCCGCTGATAGTAACAACTTTTCTACATGTCATGAGCAATTCCAAATAGCGCTGGAAAGTGCAGCCAGCCATAGCATCCCACTGAAAAAGTTGAGAACAAAAACAAAACTCTCTCCTCCTTGGTGGGACTCGGAATGCACAACCATGTACAATAAGCGCAAAGAGGCTGAACTGACGTATTGTCTGTTCATGTCCATAGACAACTTTATTTTTTTTAGAAGGATGGTTGCCATGTGCAAACGCCTTTTTAAGAAGAAGAAACGTATGAGTTGGATCAGATTCTGCCAAAATTTGTCTCCCCGTACCCCATCCACCATTTTGTGGAAATCCATCAAAAGGTTTCGTGGTTCCTTTTGCCCCCCCTCCCCTCCTTCTAATGATCCCTCTGAGTGGGTTTTTGCCTTCCTTAACAAAATCGCACCTGTTTTCGTTCCTAATTTGAATTCCCTTCCCTCTCCATACCCCTCGTCTATTACCCCACATAAATTTAATAACCCATTCTCTTTAACTGAATTAACACATGTTTTAAATCGTGTTATAGATTCCTCCCCTGGTCCCGATGGTTTTCCCTACTCCTTTTTGGTTAATTCTGGAATGAATACGAAATTATATTATCTTTCTTTAGTTAATAAATTTTTTGAACTTGGCGTTATCCCAGAATCCTGGAAGAACCAAATCATCATCCCGTTATTGAAACCTGGTAAACCCCCGACCGACCCCTCTTCCTACCGTCCCATCGCTTTATCCTCCACTTTGGTGAAAATACTTGAACACTTAATTAAGAATCGTCTCGAATGGTTCGTCGAAAATTCGTCTATCTTATCCTATACCCAATTCGGCTTCCGGAAAGGTTTGAGCACCATGGGTAGTCTTTCCATCCTTACCACTGATATCAGATTAGCCTTTTCAAAAAATGAAATTCTTGTGGGTGTTTTCCTTGACATAAATTCGGCATATGATAGCGTCCTACTCCCCCTACTCAGGCAAAAATTGCTTCAGCTGAGTATCCCGGTGAGGTTGGCTCATTTTATATGCAACATGTTCATGGATCGAACCATCCAAATTCGGCTTAATGGCTCTCTTCTCCCCCCCCGACATGTCTGGAAGGGCTTACCACAGGGCTCTGTCCTCAGTCCTCTATTATATAACCTTTACACGTACGACCTAGATCAAGTAGTGCGCTCTTTTTGTAACATACTTCAATACGCTGATGATATAGTTCTGTATGTTGCAGCTACCTCAGTCCAAGAAGCCGAAGTTAGGCTCAACAGAGCTCTGTTATACTTAGAGGACTGGTTGTCTGTTCACGGCCTATCATTATCTGTGCCGAAGTGCTGTGCTGTCGTGTTTACTCGGAAGAGAATAATTCCGGAAATAAAGCTGACCTTTGCTGGCCAAGCTGTCCCAGCCAAAAATGTAGTTAAATTTTTAGGCGTATTTCTTGATTCTAAAATGTCTGGTGTTCCCCATTTAAACTATGTTCTCAAGAAATGCGATTTTAACACTAATGTTCTCCGCTGTTTGTCGGGTGTGTGGTGGGGTGCCCACCCTTACACCCAAAAACTGATTTATAACGCCATTATACGGAGTGTGTTTGACTACGGATCATTTATTCTAGAACCTTGTAGTAAAATGGCGCTATTAAAATTAGATAAACTCCAATTTAGATGTCTCAGGATAATATTGGGCGCCATGAAATCCTCCCCTACTAACGCTCTACAGATAGAAGCTCTTGATCCCCCTCTCTCCCTCCGTAGGAAACTACTATGCTCTAGGTTCCTCTTAGGTGCCTTCCAAAACTCCTCCCATCCCCTATTGCCTAAATTAGAGTTTCTATCTGACACAATCCCTACAAACTCGTATTGGCGAAATAAAGATCCTCCTCCCTTAATTATTAGCTTCCGCAAAATTCGCAATATTCCTGACCCTATTTTCCAAACATCTCATCCTTTACTTTATTCCATTGATTATGATGCCCTCCTTTTCCGACCCGAAATCCTCCTAGACTTTGGGATCTCTAAGAACTCTCCTTGTGCCAATACAAAGTTTAATCAAATCATAGCTTCGCAGTGGAATGAGTGGCTCCCGATTTATACTGATGCGTCGAAATTGACGAATGATGGTTGCGTAGGTGCTGCTGTCTGGATACCTAACCTTCAGGTGCTCCTAAGCTTTAAGTGCCCCCCAATGTCCTCAGTCTTCACTGGCGAATCGGTAGCTATTTTGGAAGCTATCAATTTTGTTATCGACAACTCTTTAAATAGGACCATCATTTTTTCAGACTCCTTAAGCTGCCTTCAGGCGGTACTCGGTAATCAGTTTACGTCTGGTTCAAAATTCCCTCTAATCCTCAAAATTAAGGAGGCTCTGTATAGTTGCCAAAACCATAATTTAAATATTGTTCTTGCTTGGATCCCTAGTCATTGTGGCATCACAGGCAACGAGTCAGTTGATGTTTTCGCTAAAGACTCTATTCAAATTGGTAGTTGCGAACACTTTTATATCACTACTAATGATCTACGTGCTCAGGCCCTGCCCGATCTTAATAAGCATTGGCAGTCAATCTGGGAAATTTCTAGACTGGCTAAAGGTCGTTACTATAGCGACATTCAACCCACCATTCCCTCCAGACCCTGGTTCTATCGCTTCCGCTCAACTAACAAACGGACTGTTTCAATTATTTGCAGGCTTCGGTTGGGACATTCATGTACTCCCCTCCACCTCAATAAAATTGGTGTACGAAATAGCCCTATCTGTGACTGCGGTGTTGAGGAAGGTTCTACAGATCATGTATTTTTCAATTGCCCCTTACGCCCCGTGTCCCTGTATGATATTCTCCCTGCCAAAATCCCTCGTCCCATTAACATGAAGTCGCTCCTTTTGTATATGTGTAATTCCCCTTTTGTTTATATGTTATGTAAATATGTAGATATGTATGACATTAAACTTTAATTAATAATAATACCGGTTATACAATCTTTCGTAATGTCTCGTATTGTATAAATTTTTTTATTATTTTATAATTTTTTTTTTTTTTGTCTATTCGCTTGCGTGCTGTGGAACGTCACAAAACACAGTCATAACGCGTCTTTGGTCATAACGCGACAAGCGACATTGACATGACATTGGCAGATAATGGCCATTTTAAAATGAGCCGAATTGCCATTTATACCTAAGAAGAAGAAGAAGTTATGTTATCTTTTTTATTTTATCATTTCATTTTCGTTGTATATTTTATGGATTGTTTCAGTTTATATTAATTATATTGTGTTTTTACTTTTTTCGTGATATGAATAATACAGAATAATATATTTATGTAGGCATCAGATAGGAAGTCATAATACAACGTCGGTGTCCTGACTAGGGTTTTTATATTGAAACTATAAAATGGGTGATTCATGTGTGGAGACTCCGGAGGCACCGGCGTGGTTGTCGAAACTGGAAAGCCAGAGGGAAAAACTGAGCAAAGCCCGCCTCGGCCACGATAGCGGCGCAGGAGCACCTTGTAATTCTTGTGGTAAGAAGATTTCTGCAGACTTCCTCAACGATGACTTCATTCCTAATTATGATTTTATTTACGTTGATAAGGGTCAAACAGTTTAAATATCTTGGTCACTTAGGGACAGTATAACGCTCTGCGACTCGAATTATTATAATGTGTTTAGGGTGCTGGTGGGACTGCCAAGTTTCTATATAGTGTAGACGATGTTTGCCGAATCCAGTGTTCTATACAAGTATGTGAAAATGATGTGCATCTCTGATGTGCAGGGTTCGCATCAGCGTCAATAGTTTCCTCAGTGCATTTGTTTAAAAGGCTTGACTGTTGAAACATGGACCACTAGCTGTTATGTGGTTCAGTTACCGACTAATGAGGACAGCAGTGTATCAACTTAAAATATTCGTAGTAACTTAGCCTTAAGTTAAATGTCACTAAAAAATGATCAAACATGGTTCTTAAGATGTATATTTCTTCTATCCATGTGTTTATTACTATTAGGTTATACCGATTTGGACCAGACAATGTCTGCTAGGACTGCAAGTTATTTATGAGTTAATTCTGTGAGGTTTTTGGTATTTTATAGGGCCTACATGTCCTGGACTGGATCTGCATTTTTGGCGTAAAGTTTGTCGCGCATGTCACTGCAGCAAAGATGTTCATGATGTGCAAGACGATGATTTATCTGGATGGGCGCAATTTGAACTTCTCGGAACGACAAAACCTAAGAAAGTTTCATGTAAGTATACCTACATGATTAAATATTCTTTTTTCTCGAAGTAATTAACACCTGTATTCAAATTATGAACATGAATTCTTTTATTTCAGTGCCACTGATAAAAATTCGAGGTGTCACCGACAAACCAGTGAAACTTGATTGGGTTCCTCCAAATGCTTCCACTGAATTGGTATATTATATTACTTATATTTTTCACATTTTCAATATTTGATAAGATGATTAATGTGTGACTCAAATCAAGATAAGGCTGATTAAATAGGAATTTGAATGTTTGGAATCAAAGGCGAAATAATATAAATAACATAAAGACATTAATAAAACTGAATCCCTAAATGTGTTGCTAAGCACAAAACTTGAGAACCGTTGGACCTATTTTAATTCTGTCTTCACTCATGGATAGAGGGATAATCAGGGAATGCACCCCGGGCGAAGCCGGGCGCAGGTCTATAGTTAATAATAAATTTTTCATTCATTGTGGATTATATGCACAAATTAATAGAGAGTATATCATCAATTAACCAAATGAGTTCTCACTTTTTTACATTTTTTATTATGTTTTTGACATATCCCACTTTAACAAAGAAGAGTGTATTTTTTTAATAACTAGAAATATTTAATTGTTATTTTCAGGTGTCTGAATACATGTCGTGTTTGGGATCACTGGCCCCCGTATCGGGCTCCGAAGCCGCTCGCCGGAGACGAGCTCAACTGCGCACACAACTGCCCCCACACGATGTGGCCACCGCGGCCAGGCATCATGCCACCGACCAGGAGAAGACTGAACATACTGTATGTATTCGATTTCTTTCGAATTCCTGTTTCAATTGTATACTTAGTCTGGCCAGAAATACTGATACAATAATTTAAAAAATAATTGGAAGCTACTAACCATCAAGTTATTTTTTTCTGTATTAGGATTCATCGCAAATAAAGGCTATCTTTATCTTTATCTTTATCTTTATCTTTAACCATCAAGTGGCCAACATAACATTAAAAAAATAACTAAAAAGTATTGTATTTCCTTTATTTTGTGCCAATTGTAATTGAAAAATTATGATATTCGAACCCATCCTTAATTCTGTCCATATAAAGCTTAGCTATCTTTTAATTAATTTGAGATTACCAATGGCTATACTGTTGGCTGAAACTTAAACAACCCGAAAAAAAATATATAGACAATAACAAAGTAGTAGCTCAGTATTGCCACTAAAAATTAATTAGTGTTGCTTTGTAATTATGCATTTATTTAATTTTTTTTCATTAATTTCAGGAATACATAACGCGCATTAAAGATCACGTCGTAGGTATGGGCAACGTCGTTCGTGTGGGCCCATTGCAAAATGGAGAAATATACTCTGTCGAAAGCAGCAAGTCTCACCCTTCGACGAAATCATATGCGTTGCCTCTGAAAATATCAAATGTCTCCAAGGGTGTTAAATATAACATTATGCCCAAGAACGCTTCCGACAAAAAGTTGGTGTTGGACTCTCAGGGCAACATTGTGAGCAGCGCTGCTAATTTACCCGACTATAAAACGAGTCCAATTTTAAGCAACACCGTGAAGGAAAAACTCAATGCGATGAGAATTGAATCGGACAGAATCAAAAGTGCAGTGGAACACGGTCCCGTCTACGATAAGCTATTCAAGAACTTGAATGACGTCAATGTGCCCGTTTGTAATGACGTCTACTTGCAACCGATAAAGTCATTCCGCGAGGAATACAACAAAAATCCACAATTTCAAGAGGAAACTGATGAGTTTGCGTGTAAATCTTTGGGGGCGCAAATAATGCCGGATCTCTGGGCGGGCAACAATAACGTCACAAACACTGCCAAGTTAATAGACAGCAGAATTCACAAGGGAACCATTTTTGCTCCCAACGGTGAGATCTGGAGTTGGAAACACGAGCACACAACCCCCGAGCTCAGCGGCACAATTTGTTCCACAAAAATCAATCCGCAGTACTCGATAGTCACGAAACCCATCAATCAAGTTGAGCCACAACAGACGGCGCCCTTAAGGGAATACATCAGGAGTCAGTCCAATGAGGATGTTCCACCTCCTCTGCCAAATTACAGCACATATCCTGGCTCCTTGCCTTCGGGTGTGCACAACGAATGGTCGCCTATTGCCGAGCCCACATATTCTAACAGTCCTTTTGCCGCAAACCACGGGGAGCAAATTGATCCGATCATTGAGAAACTTACTGACGTGTCCTTGAGTCCAGCGGAAATGGAGTTTAATAGAAAACTTTACAACGAAGGGGTGCCATGTCAACGCTGTCAAAAGTCAATGTTCGCCGGTGAGGTGGCCGTAAAGGCGGAAAGGGCCGGACAAGAGGCGATTTGGCATCCGCAATGCTTCACTTGCAGCAAATGCAATGAACTTTTGGCGGACCTTGTCTATTTCTTCTATAAGGGCGAGATCTACTGTGCTCGGGACTTGGCTAATGTGTTGGAGATACCGCGATGCGCCGGTTGCGATGAGCTGATATTCACGAGGCCCTATACGGCCGCAGAAGGCAGGGCGTTCCACGTGCAGCATTTCTGTTGCTACCACTGCGATGCACCGCTCGGTGGTAGTAAGTACGTGCCGGACGATAAGACGGGTCTGCCCATATGTCTGTCGTGCTACGACCAGTTCCACGCGGAACGGTGTCGGGGCTGCGGTGGGGTGATCGGACCCGAGCAGCAAGGAGTCTCCTGGACCACTATGCACTGGCATGCAGACTGCTTCATCTGTTCGGGGAGAATGTGCGGAAAGAGTCTGTTGAGTGGTCGGTTTGTTGTTAAACAAGAGATGCCTTTTTGTAGTGTGCCTTGTGTTCAGAGTAAAATTAAATAGTCAAACAGGTTTGATGAAACTTGTGAAACTTGCAGTTTCATCTAATATTTTTATCTATTATTTTTTGAATTTTAAGAAATAACATTTGATATTTTGAACAGTAATCTATACTCAAACAAGCATCTATACTAATAATTAGCAAGGAAGTCTTTATATCTGTAGTGGTTGAAGCGAAAGAAAAAATCCATTAGTTAACCACATAAGCGAATCTTTAAAATTTGCATTTACTTAACTATATGGTTGACCGTTTTAAATAGATGTGTATAATAGGTCATTCACTTTAGATTCGTCGTTTTCCTACTATTAGGAACTTGCATAAAATGGTACAGGTGACTGAGTTGTATTACACATCTAGTTACTTGGGTACAACTATAGATTTTGCCAAATTTTAACTTCCCATTGTATTTGTATGTTAAAACTATTTATAAGAACTTATTTGAACTTAAGTATATTAATTTGATATTAATGATATTTATGAACAGGGACCAGAAAGTGATAAAGAATCATATTTTTTGAAATTATTTACATAAACAAATTCTAAATGTTGAGTAAAAATGTGCATAGGTATTTATTTGTACTGATGTTTACTGTTATACTATTTCAATGTGGGAAATAAAAGACATTCCTTATACTACTAGTGATAATTCTATATACCTTAGTATATTATATTTTTGTAATTATACATTTATTGTGCCGATAAGATTACATACATGTTGTAACTTTTTATAAAATATGATATATTTGTGTGCCATTGTGCCAATAATTTGGGGTCCAAAATAAAAATAATTACTTATATTTTAGTTTTTCTTTTTTTTTTCTCCCAGTTCTGTTGTAATGTCTAATGCATTCATTTTTAATTAAATAAAAAATGAAAAAATCATGTCGTCGGACTGCATGTCAGAAGTGAAAACTAAGCTTCACAAAATTTAATTACATTACATGACAGTATCGCGATTTCAATAGTTTTATCCAATAAAAAATGTCGAACGCGCCTAAAAGTGTTCAGTTCAATAACCGTATACTGCCATCTGTTAACAGTAATAAGCATAAGAAAACTTATTCAAGGACCATCTATATCTATTTATACGTTTAAATTATCTAGCAATAATTATTGATACTTGTACTTAATCGGTCCGTGCTAGACGGTGTTGAAGTAATATATAACAAAAATCTTAAGTCTTTAAAAATTGACCACTTTAAAATTTTGAATGTAATTGTAAAGGACCACAACAGACTAGTAATATTTATTTTTACAGTCATAAATATTGTGGTATATGGATTTGTGACAGTTACAGGTGACAATTATGAAAAAACAAACTAAAATAGGTTATGTAGGCTGGGTTATTATTGTTTTATTAACATTGTAATTTTGTTGTTATTTGAATAAAAAAATTATGCTTAGTGCAATAAGGAATTCGTTTCGAGTTTCCACAGGGTCTGTGGTACGTTATTTTCAAATGTCTACACCTCAGTTCAAAGAGAAATTCAATCACAAATCGATACCCGCTGATGATGAAGGTGTACCAGGAGAAAAACTCGTAGATTTAGATGCTTTACTTAAAGAGTAAGTATTTACAACCACACGAGTCGCTTACGCTACGCATGCCCACTAGCAGCGAATGTTAAAGTTTTTTTAAATGTTCAGTTCGTTCAGTTGTCGACTGTCCACTTTACTGTCGACTATAACACACGCAACACCATAAGTGCTAATAGGAGTAAGGACAAGGGCTTTTTTTAAAATAATACACACAGGCATTTCTCATATCCTACCCCAGGGTTTAGAATTAATAGTCTATTTAAGTCCTACATAATGCAACCCTGTAATTGACAATGTATCTATGTTATTTAGTTTCGGTGTAGAGTTTTTGTTGAAAAGAAAATAAAATGTTAAAGAATCTTCTTCAACATAGGAGATATTTATAGTGGTTACTTTTTCCAGTAAAAAAAATCTTTTCCCAACACTGGAGTCTGATGACATGCTGTTCAATGGGATCCCATATAAAAAGCTTCCCATTTGCAACATTAGGGTGAGCCACAACAATACTATATTCACAATGACCAACCCAGATGGAACAGTTAAATTAATAAGGTCATGCGGTATAGAAGGATTCAAGAATACAAAGAAAGGAACAAATATTGCCGCTCAAACCACAGGTGTTTCGCTGGCAATGGTGAGTCCTTTTGTATAACATCTCTATTGCAAACATATTTAATAATAGTATGTATTTTTTATTAAGTATTTTGGAGATGTTAGGAGATAACTTTGGAGATACACTGGTATATGCGTCCCTAAGGTGATAGAATGAAAGGCGACTTGTGGTGTATACTATTTATTATGCGTGTTGCACGCGCGGGAGCAACCAGAGCACTGTCGGCTACGCAGAGCCCGACCTTATGCCTGCTGCGTTGTAGTGTGCTGTGTCAGCACCGCTACAAGTATGTAATATGAACTAATTTTTGTTTTTAGAAAGCACTGGATAAAGGGTTTAAAACGGTCAGAGTGAGAGTGCAAGGGCTGGGACCAGGAAGATTGGTAAATAATTTCAAATACCAAAATATTTCAAAATCCCGGCATAATGTTGCCAAGTAACATAAATGGACACCCTGCGGGCATCACAGGATGCGGCAGGACCGAGCCTTGGGTCGGCTGATGATGATGTGATGATAAAGTCATAAAGAAATTAGTTTAAATCAAAATTTCCGGTGGCTAATTATTTTTATAGAACAACTAGCTTGCACGCAACTTTGTCAGCGTAACTTTATTTAATTTGTGCTATCTTACTTGCTCATAATATAGCTTCCCAACAGTGAAAGAATTTTTCAAATCGGTCCAGTAGTTTCGAAGCCTATTTAATGCAAACAAACAAATCTTCCCTGTTTATAATATTATATGTAGATAATAAATAATAAGCGTTCGGGAAGCTCCGAGACATCTTCTCTTCCAAAATTCCTCAGTGTCTTAAGACAAAAGTGTTCGACCAATGTGTGTTGCCAGTGATGACATATGGCGCTGAAACGTGGTCTCTAACCATGGGCCTCGTAAGGAAGCTCAATGTCGCTCAACGAGCTATGGAAAGGGCTATGCTCGGAGTTACACTGCGAGATCGAATCAGAAATGAGGAGATCCGTAGACGTACGAAAGTTACCGACATAAGCCGTCGGATCAGTAAGTTGAAGTGGCAGTGGGCAGGGCACATAGTACGAAGAGCCGACGGCCGCTGGGGCCGGAAGGTTCTCGAGTGGAGGCCACGGACCAGCAAGCGCAGCGTAGGACGTCCACCCACAAGGTGGACAGACGACCTAATAAGGGCCGCGGGTCGACGGTGGATCCAGGCTGCTTCTGACCGGTCCAATTGGAAAATTTTGGGGGAGGCCTATGTCCAGCAGTGGACGTCCTACGGCTGAGATGATGAATAAATAATAAATACAGAATCACATTGAGATTATATTTTTATATATTTGATATGAAAACACAAGGCAACACTATCTTTCTTATTTAAACTAATATGTATATTTGAGTGAGCAAGACTGCTACGGTTTGTAGTGTTAATTGAAAAGTAAATTTTTGCAGCAAAACCATTGGATTGATTTTAATAAAATAACTATTCACACAAACTATGTGATAAAAGATATTTAAAAACTTGTGTGATATTTTTATGTTACAGGCCGCAGTAAAAGGCCTGCAAATGGGTGGTTTAGATATAGTATCGGTTACAGACAACACACACGTATCCTGGAACCCACCGAGACCTAGAAAAGCCAGAAGATTGTAATTTGTACATTGATATCTTTTTAGGTTTAGTCAAATAAATTAATTTAAATAACCTGCTTACTTTGTTTTAATGTATTAAATAGAAACACGGTTCAAAACAGTTTTTTTAATTAACAAAAATATGGACTCACATCAAACTAAAAGTTACAATTTTTCTTTTGGCATAATTTTTGAACAGTTAAAATTATTTTTCAAGTACCTAAGTTCTTTAATTCCAAAGATTAACAATCACATTTAAATAAACTATGTTGGTAAATTATGACCTCATGGGTAACTTATTGTAAAAATGAAATAAAAAAAAAGTTTAAAAACTTATTTAAATATACAAAAATCATTTACAGTATTACAAATTAAACATAATTAAAAACCATATTTGGATTGTGTTTGTCTCTTTGTCATCCTGTTATTCGCCCATTGATTTTGAAGTTCAGCTTCATTTGCTTTAGCCTGGAAATAAAAGGCCAAAATTATTAAAAATAAAAACTCGAGCAGGATGTAATCGAGTAATTAGTCCAATAGTAAGTCTTGAACATAATTTCGGTATTTATTACTCTTTTGGGACCTTATAGAAGTTTTTGATTCAAAAATTTATTGATTTTTCAACTTGTCCTTTTAAACTTATCATGAAAGATTTATATTATATTGGTGTGTCATTTTCGCAAAGAAATATTTAATTTTACGAATATCTGAAACAGATCTCATTATTTCATTACACGCATGATTATTAATTAATAAAATAATGAAAGTTACTTGATGTGCCAAATATGTGATCTGGTGTTTCCTTCTCTGTTGGCTGGTGGGCTCGTTGCCCGTCCTCTTACTGCTGGAGACCCTCTTGGTAGTGTCCTGCAGGAGCCCCTTCATGAGCCACTCGCGGGCATCCGCCAGCACTTCTTGTTGGTTCACATCCACTATCTCTATCTCCTCCATCTTGCGCTTGCCACGAGCTCCGACAAGTTTTCGTATCTAAAATAAATAAATAAATATCTTCACACATTCCACACAGCACCATCTAGTTGCACATTAAGCAACAATAAGCTTGTATTATGGCTACCAGACAGTTGATATAATACATAGATTACTTTTTTTTGTAAATACATACATATTATTAATACAAAATATCAATGAATCATGTACAATACAAAGGTGAAATGTTAACACATAAACATTTGCCCCTAGCGGGATTCGAATCCGCAACCGTTTGGTTAACAGCTAGGGTTACTAGCCACTAGACCAAACATGTCAACAAAAATTATGTGAGTTTTTTTTTATTGTAAAAATTGGGTTTTATTCTCAATAATACAATACAATTTAATATACAATTTAAATCAATACAATACAATTTTTGGGTTTTATTCTCACAAAATATAAATCTATATTATTTCAGGGCCTCAAAATAATATATCTTTGATTTTCTTTTAAACTTTAGAGGTTACATTTTTTTTTAGTCATTATATCTATTGCACTAAAACAGTTCCCTATAATGTCTAAATTAAAGAATATAATAGTTCTGTTACAAGCATTGATACTCACCGCTTCTTCATCGAGTGCCACTTCATCATTATTTGAACTAATTGTTGTGTGATTGCTTTCATAACTTGTTGATCCTTCACAATTATCAACAAATTGATCCGCACTCTGAACGTAGCTTGGACTCGTAACTAAATTGTCTGCGGGGGCTGGTTTGAAGTATGACCTTAACTTTTGTGCGGCTTGTTCACTGCTGGATGGAACATTTCTTACTTGTGAACTGATTACGGGTTCAGATTGTAACGAAATGTCTTCAATGGGTTCTTCAACTTTGTTTATTGAGAAGAAATCATTCTGCAAATCCTCATCGCTGTCATCGGAATAATCCAGGGTCAACAGCTTGGTCTCCGCTTTGGCTTTCTTGACTGCCGGAGTCACTTCCTTTCGCTTGACCGTATTATTTGGCTTTTGTGTGAGAACATTTGGAATGAGTGATGTTGATTTGACCGTTACTCCATTCCTCGGTTGGGGTAATATACTAAGCAGACCAGACTTTTGCTGTTGACATAAATTTATCATTGATTTATAGAATATGTACGTGCGGAAGATGAATTTGTAATCACAATCTGAACTTCCATATTGTTATTTAATTTAACTATTCAGCTTGAAATATTACTGGACACAAATATTGTGTTGATATTTGTGTAAGTGTAAGTGCAAGATTGTAGCTTATTTCTGTAGGTGTTAAGTTTTGACATGATAAGAAATTTACCTAAATATTCATCTACATAAAAAAAATGGATTGACCACATACTCATACAAGTTAATAAAGTTATTTAAAAAACTTACTCCATTCGAAATTTTGGGTCTTTTCATTTGTGTAGTATCCTCTATGTCTTTAAACTGAAATATAAAATTGGAACATATTATTAATTATCATACTAGGTGCTGCCCGCCACTTCACCTGCATATAAAAAATAGATTAAAACCTATTCTCACACCTACCAAGTGTACACGTTTACATACATACAAAGATGCAACATTAGGTATAGGCGATGGTAACCAGTAACCACCTACAATCAAGTCAGCCTGTGTGTCTACCTTGATATAAAAAGTTTAACCATAATTATTATATTAAATATTCATACATCACTGAGAGATGGTACTGTAATTTTTGCCCTAGGCTTTGCCATAGTCTCCTTTTTGTGTAGAAACTCATCGTCATCTTCAACTATAGATTGCTTCTTATTTGATGGTCGTGGCAATAGATTGAATAAGCTGAGACTGTCATGAGTCTCATTAAATTCCTTTTCCGAGTGTTGTACTGCATTGGATTCTAAAATGTAACAAGACATTAGAATTTATTTTAGGTTTTTATGAATTATATTAGCTATGAGTTAATGTTACAGTGCAGTTTACCTTTTAGATTTTTATTTGATATTCCTACGGGGATGCTTTCGTTATCATCGTCTTCAAATTCGCTTGAATCACTATTATCATAAGTGACTAAAGCCATGGTAGGTACTAAATTTAAAGAAACGTGTACTTTGCACAGTTACAACGTGTTGATTACTTTACTTACAGGTACAATATTAAACGATAGCAAAGATTACTGCGAAGGTGGAAAGTTAGTCAAACGAAAGTTTTTTTTTTTTTAATTAGAGATGGGAAACGAAAGTAATAAGAAAATATTATAAAATCAGAATGTAGTACAACTTATTTATTTATATTAAAATAAATGAACATAACATAAATCAAGTCGTTCGTTTCCTTAACGTTCAAGGTTTTAGTTCTTCTTCTTCTTTCTTCTTCTTTTTTAGGTTAAATGGCAATGCGGCTCATTTTAAAATGGCCATTATCTGCCAGTGTCAAGTTAAAATAGCAATTTGTAATAGCCTCTTTTTAAAAAAAAAGAGGCAAAATTGAAATCAAAATCAAAAGTAGCGAACTCAAGTCTAGTCAGTCAAGTCAAGTCAGTCAAGTCTAAATTTCTCTTGTTAGTATTCCAAAACAGGTCCGTCAAGTCCAAAGCAGTCAGGTCAAGTCCAAGGTTTTAGTTACTTTGTTATTTACTTATTTTATTTATATTTTTAGGTCTGGTCGGGTTGACATTAATGACATTGTTGTTGTGGGTTGTTGAAAGCATAGACAGTATAGACACTAGTATACTACGTAGTTGAAAGTCTCATTCTCATAGAGTAACTTTTTATATATTAGAAAGACTTGAAAGCTGTCATCAAGAGCATAGAGTACTGAGGTTTTTTACTTGTTTGCTTCACACTTCACTTATTCTGTGTCTGTCAAAGTTTACATCATGTTGACACTTGACAAACAATGACATGAGGGACAAGAATGAAAAAGGTCCAAGAACCAAGGTACTTTCTTGCTATAATTTATTTCAATTCTCAGATTTTTCAGCATTCTATCTGTTATGTGATTTAAATTATAATAAGGTATAAATTATAATACCATTGCTACCTATCAGTGCATTAATATCTAGTTATAGGAACGAATTTTGCTCAAATGAAATGAACGTGATGCTCTGCGTTTTCTAGGATCCGCAAACAGAATGCCGAAAAAATTTGCAGGAGAAAATAGTAAGGCAGTTGCGGCACGTCAACGCAAGGAAAATGTTAAGCAGGAAAAAGAGCAAAAACTTAAGCAAATGATAGACGATGCGTCTTGGGACGACAATGACGACAAACTTAAGAAAAAACAACAAAAGAAGGTAGTTCCTAAGTTGTTTAGTAGGCAAACTACATCGTAAATACACATTCGTATTCCTTAATAAATTTTATTCAATGAAATATAAGTTATTACTTGTTTTTTAACCAGGAAGATCAAGAGAGAAAAAGGCAAGAACAGCTTCAAAAGAAAGCAGAAGCAAAAGCTTTACTAGAAAAAGAGATGGAAACCATAAAAAACACTGCTAAAGCACCTCCACCTCCAAAGATCACAAGAGCACAAATTACACAGATAAAGGAAAAAACTGTGAAGACTGAACAACAAAAGCCTGTGGTATGGAATCGTAACCTTTTATCCATTATAGAAAGAAATCAATTGGTAACTGGTATACCAAAAAATCTGTAATATGTTAAGGCTCACTTGATACCATCACTGCCATGGCGATAGTGCCAATAACATAAGCAACACCACTCATAAATAATATGTGGTGCCCCTTTTAATGAACTATTGCTCGAATTGTATTATTTGTCTAATCAATGCAGTTAGTTTATTTAAAAAAAAACGTGTAGATAACCAAATCCATAATTTTCAGCCTTCCAGAGTGGTTGTGGAGGAGCCTCCGTTGGAAGAGAATCTCAACAGGATACAGTTGGATGGAGAAGTTGCACAGACAGTCGAAGAAGCCATATCAGTTCTCAGGTCTAATTTTATTAAAATATCAATTGTTTTATACTTTAAATTGTGATTATAGAAATCGTCACTGGTTTTATCTATATTTTTTTTTTTTTTTTTTTTCTCTGCTTTATCTGTAATCGGTATTGGTAACCATAAACAGATGTGGTCGAGGACGAAAATGACGGCTGCGAGTGTGTCCTCCAGTGAGGACATCTCCTCGTTTATTTTCTTTCTAATATCTCCTTTCTTTTCAGTCTCCTCATGTAGGAGGGCGTTGTTAGGCTAACCGCCAGCTCATTGGGGTGTCTCTGCAATCTCCCTTGATATCTTAGTGTATGTGCACTGATTTCCTCCCTGACAGTACACATTTCCAGATGTTTGTGGATTTCTGCATTTGTAATGAACCATGGTACATTGCAGAGGGTTCGTAGTATCACGTTTTGCATTCTCTGTATGATGGAGATATTGGAGTTGCTAGCACTACCCCACAGCTGGATGCCATACAGCCAGATCGGCTTCAGGATGACTTTGTATATGAGCAGTTTGTTGTCAATGGCCAGTTTACTATTCCGTCCCATTATCCAATGAAGACTCTTGAATCGGATATTTAACTCCTCTCTCTTAGTCTTTATGTGCTGCTTCCACGTCAGTCTTCGATCCAGATGCAGCCCCAAGTATCTAACTGTACTCCCATGGGGCAGCACTGAGTTATCCAGGAACACCGGAGGACAGTTACCTTTCCTCAAGGTGAAAGTGACATGCACTGACTTTGCTGTACTTGTTTTTATTCTCCATTGGCGTAACCAGCAGGTAATTTTGTCTAGTCCCCTTTGTAGTTTCTGGGTCGCAACTACTGGACTGGTATCACTAGGGTTTTATCTATATGTACTAATATTATAGAGATTTTTTTTTTTTTTTTTTTTTTTTTTTTAACATTTGTAATGGTCAAACACATCACGTCTCTTCAGACGACGTCTAGTTCTGGGCACAGACAATTCCACTGCCAGTTCATTGGGATGGCTGAGGAGCCTTTTATAGTATTTGGCTGTGGAATACCTTATTTCCTCCTTCACAGTTCCAACCTTCAAGTGTTCATGTACCTCACAGTTTCTTATAAACCAAGGTGCATTGGTTATTTGTTTTAGGATGGCATCTTCAGCTCGCTGTACCATCTTTATGTTGGAATCACATGCAAAGCGCCACAGTTGGATTCCATAGGTCCATATAGGTTTTAGGATAGCGCTATATATGAGCAGCTTGTTGTCTATTGACAGTTTTGAGTTTCTACCCAGTAACCAGTATAATAATAATAATAATAAATAATAATAAATCATTTATTCGACGTAAGTTTTTACAAAACATTTGTCTTCGTCAACATTCTTTACAAACTACCACCGGTTCGGAAAGCTGTTTCTAGGGGGAAGAACTCAGCAAGAAACCCCCTAGTTGCTCTTTTATAAATAAATTACAAAGTAATACGTAACAATACATAGCAATCTACATAACACAATAATCAACTATATTTGACTCCAAGGACAGTCATCATTTATATAATCTAATATCCTATAATAACCCTTTTTGCACAGGGTTTTCTTAATATAAACTTTAAATTTATTTATAGATAATTGTTGTATATTAGCTGGAAGCCTGTTGTAGAAGCGCACACATTGTCCCATAAAGGAGTTGCTAACCCTGTGGAGACGAGTTTTATTTGGTTGAAGCCTATGCTTGTTTCTAGTATTTAAATTATGAACATCACTATTTCTACTAAAAGTGCTAATATTTTTGTGAGCAAACAAAAGATTTTCAAAAATGTATTGTGAGGCTACAGTAAGTATATTTATTTCTTTAAACTGATCTTTTAGCGAGACTCTGGGACCGAGCTTGTAGATGGCACGAATAGCCCTTTTCTGTAACACAAATATAGTGTTTATATCCGCAGCATTACCCCAAAGTAAAATACCGTACGTCATTACACTATGGAAATAGCTAAAATATACTATCCTCGCGGTATTTACGTCAGTTAGCTCGCGAATTCTTTTAACAGCGTAAGCAGCCGAACTTAATTTAACTTAATATAGCCCTCGGTGATGTGTTTGACCAATGAGAAAGGGAAAATGGAGCGGGGCCTGGAGGGGCACTGACTCGGCATGCGCCAACATGAATGCGCGCAACACATCTGCTCATAGTCTGGAGACTGATCGTATGATGAATATACAACAAAAAAAAAAAAAAAACATTTGTAATGAATAAACTCAAAAACCACTGAAGTGGTTTATATGTTATCAGCGAGCAGCGTAGGCTATATTTTATAAAGTTGCATGGGCGAAAACAGCTGGATATAGTTTAGACACTTTAGTTAACACATAATTGTACTGTATAATTATGCTACTTGTGACACAATTAATTTAGGAATTTCTTTATAAAATTGTTATTATATGATTAGTAGTCCATTATTTTATTGCTACAATATATAAAATAAATAATAAAATGCATAATTTTTTCACAGTGATCAAGTTGATAGTGACAAGCATCCTGAGAAGCGTCTGAAGGCAGCCTACACAGCATTTGAAGAGATCAATCTTCCAAGGCTAAAAGTGGAAAATCCATCATTGAGGCTCTCACAGTTGAAGCAAATGCTCAGAAAAGAATGGACCAAGTCTCCGCAAAATCCACTTAATCAAAAGTTTTAGTTTTCAATTCGTTTACTGTCCAAAAACTTGTTTATAGAAAATTTTTATTACACGTTTTTAAAATATTTATTTTATCATTATGTTAAATTACAGACAAAGAAATATTGGCCATACATTGAAAAACTAAGAGTTAATTAAAATTAAAACAAAATTTAAATTTCCTAATAAATTTGTTTAATTTCTTAAACAATTTTCACTCGGGCTCATTGACGTACTGTAAGGGTATGCCCTTGCGACCTTCCTCCGCCATTTTAACTTCAGTCTCGCCCAATTTTTGTTCCAATCCCTTCCAAGACCTCGATTGAAGATTACCACCTATATTGTCCAAGGCCCAATTCTGTCTTTCCAACAAATCTGTGCTGCTCTCTTGGTTTTCATTGATTTTGGTCTCTCTAATCTTTCCTGTGATGAGACTGACATCTGTACCCTCCATTTGAGCGATGTCACGATGATGTCGTTTCCCAGGCAACAATTCGTCATAATCTGTGATGTGATTGGTAAAATATTGTTCCCTGTTTGAGTTCAGAGCCACCTCCAACTCGAATGGATACACTATGGGCTTGTAGAAGTCTCTGTTGCTATATAAATCGTTTTCCGGACACGCAATCATTACATAGATGTCAATCTGTAAACAATAGTTTATGAGAATTAGTGTCACCACCTTCGGTGAAACCTTCGGCTTAAAAGAGCTTTCAAGCCTTTAGCTTTCGGCCGAAGGTTAGCTGATAAATTTAGATAAATAACACTGAAAAACTGCAAAGTCTGTAGTGTTTCAATTATTTAGGCAGCCCATATTGATCAAGAAGACCACTGTGAAATATGTAACAGCATGTGTGATTTTATTTTTCAATTAGTGAGTATGGGAGACCAGAATCCATGATACGTTTTTCCTTATCTATCAACATAAAAAAATATATAAAATATTCGTGATACCTCTGGAAAGTTAGCCAATTTAGCCACATTAGGTTTCCCTACTGACACAATGTAGCTCTTCTTGCCGCTAACTCTGCACAATTGTTTCATCCTAGCAATGATCTCCCTGGTTTGCTCTCCGGCCAGCTTGCACACGAGTATTCCAACCATATTGGCGTCTTTACATTTCTCTATCAAGTATCTTCTACGTTTGGACCATGTTGTCTCATTCAAACATTCAATATTCATTATATCTGGATCCAAAAAGTGCCATTGTAAAGCTGCAATATATTATTTTAAAAGTTTTAATATTTGTAAAACTAAAAAAAGTACAAGACAATTCCACACAGCACTAAAAGTTCTAAAGTAAGCAATTATATTATTATTATTATTTTTTGTAAATACATATTATACATACAAAAACTCCATAACTCGGTTATAAAAATAAAATGTTAACACATAAACATTTGCTCATAGCGGGATTCGAATCTGTGACCCTTAGGGTTACTAGCCACTAACGTGGTCACGTTTGGTCTAGTGACTAGTCATATTGACAATTTTATTATTTTACATTCAAATTCTAAACTGTTATTACCTGCTATTGAGATGGTATAGTTAAAAAGAGTCTGCCCTCTTGATCCAATGTAAACGCAGACGCAGTCTTTGAGCGTTTCTAGAGGTAAAAGTTCTCCGTTCTTATTCCTTATAACTCTTCCCAAAAAACTTTTCGGGTTTTCGTCTATTTGAATGAATGCTACAAAACTTTGAGGGTATGCCTCATACCATTGCTTAGACAATTCATCTAAAAATAATAGTATAAAAATAAGTTTTAAATAAATCTAGTGGTAAATGAAAAGAATTCAATATTGTAAGACTAAATTATGCCAGATGTAATAAAGAATATTTTTATTTTGAAAAACTAATCCTGGGTTTTTAGCTTAATTAATAGAATTTATTATAATAATTAATTTCTGCATTGATTAATGTTGAAAATTCAGTTATGGACTATCAAAGGCCATATAAAATAATTTGAAAATTAACAATTACTTCATACCTTTACAATGGTGGAATTCAGCATCATAGAAAATGCACATTTTTAGATTGTCATTTGAACTGAACTTCTGTTGCAGTGCTCCCAATATATTTTTTACATTTAAATCTCTCTTGGGCAATACATAGAAGACGGGTAAATTTGTCTTAGAAAAGCAAGTGTGTCCATAGTGGATGATGGCATCACCCTCAACGTGCATAGCAGCTACTGAGTCAACACAACAACTGCAAAAACAAAATATAATTTTTATAATACATTTTTATAATCACTATGAACTCGAAAAATGAAAATTATGATATGTAGTTAAGATTCTCACTGGGTAAGACATTCGATTTAATCAAACTCTAAAACCTCAAAGGATCAGTAATAAAAAAATCTGTATTCCTAGCAGTCAAATAAAATTGATTTCAATACTCACAGGTTGTAATTAAATATCTGTAATTTCTCAGAGATAATATTAAATGAATCAAATGTGTTTGTAATGTATCATTTTTGTTGCATGTATGTAATCATTTTTGTTGCATTACATGTAATTAAGCTGAGAAATATAAAAATCAAAGAGTAAAAAGATTTTTTTACATTAAAGTGATATAAGTTTTTAACAGAGTTTGCTGTACAAGAATGCACCTTTTTAAAAAGTTATAATTATCTAATTTAAATATAATGATTCTGATGCATATATATAAAAAATCATTATTTACCTTGCATATGTTGTGTCGCCGAGAATATATAAATCAATATCAACTCTATTCTTTATTTCTTCGTAAATGGCTGCACTTACATTTAACAAGTCGTCTGGAAATTGTAAACATATCTACAAACATATAAAAAGTTATTAAAATAAAGGCATACATATACAAGGTTTACATATTTGGCAGTACACTAGCATCAATTAATTATAACTTATATAAGTAGTAGCAAGACCGTGCTGTTGTTATCCTTACTCCTACTATGGCGTTGCTTGTGTTTTTGGCGAAGGTTCATCAGCCTGTCGTATGTCGACATTCACTTAAGAAATCATATTAAAAGTATTGTACATGATATCATATTGGTTCCTACTCATGAAGAGTTTCACTTTTTACAGTGCAGGCAGTAGTTTTCACTAGTCATCGGGAGAATAGTCAGCCTTTTATTATCGAATTACAAATATAGAGTAAACAATACAATAATGATTTACCTTTGAGAAGTTGTTTTCTTTTATCCAATTGCAAGTTTCAATTACATTAAAAGTAGAAACTAAATTTTCGCGTGGATTGTGTTGATTTACTTGTATCTCTCTTTGAATACATATTGTGGCATCAGTTGTAAAACTAGCCATGGTATAGGATCAGGCGAAAACGTTTAAGATTAAGATTCTCTGAACTATGATACAAACGGCGGATACAAATGCTAGTTAACAGAAATATAATAAGTGATAGATGATGTTGACAAAACAAAACAATTGTGTAATAATTTATGATTTCAGATTTTATAATCAAGCAGTCGGCATTTTAATTTAAACAAATACAATAGGCACATTCATTGTATTAATTTCCGCACAAAATCAACACAATTCACCACACCACACCACCACACACCACAAACTACATAGATATTAGATAGAGTCATAGACATAGAGTAACTTATGAAATGAAGATTAGAAACACACCTACCATAGATCAAAGAGAGTCGCAAAGAGTATTATTTATAATATTGACAGCATACGAAACCGAACTAATACGTTGCAAACTTAGGGGTTTTACCCCTAAATTTAGGGGGCACGGAGTTAAGAAAGTCTGAAATTGAAATCGAAATCAACTAACAGAATTATGAACAACAAACACAGACGTAGCTATGGTTAGTATGAGACAGGAATCTAAAATAAATTTTTCTAGTAATTGTTATAAAAAAGGAAATTATGCAAGGATTTTAGCATTAAACTACACCAAGTATAATAAAATTAAAAATACTGAGGGGTTTTAGGGGTATTTGATAACAAAAATGGGGGAAAAATTGGGTACGGGTTGGCAATATTTATATTTTATACTCTTTGACCAGTGATCCTGACCTCCTGACCACCCCATAGAGTAACTTAAGAGTAAAATGGAATGGAGTCAAATAATATTTGACTCCATTCCATTTGACTTTTAAACAAGGAATATAGTACTCTGTTTTTTTAGTTTATTTTCTCCTTAATTTTGTCTCTCCGTGTTATTTATTATTATTGAATTAATTACCTAATATTGTATATATTAGTATACTTTAAAGTTTAAAGTAATGGCAAATATGCTCGCCTATTCGAATGCAGGAATACCAGACAAATCATGGCAGCCACCAGAAGCAGTACTTGAAACAACGTAAGAAAGTCTAAATATATTATTATGAATTTGATTTTGATTCCATCTGTTATATTCTGTATTTGTTAATTTCAGAATGGGCGCAATCGTGGTAGAGATGTACTGGAAACAAACACCAATCACATGTAGAAATTTCATGGAGCTTGTAAGGAGGGAATATTACAACAATACAAAATTTCATAGGGTTATTAGAGACTTTATGATACAAGGCGGTGACCCAACAAGTACGGGAAAAGGTGGTCAATCCATTTACGGGCCACAGTTTGACGATGAAATAACTTCAGACCTTAAACATACTGGTGCTGGAATCCTCTCTATGGCAAATTCTGGTCCCAACACAAACGGATCACAGTTTTTCATAACATTGGCACCTACACAGTGGCTAGATGGAAAGCATACAATATTTGGTCGTGTACAAAGTGGTATGACAGTTGTTAAAAGAATCAGTTTAGTTGAATGCGATAAGAACGACTGTCCTGTGGATGATGTGAGAATTGTACGAGCATATATAACAAAATAATATTTAGTGTATCAAATGGTTTTTTTATATATTACATTAAGAGATTTTTTTTAACTTTGATTCTGCAACATTTTAAATTGTATTTCGTGTGTACTTTAAAACAATAATTCACAGTTCAAATATATATGCCGAAGTCTTCAAATAAAATAGTTGTATTTTTGTCTGGTTTTTTTTTTGTTAGGTAATGCAGAAATGTTTCATTCATAATTTGTATTTTCATTTTCTCTTCTTTCCAGTGACCATTTTTTCATGTACAGATTGTCACACATACTACTTTGCACAAGTAATTTTACAGGTGCTGCAAGTGCACTATACTCATGGAATTTTTCTATTAAAATATATACCAAGTTTTTTCCTGGGTGAAGCCGGTAGCAGGTCACTAGTATGGTAATTTATTTAGAGAAATTTCTCAATTATTTATTGAAAAACAAACATGTAAAGAACACAATAAAGCAAGACATACATATTTGTGTTATTGTATAAAAGCAGTATTTGCAGTAAGTTATATTATGCTGTTGATATTACAGAGTTCATAATGCATTGAAGCCTTCAAAAATAATGCAAATCCTAACAAAAACATTAATATCCCTCATCGCTTACAGATATACTATAATTTGGAAAGGTTTCTCTAATTAATTTTGCTGTTATTTCATGGTCGGCCTTTCCATATCCTTGTGAATAGCCATAAATGTGGATCTTCCTATTATCTGGTTCATGCGATATTCTACCTCCACCTAATGGTTCACAATCAAGAGGCTGCAGTTTCTCTTGAACCTGAAATAAATAAAAGAAATCCATACTAATGTTATAAATGTGAAAGTAACTGTCTGTCTGTTACCGTTTCACACCTTAACTACTCAACTGATCATAATAAAATTTTGACAGGGGGGTACCTTTCATCCATCACCTGACCACCTGTTCCCAATTTAAAATAAAATAAAAAACTAACACCTGGCCAAATTCTTATAGCAACCAGAGGTAAAGAATTATGATGCTTATATATTTATTTATTTTGCAAAGCAGACAAAGTCATGGACATTTTCTTGTAATGAATAAATTATATAATTGGATTAAATTGTAAATAGATTTAATTTTTTTATTATAAAGAAAAGAGCTACAGACAAACCAATTGTCTACTTGATAGTAGGTGGCTTTGGTTACTTTTGTCTGTAAACAGTACTTACAGCACACTAGGGTAACTATTGTGTTTCGGTAAGGGATGTCAGAGCCTATTTCTCAATCCCTTATCCTTAATCCTACTATCTTAAAAAAATAAAATTTATTTGAAAATAGTAATACTAGATAGCTACCTCATCATATATGTCTGAATGATAATTGCACCTCTTATAACCTCTGACAATGGTTCGTGATGTTTGTTCATCTTGATTTGGGTCATGCACTTTTAACAGTATATATTTGAATACTCCAGAGGGATCTATGTCTACTGCAGGCACACTTTCTAAATTACTATTTGACATATTTCTATAACTTCGCAGATTCGGGATTAGTCCTAAAAATATATTAAACTTTAATAGTACATTGATAATATAAAAATAAATACATAGCAAAAGAGCTAAAATGTATAAATAGCTAAATTTTTAAAATATAATATTACAACGCAGGGAAATATCAGCTATTGCCTATGGCTATTGCAAAAAATAATTTTAATCTGTTACTGAAAATAAGCATTGCAGAAAAATTGAGAACATCCACATGTTATTTACCTTTAGGTACAACTTTCAGTGGTTCGTTCGGTATATAGCAGCGTGTTACAAATCTAATCATAACAAGATATTAGATAATTATTCGAAATTTGCCGAAATTTGCAAAACAAAAAATAAATGGCAAATATCAAGTTCTTCTTCTTCTTTTTTAGGTTAAATGGCAATGCGGCTCATTTTAAAATGGCCATTATCTGCCAGTGTCAAGTTAAAATAGCAATTTGTAATAGCCTCTTTTTAAAAAAAAAGAGGCAAAATTGAAATCAAAATCAAAAGTAGCGAACTCAAGTCTAGTCAGTCAAGTCAAGTCAGTCAAGTCTAAATTTCTCTTGTTAGTATTCCAAAACAGGTCCGTCAAGTCCAAAGCAGTCAGGTCAAGTCGAATATCAAGTTCAAATTTCAATTCAACTAACAAATGACATTGACTGTCAAGTCAATGATTGACATTAAAATTAAAACAAAAATATTATATTTGTTTTTGAAATTTTATGGTCTGGTAACTAGACCTTTAAGCCGACATATATAAATCATAAAAAAATAACTAAAGTATTTTATGCAATAAATAAATGTTTAATGTACCACTCCAACTTCGTGACCACAAACTATATAGTAGATACTAACGTATCAGACGGACATCTGCAGTACAAATGCACTAGACATGGGCAAGAGTACGTTACCTTCACCTGATTGGTCATGGCAAGATAGAACATGACATTTCACTTCCCCCGCCCCTCTCACCCCTTTATTTTTTTACGGGCTGAATTTATTTTTAACTATGGATATCATCACACAATTAAAACACAGTAAATAATGGGTACATATTTATTTTTAGGATATATACAAACATAACATGGACTTAAATACAAACTAGAACTGAAATACACCGTAATACATATGTATTAATGATAAATATTTATAGGCATATATAAAAAGAACACAAACACTACCATTTTCTCCGATTGTTGAAATAGCGATGGTCTTTTATAGGTTTCTTTGGAGTCACAAAACGAGTCTCAAAATGTTTGTGGCAGATGGGCGAATTCACATTTTCTATTCCGTAAAGAATCATCAAGAATAGATTTAAACCATTTTTCGAGTCTTCTTGTCGCGAACTTGTATATCCAGGGGCCCTAGACAAAGTAATTAATCGTAAACGATAACGAAGTTCGTTATCGTTAAAATGTATGGGAAGTATCACGTTAGCGAAGGCTTATGTCAATCCCATACATTTTATTGTTTTCGTACTTCGTTATCGTTTTCGATTGGTGTGACATGACGAAGACGATAACGAAGTTCGAAAACAACAAAATGTATGGGAAGTATCACGTGACTTAACGAAGGCATATGTTAATCCCATACATTTTATTGTTTTCGAACTTCGTTATCGTCTTCGTCATGTCACTTTGTCTAGGGCCCCTGGTACACAGCACTTGTAATACATACTTAATATGTATATACCCAAAGATTTTTATTTATAAATGAGTATAAAAATGCGGAAATTAATCTACGCAACAATATAAACAACTATCTTACAAAACAAAATGGCTTCTCTCTTATTAGAAAGGAGGTCAAATCAGGTCAAACTTCATGTTCTATCTTGCTATAACCACAGGCCAAAAAATTGCTGTCTAGTGATTTTTCCTTGAAGACTACCCAGCCGGGTTCGTGACCACTCCACAATGATGCCACAATGCATATACATAGAGTACCACAGGCCACAGAATATTGACTGACTGACAGCTGCTGTCTAATGTCTTTTATGTCTTCTTGATTTGATTTGATTATTGTTGTGGATTTGGTTGAAGTGAAAATGAAAATTGGATAACATTGCTTCAATTTTTTGATTCGTTTGTGTTTGTATTATTAGCACAAAATATAAGATTACTGATTATTGGTATATATTTATTACGTTAATTCATTCACCTTATTGAATACTTTTATAAAAGATGAGTTCAAGTTCGAAAAAATTGGACCCAAATTTTACAGGTAAACTTCCATTTTTATAATTTTTGTTAACTATTCGAATAGCTTAACTCAAGGTTATCTTTGAATTAATTAAACATTACTCTTTTGAAACTTGTACAAATTTTTACTAACTCATTAGATATTTTCGTTTTAAAAGTTAGTAACCTGTAATTTGATACCTAACTTCATATAAATTGCACATTTGGGCAAATACATGTATGAAACACGATCTATTTATAGTTGTTCAATAAACGACTTTCAGGTATGTGGGTGAGCTTCTTCACAGCAGCTGGTATACCTTCAGATGCATCTGCTTCTTATGCCCTCACATTCACCGAGAATAGAATACAAAATGACATGTTGCTAGACCTCAATAAGGAATATCTGAGAGACATGGGTATCACAACAATGGGAGATGTTATTGCTATCTTAAGGTAAATTATTAATGCTGTATTATTTATTGGTTCCTACTATTAT
Source organism: Synanthedon vespiformis (assembly GCA_918317495.1). Classification (NCBI taxonomy): domain Eukaryota; kingdom Metazoa; phylum Arthropoda; class Insecta; order Lepidoptera; family Sesiidae; genus Synanthedon; species Synanthedon vespiformis. The sequence goes on along the minus strand of OU906945.1, from coordinate 12,318,195 downwards.
TGTGATGGTTCATTGGCTAATAGGGGCAGGCCCATTTTGAGAGACTTCATAGTTTTATCAGTAGACAGTACCAACTCAATGATAAAAATAATAGCAATTGCTTTATGTAATCTAAATGCAACTTCAGAGGTGCATAAGTCCATTTTTAGTTGTTCCATATTTACATAATCCTTAGATAGTATTATTTGAAGTTGTTTCATTGTCTGTCAAGTATTATTTGCAGAAAAAAATTGCATGCGTGCAAAGCCAAAGGAGTGTTGATAGTAATGTATAAAAACCTAACCAAGGTTGATAAACATTTGTAAAATGCAATATATAATTAGCAAACCCATATACAAAATGCATATTCCAGCTGTTTTATGCGACTTCGCCTGTGTAACTTTATAAAAATGTAGTTACTCGCTGATAATGTAGTTTTCTATTGGTGAAAAAATTTTCAAAATCGGTCCAGGCCAGTAGTTTTTGAGTTTATTCATTACAAACGTACAAATCTTCTCTTTATAATATTCATATAGATTGTAAATACAATGTACTTCTCATTGAGATATTGGAAAAAATATTTTTATGACACTGCCTCCTACAATGTCTTAATTTGTGTGCACCTGTGCACACATTAGCATGATATTCTATTCATTTATCCTATTATTTTTATAAATTAAAGCCTATTTTACCATATTTCATCAAAACACATGCAAGAGATTTGCATGAAGAAGTAATAAATATTCTCATAAACTTTCGCATTTTATGTAGGAGAAACATATAGTCAAAATAATGTGCCCCTGTAGTAGGTTATGCTTTGGTTGGGTATTTTTTTAAGTAATATTGTATGATCTTAGACATGATTGTTTCTTTAGACATGCAAAGCAAGTACACGAAAGTACTGCCAGAGATCGGGTTCTAAGTTCAACAACGGTGAGCAACAAGGTGCCTGTAGCTGCCGTCACGGGACGGTCTACGCTCACACAAAACAAAAGCTCTTCTCGTAAGTACCTATCCTTTTTAATCATTAGGTTTAAAGCAGTGTCCAACCGAAAATGGATTCAGACAAAAACGATAATGAAAAATAAGTTAATTAATTGTTATAAAGAATAAATTGAATTTATATAAAATCATTTCTTAGATTTAAAATAAAAAATAAAAATTTCCTGACAGTAAATAAAAAAAAAATACTATAATACATAATATGTATTATAGTATTATTATAGTATACATAATATGTATTATAGTATTATTTTTTATTATGTCCAATTGTCCACATTAATAGGGTAATTATATTTTCTATTTTAAATTGTTTTATAGTGCAAAGATTTAAAAATTAAAATGAAAGTAGTCTATAGAAAAATGTTTTCATTGCCGCTTAACAAATATCAATTTTATTGTAAAAAGATCAGTGAAACTGGATTTGATATAAGTGTTAGTGAATGTGAAGTACATTGGTATATTTTTAATGTTTGAACAGCTGCAACACCAGCGAGTCGTATCCTGGAACATTACACCCGAAACCCTCCCCTGCAGGAGACATCTCCCACCAACAAGAGGAAATCATCTGAAGTGGGGTGAGTTATTAATTTTTTTATTTTATTGTTAACTAAAAATCTATACTCCACCATTAATATTCAATTAAAACAAATCTAATATAATGCTATTACTTTACAACATAATATACTTTATTTATACTTTTATACTTTACAACTTATCCTTAAAAAAAGGGGTTGTAGCTGTCTTACTAATGCCTTATGGGAATATCTAGAAGTGTTTCCCAATATAGTCATTATTATTAACGGAAAATATTATATAAACATATTTATTGTTGAAAAAAATATTTGTGTTACTTGTTAGTTGTTTCATGCAGAGTTTTTTTTGTGTTAACTCGACAGACTGTTGATGGTACGCTTGATGATAGGTGTTATTTCAATGTCTTCTGTAAATGACTGAGATTTATGACTACTAGAGAATCATATTTCAGGAAATTTTTCTTATAATAATATTTAATAATAATATTTATTAAATATTATTATTATTGTTATTATTTTCAGAAATGAGGTCACAAGTGACGCGAAGAAATCTCGCCTCATAAGATTTAATTCAAAGCAACAAAACGCACCGGATGAAGGTGAGAGATAATTAATTTTTATTTCTTTTAAGTTTTGAGCTAGTAGGTTTTCTTCGTGATGTTTCCTTGTAATAATAATAGTGTGACGAGACGTCAACTGGCTATACAACCTACGTAGATCGTCTCAATGTACAGTCAGGGTAAGAAAAAGTCATGTCAAAATTTCATTTCAAACTTCAGTCAGTTGTCTGCTTAGTGCTTTAGTTTCAATAGGAGGGTACTAAGAGTGTTATGATTGTGATAAAGGAATAAATTTGAAAACTGACGAAGGTGTTGGTACCCTGACTGTACCACTGCTCGGAATTTTGGAGTCGTAGTCCACAAATGCAAGAGTTGTTCATGTAATGAAAATATTTAGGTTAAAATTATTGTTATATTATCAGACTTGATTGTAGCTAATGTCATTTAATAATACGAGAATTGTTTTCTTTCCTACCAAAATAATTATATTTATCTGAAAGCAGCAGCAGTACCTAGACAAATATGACAGAGAAGTTTCAAGAGTGGTTTTTTTCATCTACAGGCACCGTCAGCAAACCGGCGGTCTTCTCGAGACTCGGAAACTCTGAAGCGGCCGTCAAAAATATTTCAACGATCAATGACAGACCGATATTTGCTCGTCTCGGAGCCAAATCCAATGCGACTCTTTCAGTGATGAAGCAGAAAGTCGCTCCGCCAGTGATTCCTCTCAGCAAGGACGCACTCAAGTACGAGGGTATACTGAAGACTCCACCGCAGATGAGGAAAGTGTTCACCATAACAACGGGCACGAGGGAGAACAGCGTCAGGAAGATTGCTTGCACGATGAGAGCGGACGAGACTCCGGTGAGCGTCAAGGAGAAACTGGACATGCCCAGAGCAAAGTCGGTGAAGTTCTCGAACAGAGTCGAGTATAAGGAGATCGAGAGCGGTAAGGGTGTGGCTCCGAAGGTGACACCCGTCTTCAACGTGCCCGGCAGAAGGTTGACCATGCCCGATAGCACCGCCAACAGCAACACGGTCAAATCAAGATTGGGCACAAAGAAAGTGACTTCGATGATAATAACAACGAATGTCTTCAAAAGGCTCGGAGTGTGATGTGTGTTTTAGAAAAAAATTAAATATGTGAAAAGTGCATTTTTCAATTTAAAAAAAAAAAGCATGATGCGTTAAAAGATTGGTGTCACTTTGATGATGTAGGCAGTGAATGGTTGCGTCGCCAGTAACGGTACAGTTTAACTGGCAACACTTGAGCATAAGGAAGTTGACCCTTTGGCCGCCAGAGTCGGAAATATCCGACAATTATTTTCGTGTCCATTTCGCCAGAGCCGGATATGTATGACAAATTCCTCTACTTGTTATAATGTTTATTTTTTTAAATCATTGAGTTGCTTTCTCTTAAAAAAAATAAGAGTCAGGCGCTAGAGGCTAAAGGGTTAAAACTAATTGAGACTACCTCGTTGCTCTTTTAATGTAATTTGAATCTCTTTGCAGATGAGAAATAAATATTATTTAATTTTTAATTATAGATAAAATTAATTATCTACATTTGTAGGTAAATGTAAATTTTTGTTGTAAGTTTTGATTAAAAAAATAAAATTGCTATTATAGTATGATTTTGCAATGAGTGACTAACTAACGGAATTGTTATTAAAAAATGTGTGTAAAAAGAATGTATGATATATAGTTACATACGTTTAGTTTGAGTCATTCTTTTCCTATTTTTAAGTCGAATGGAATATGTGTAAAAGTCGTGAATATTTTATTTGTTCAACATTTGTAATAGTAAATGTTACCTAGGTACATATTTATAGTATAAGTTTCTTTAATATTTTTCTAAACTTGTTTATTATAATAGGAATAAAATATCAACATTAATTTGTGTTTTTTTAGTGTCCGCCAAAGGTTTAGGTTTTTTAAAAATATTATAAACATAAAATTTAAGTTGTTACCTAATATCATAAGAGGTATAGGTACTTGATAACTGTGCTGAACTTTGAAAAGAGTTCAAAGTTGGCCTTGCCGGGAGTCGAACTCGGGATACCCTAGTCAGAAATGATCAAAAACATTCTGTAAAATGTTGCCCAAAAAAGTCTCGAAATGAAACGACAGGAAATAGATTAATTTTATTGCTCCTTTATTAAAAACTAGCTTCTGCCCGCGACTTCGCCCGCGTATCTTTGTAAATTACATTTTATACTAAAACCTTCCTCGAGAACCACTCTATCCATTGGTGAAAACAGCATGAAAATCGGCACAGTAGTTTTTGAGTTTATCGCGAACAAACAGACAGACGCGGTTTATAATATGTGCATATTATAAACAGGACTTTGTTTTATAATATTAAATTAATATGTAAGGAAGGTGGATGTTTTACCCTCGTTTTCTTCAGCGTAACATTTTAATCTATGAGGTAGGTATACTTAGGTAACGCGGACGAAGTCGCGGGCGCCAGCTAATATATGATAATAAAAGTGGGGAAACCGATAACCGCAACTTAACATTGACTTAGCAGTTGCTGATAAATCTGATATTCTAGACTGCACATGTGTACCTACGTACCTATCTGTGGTTACTTTCTTGTGTTTAAAGGGGAGGACGCATTGTCGTTATAGGTACAGTAGGTATAGCTTAGAAATTTTTCGCGAAACTCCTTATTCGCAAATAATTTCGCAGTACAACTTACTCTACTTAGGTAAGTACTTCTTAGCTTCTTACTTACTTCTACAGTGTAGGTAGATTAGGTAGGTACCTACTGGCAAATAGGTACGAAGTTGTGGCAACCCCGACCGCCGACCGTGTTAATTAAGTAGTTTAAATTACAATACACTTACAGCCTACTTAATATTATAAAATATACAAATACTAATACAGAAAACGAGGGATCATCTAAAAAAAAATCAACGCTTGACAATATAAATGAGCAGTAAATATTGAATATTTATAGTTTAACAAACAACTAACTAGAATAGTTACTTATACTTAAGAATAAACAAAAATAAAACTCCTAGTGCGGGAAAATGGTAGATATTACCAATTTTAAGAGCATAAAAAGCATAGGTAATTATATTGTACATAGATTAGAATATAAAAACAACACAACCAAAGACGTAAATAATGGAAGATTTCCAACATTTGTGGTCACGCCCTAACAACGGAAGCTTTCTAAGATAGTTTATTGTCATGGTCATTGATTCCTCGCACCAACATGCTTCTATAGGCAGATAGCCTATCTATACCTACCTACAGGCTGACTACGTTACTTCAATTTTATTAAATCTTCAGTGAAAGTGTTAGCCAATAACATAAATTATACTAGTATATTTTATTAGCTGCTGCTCGCGACTTCCCCTGGGAACTTTGTAAATTATATTATTTTGCCTGTGTTACCTAATAGGCGGTCGGTAGACACATAACATCATATGGATCGTCAGCCTGTACGCACTATGCAATCTTTTACATTAGAAAAACTATACATTGTCACGTTAGAAAAAAAAATTATGACCAATTATAGGTATATTTTTATTGGTATTTGACAGAGATTTAAATACGCAAATACCTAAGATCAACTTTTTGCCAGAATCTTTTCAAGGTGGATATAGTTTCGAAAGAGTGCTTCGTTTTCACTATTTCAGGTGGAACATATTTGTTGCTTAATATTTCGTTTCCATGTTATTGTCAATTTTTTAGACGTGTCTTTACTTAGATCACGACTTAGGATTCATGTACGACTACCTAGTGGCCTAGGTAACCTAGTTACGTTAAATAAGAAAATGGAAATATTTGGTACCTATAATATTGTGTTATTATTTCCTTAGGTAGGTAACTATAAGGTAGTGTAATACCTAGGCTTCTTCAAGCGAGCTGTACCTAAACAAATTACTGCAATCTGCAAGCCTCTTAAAGTTCCTCATATCCTTTGGCGATGGTAACCAGACAATTACCGATAAACTTAAGAATAACTCTGTCTGTGTGTCTGTGACTGTTACCTATTCACGCCTTTAAAAGAATTTTCTCAATAATTCAGTTACTTGTGCAACTGCTGCACCTAGGAATTTGTAGGTAATTTCTTTGTTTTCGTTTCAGCGATTTTACTGTAGCGATGATCTAATTAGTTCTAATAAAATTGTCAATTATCTGAGTTCAATCACCTTGCAATTTATTGTCAGTGTATTGAGTAATAAGTACTTATGTAAAAAATATATAGGTATATGCTAACAGTACACCTGCAAAGCTAATACTATATAGTTTGTGGTACCTACTTACTCGTTTTTTCTTAAAAGTTTAGTTAGATCGAATTAGTATTTTATTGATTTATTTTCACCTGTTATAATCTAACGGAACGATAGTAATACAAAATCTATGGGTATAATTTATAATTAAGAGGTTAAAATCAATTTTCCATGACGATTCGCCGATTATGACAGAAAATAAATAAATAACGCAAAGCATCTGTTGTCACAAGAACGACGATCCGTTGCGATGTTGTTTCTCAAACTCTACCAACCGTTGTAATTGATTACAGAAAGACCCTTTATAAATTGCTTACATGCTGTTATAGTCCGTCTTGATATATTCTAAATAATTTCTACTGCACCGCTGATGGTGGAATGCGGATGAGTTTTAGTGGGTATCATTAATCATGAGATCAATACTAGTAATAAATCTGTAGGGGTAGGTCATTGAGTAATTTACTTTGTTTTTAGAAATATCGTGTATATAGGCTCTATACATGATACTTACTAAAACTAAATTGACCATTTTTAGATTTTTTTTCTGTATGTATGTATGTATGTTCCTTCATCACTCTCCAGGACAGACAGACAAAGACAGGAACCGACGCACGCAATGCACGCATCATCTCAGGCGCAGTACGTCCACTACTAGACATAAGCCTCCTCCATAATTTTCCGGTCAGAAGCAGTCTAGAACCGCAGTTATTATCATGATAAGGCACAATTAGTATTACTTATATCAAATTATTTTTTAAGTTCGTTCGTCCTAGCACTTTACAATAATTATAAAATACATTGTAGGTGTAGATACGTCACAACCCATTGGTAGAAAAGACCATGGTGAAAAATGCCCAACTTTTCCTAAAACTTTGATATCGCTTCATTGACAATAGCTACTTAATAAAAATAAAATAAAATAAGCCTTTATTACTGTAAATACAATGCGGTTATTATTATATTAGACATTCAACGATCGGTTTTACAGCTTGTCCCTCGACAAAGGCCTCCCCCAAAGACTTCCACGTATCTCTCTCTCTTGCGATTGTCATCCATTTTGGACCGGCTATTCCCTTGAAGTCATCTTCCCAACGTTTCACTTGTCGACCTTTACATCTTTTGCCATCCCTGGGGTACCATTCTGTTGTTGTTCTAGACCATTTCTCTCTGTTCTACTTACAATAGCTACTTACTCGTACATAAATAAAACTAGCTGCTGCTCGCGACTTCGCGTGGAAAAGTATAGTAAAACGCCATCTCCCGGGCCAAGCCGTTAGTATTTACTTTTATTTTAGATTTCCCGTAGGAATGAAGCATTATCCCGAGGTAAAAAGTAGCCTATGTTCATCACAGATAATGTCGGCTTCTAATTGTAAAAGAATTTTTCAAATCGGTCCAGTAGTTTCGGAACCTATTCTATACAAACAATCAAATCTTTCCTCTTTATAATAATAGCATAAAAAAGAAATTGGTTTCAAAAACACTCATTAAAAATTTGATTCGAGTTTTGTACGAAAAAGTTACGAGAACGATTAAATTTTAAATAATTACTACAAATTAATCTTATATAGGTATATGCAACATAATTTACATTCTTTCCAATAAATAGTTATGCAACTTGCTATCTCCCGCGAAACTATTGTTGTTACGAACCTAACAAAAAACAAACATAAGTGTAGAACATTATACAAACGACAAATCGGAAGTAATTTGAGTACAATTAATCGAGAAGATTTGGTTCGTACGGACACAATTCGCTGGGACAAGTGGTTCAGGTGATATAATTGAAAACAGCGAGGTGTTGCTGTAGGCGTCAGTCGCGCTTCACTGGACTCGATATAAGTCCGCTGGTGGGAGTCAGTACGCTCAGTGCCTCTCCTGCTCTCTGACTCGACGTCCACGACCATGAGGAGAAAGGTAATTCAATATTTCTGCCTCAGTTTAAATTACGACAAATAATAAAGTGCGCGAATTTCAAATGTTTTGTGTGTATTTTAAATGTCGTTAAAGAAGACTTGTATACGTTGAACAACCCGATCTTACTAGTTAAACTGTAGTCCTAAATTGGAAAGTTTGTGGGATATTAGTTGTTTTTTTACTCAAAAACTAATAAAATTTTTCAGTGATACAATTTATACTTATATCAGAGAAACACATACTTAGACTGTAATTTGTAAGGGTTATCTTTCACATTCATATTCATAGTAATATGAATGTGAAAGATAAGTTATGTTACCTATAAGATGTTTGTTACACATTCGCTTAAAAAATTATGAAAATAATATTTTGGAATTTTACAGACATGTATGTTATAGTAACGTCAGAATAACATGTACACTCTGTCCGTACAAAAGCTACATAGGTACCTAGATTAAACAGTGTAATTAAATCTAGGTAGTTATATTCTATAGCACTCGTTACGGAGGTGAAACTGCTAACACGAACTTCCTCTTTATGAATTAATATCATCTTTTTCAGGCACTACTCGCTGTGCTGTGCTGGTTGACGCTGAGTGAAGTGTCAGCAGAAACGAAAAAAGCCGCTAAAAATACTGTAGCGATAGACAACGAAAGTGCAGAAAGTGCTCCAAAACTTTATCAGAATAACCAATTTGGTCTGTATGCGAGTGGTACTCCGTACGGTGCCTATACGTTTCAACAACCGAATTTTGTCTCAGCTCCGAAAGCAGCAGGCACTCAGTTAGTTCCCATTAAAGAACATGGATTCGTGTTACAGAAGACTAATGGATTTTTGAAGGATTCATATGGAAACAAGTTTGTGGAAACCCCTCAGTCGGTAGCGTACAAAACTACTTTCCCACAACAATTTGTACAACTGCAGGATTTGCCGTCGCATCTGTCACAGCCGTTGGTCGCCGCTTCGCCTAATTTTAAGAACACTCCACAATATTTCTTCGGATCTTCTCCTTTTCGGTCACAGGCCATTCAAGCAACACCAACGCCCATAACGTATTTTAGTGGCCACTCTAATCCACTCGTATACGCCGATAGTATTAAGACTTTTGCCCCCAGTTTTGGCTTTCACACCCGAATTCATCCTAATATAAATCAACAACATGCAAATACCCAACAACAACCGACAAACAACAAAGCGGTTTTTGCAAACACTCATCCTGTTGAAGTTTTTAGTAATATCAAGAATGGACCTAAATTCCAACGTTTAGGTGGACCCGAAGTGCATATTATTCAGGAGACTAGAGATGGACCTAAGCATCAATCTATCCAACATGAAAAGGAACAAGCATCACCAGCTAAACTAACGAAAGTGATTGCTAACAATAATGGAGAGAAAACTGTAACATTAATTGAAACTAATCCTCCGCTACCCTTACTTGACCTTAGTCTCCTCGAGCCACTGACTTTTGCCAATCCTATAGTACCTCAAGTGCAGCATTTCTTACCGAAAATACATCAGGTGACATACAGTAAATTGCCGGAAATCAATCTTAATGAAGCTAAGAGGCATCAAAATGAAATCATAGTTCAAAATACTCGATCATATGATAGTGGAATTATCAAGCCGCAAAATGAGTCACCAAAAAAGAAAGAAAACAGACCTCCTATCGAAGATGACGATGACACTCCAGTTCATCCTAAGCCGAAAGTTACAGTTACGGGGAATCCTGAGGGAAATGAATTTTCCTATGAAATCAATTCTCCCAATCGTAAAGAGATATATAATGAACAAGTAATTAAGTACAACAAAGAAACTCAAAAAGAACCTGTAACTTACGATTACAATCATAAAACTGAGAGTAAGCCTGTGCATTATAGTTTCGTGAGAAATTCAAAAGAACCAGAACAAATAAGGGAAATTCACTTCAGTAATGACGGTCAAAATCCTAAACACCTTATTTACAATTTCAAACCCGAAGAACAGGGAGACGAGGACGAAGGTTCACATGGACACCCTCCTGCACCGCAAAGAGAAACTGAAAATTCAGAAGCATCTAGGGAATCTTCAGCTGAATCTGACGAGGAAGGTCCTTCATATCACCCAAAACAGATTGAATATCAAAAAGAAGCACCACGGAACACTCAACACCTAAAGGCCGAGCATAGGGAAGAAGAGTATCACCATGAGCCGAATCACAACGAGGGACCAAGACACAGTAATAATCATCGAGAAGGCTACAAGCAGGATCCAAAAGTGGAGATCTACCAGGAAGTAACACACCAGTCACACCACCCATCACCTCAACATTACCCTCAGCCAGTTAAAACACCTCAACACAGTGTACATTTACAACCGATAAATCAACATGAATACGAGGAGGATATTCGTATTATTCCAGCGCATCCGTCTAATGCACCATTAAAGGTTGATCCAGGTCAACATATTATTCATAAACATCAGAATCATCAACCATCATCGCCGCCACGGAATCATCCTGAGCAACGAGCACCTTTACAGCAACAAGACAATCCGCCAGAACACCACCCTCGGCAACATCCACCGAACGCTCATGTTCATGAAAAATCTAAGCAAATAATTATTCAAGAAGAATCGCCAGAGGAAATGCACTCTCTCCGAGAACAGATGATGGCAGAAGTTATTAATCAAGAGGAGAACAACGAAGAAGATTTCGAAAAAGCTTATAAAGATGCGGCTTTCGGGTTTCCGGGATATGAGAAAGAGTCTGAGGAAGCCGAGAAAGACATTTACAATCCGCAGAGTTACGGAGCGCCCCGGTACCATAACGAATATGACATTGAAAATACGCCATTTCAACAGTACCAGGAAGAAGGCGATGCATTTCCCAAAACGACTCGCTCGAACTACAAAGACATCCGCGACAAAACTAAACAAGACTATTATCAGGAGTATGAAGTGCGAAAACCTGAAAGTCTCACCGATCGTTACAAGGAAAAGGAGAATTATTACCAAATGTATATGAAACACAGGCCCGAGAAATACTTTGCGAAAGAAAACGACGAGAAAAATAAACAGAAATCGAAATATACCGCCGCGCCTAAGTACGAATATTATGCCGAAACAAAACCTAAACCTAAGCAGCAATTGTCCCACTACAAAGCTGCACCGCGTCAGAGATACGAGTATGATTACTCCAAGGGCAATCCGAGAGATAGCTCAGCTCACGCATCACGACCGTATCAGAGATATAAGAGTAAAACCCACTTCGTAGAGCCACAATTCCAATACGGATTTGAGCCGGTGTCGTTGCCGCGGCTACTTGACAGCGAGTTGGCCGCAATGGCCAGCAACGATAGTCCCGAAAGTGAAAAGCCCGGAACACGGAAAAAGTTGTACAAAGAGAACTGGTATATAAAGAAAACAAGCACGTCCGCCGTTAAGCCAGCTAGCTGATAGGAAATAAGTACATATTTATTAATTTTACAATGTATTAAATAGAATATAAGTTTAGTCGAATCTTAAACAAATAAAGTTTTTGTAAGTTGTTTTCTATTCGTTTCCTTTGGCATCAAAATCAACTATAGTCCCGTATATTTTACTTTTATTGGAACAGTATCTTGCGTAACAGTACTTTCGCTATCAGTTGTAGCTGTATCAATTACGTGACAAGATCCATTTCTTGTGTCCACTGTAGCCAAATAAAACGACAGTCTTTAGAAAAAGTCAAACATTGATTTGGCGTCTCCACTGTGAAACGGATGCGGGGACTTTGTGGTGCAATGTTGGGGAAATAATATCTACTTGCATTACAACAGATAAAAAGAAACAGAAGTGTTTTAATCTAGAACTGATGGAATATTTCGACACATCATTGATTGCTGAAGTGTTTTTTTATTTGTTTCTCAACACAATCTCAGTTAGTCGGATATAATCAATTTGCCATTATTAGTTTTATTTACCTAATATATATTTCCTACAAAACGAAATAAATTTGCCTACGTCTGTCAAAGTTTAGGCAATACTTAATTATCTGCGGTACAACAGGTTGTACACAATAAACGATGAAGAAATAAATAAAAAAAAAACAGGTGAAACTACTGGACTGGTAAAAATTTTTAAAGTGGCAATTAATTTAATAGTAATTAAAACAGAATGTGTTTGTGAGAAAGTAGTGTATTGGGTTTGAATCTAGGAGGTGTGTGATTTGAAGGTATGCCATTTCTACGAACGTGTGTCGAGATACGTAGCGTATTTATTACCACTTTCTTAACGTTAAACTTCTAAAAAACAAGGGTAGGTAAGTATGTGGGTTAAAAAATTGAAGGAACATAAAATTATTCCACAGTTCCCAGTAGTTCGGTTAACAGTCCGGTTGACCGAACTACTGGAAACTGACGAAATTACTCGCTAACTACCTATGACCTATACCAACAAATGAGATGTTATCACACTATTCAATTGGAAGTAAACTAATTTAGGAACCTAAGTAGTGAACTACACTAAATTTGGTAATACTATACAATATTGATTTCTAAATCGAAGATATAGTAGAGTTGAAAATAGGTAATAGAATCTAAAATCTAAATTGGTTCCAATCTGTTCTAACTGCGATTACACCTTCCGATTTCCTAAATTGGATTCCTTCAAACTGAATACTGGGAGCGGTTTTAGCAAGCGTATTATTTATTTAAAAAATAATAATTAAGCATTAGGAATTGTAATGAAAACGCCTAATAGTAATAATTTAGTCTAAAATAAACAGGGATAAAAATTATTATGTAGGCCGAACACTTTCACTGTATTAGTTGCTTATTATCTAGATATTAATATAGCCCAAGTGAATTAGTTATAACTACATAATGCGAAAACGAAAGTGTAACAATCCAAGTAAAACCTTTATTAGAAAAGATCTGAAACAACCTGGGTTCAGCGTTGACCCGTAATCCCTATTAGGAAGGCTTGTATGAACTACACGACGCCTGCCGATCCATGGTTTCCACTCGATAATAATATACACATTTAATTATGTTTATAAATATTTATTAGTAAATTCAATACTGTTGATGTTCTTAAATATAAGATTTTTGTTAGTTCAACGTACTTTTAAATAGATCACAATAATCAAATGTAACGAATGCAAGAAACTATATGACTAGTATGTATAAAACTAAAATAATATGCGCTCAGACAATTTCGTATGCCGCAACGCTATATATAGATATATGAAAAGTTTATTCTACCATAAAAAAATAAAGACACTTTTATTTGACGTTTTATCGCCAACATTTTCAAGTCTATTAAATCTGCTTATTCACTCTACTATGCTATCTCACTTTCCTGTTTTTTTCTGTTTCCACGGCTGTGTTTGTTTTCCTTCCGAAGAGCCTGAAGGTCATCATGACAGCAGTCAGTCCCAGCGTGACAGCCACAGCTCCCATGATCACTGCCGAAGTAGTTACTCGTCCATCTGCGTTTCCCACGAAGAGATCAGAGACGAGTGCGACAGGCTTGAGTATCTTCACAGCTGGTTCACAGCCAGATTCTCTCACGTATTTCGCCCATGTTCTGTTAGCGAATGTCAATTCTCTGGGCTTTATGAACGGTCTTCTACCGGGAACGGTTTTGTTTGCTGTCATTGTAATATTACGCAACTGGGTTTCATTGTAATGACAATACAAATGCTTCTTCTTCTTATTTCCCTTAACAATAATGTCTTTTTCGGCGCTCTTTGCTCCTATGAGGACGTCCAAATCACCCTTGATCATGTTAGCCCAATCCCACATTTCGGCGATTTTACAATTGCAAACGAATGGATTGCCAACTAGGTTTAGCGAATAAAGTTTAGGATTGTTTGCGAAGACTTCCGGTTCGATCGTGGTTAAATTATTATTGCTCAAGTTTATCTTTTCCAATTGTTGTAAACGTTCTAGAAAAACGAGTGTGTCTTCTCCAGATTGAATGTGATTTCCGGCTAGATTCAAGTCTGTTATGTTAATGGTATTCTTAAATACATCGACATTCAGTGATGTTATGTTGCAATTACTTAAATCTAGTATAGTAACTTGTGACAATTGTTTTGGGAAAAGGGGTCCCGATTCCGGTATAACGAGAGGGTTGCCACCGAGTCTTATTTCTCTCAGATCCGTGTAAGTTAGGTTTTTAAAGAACGCGTTGGCATTGAGAGGTCGTTTCAGGCCACAAAATTCTAATTCTATTGTAGTCAACTGAGTTAAATTGCCAAACAGACCAGCCTCGAGAGACAATATATCATTACCAGACAATACGAGTCTTTTCATTGAAGTCATCTTGGAGAAGGAATCCGGTCCAATGTACGACAAATTGCTGTAGCCCATATTTAAATATTCCAACTTGTCCAGTGGAGCAAGAAGTCTGGTGAATACGTTTACGAGAGGGTTGTATGATATATCTAGCTCTTGAAGATTGTTGAACACATTGAAATTATCTGGTAACCGACGAAGGCCACAATTGCTTAAGAATAAGCGTTCTAATTTCGGCAGAGGTTCTAACGCTTCTTGTAAGTCTGGTGCAAATAGGGGATTGCCCGACAGGTAGAGGCTCTTCAACTTGGTTGCGTTAGCGAACGAATCGCCAGCAATAGGACCTTGTATTTTACAATTTGATAAGTCCAATAATTCCAAATGTTCGACGCTATTACCCAAAATGGCAGCGACATCTAAGTCACGTAATTCATTGTCCGCTAAAATAAGCGTGACCAAATTGGTACAATTCGAGAACGTGTCCTCCGAGAGAGATGTAAGGCCAGATTTCCTCAAATTCAAATATTGAAGCCTCGTTAACTTACCGAGGACCTCGGGCCAATCTGTACCGGCCAGATGGTTACCCGCCAACTCCAAATACTTGAGATTAACCAAAGACGAAAACATATTATCCGCAATAATTGTGAGTTTGCAGTTGTTTAGTTTCAACGTCTCTAGACTGGTCAGTACATCGAACACACCTCCTTCCAGGGCGTCTAATGGATTGTTAGTGAGGTCGAGTGTGGTCAGCGATGTGATGTTATCGAAAAACTGAGAATTAATTACGGAGATGTTGCAGAAGCTGATGTCCAAGTATTGTAGGGTGCTCGATATTAAGAATGGCCCTTGCACAATACTTATTGGGTTATCTTGGAGCTCCACGTTGAGTAGCCCACGCGAGTCCCTGAGAAAAAAAACAATAAAATTCAGTATATTAAAAAAATAAAAAAAAATAATTGGGGACAATAAGTGACGACATTTGGAAGCAATATATTTCAAATAACTCTCGTGTTTATACTTGGTTGCCCTTTTTTGATTGGTTCTATAGTGGTTCTATTATGATTTTGTAACAAGTGTGAATATGTAAATGGCGAATTGAATTCGCATTCGTTGTGTAGTCATTATCTAATATAGTTGGCATCACGAGTTGAGGCAATTTGTGACGATGAGACCAAAGCGGTCTACACAATGCAACTTCAAAAGCAATTTGAACAATTTTATCATCAGCATTGTGTATTCCGCGATGGATACCAGAAACGCGAAACGGACAATGTTTGTGGCTGACGTGAGACCATTATCCTATGAGTCACATATAAATACTCACTTATGTATTTACTAGCTTTTGCCTCCGACTTCGTCCTTTAGATGTTGAAACATTTATTAATTTTTATCAGGTGTTGAATTTTTATTTTTTTATTTTTAGATGATCCCACCAGAACAGTACATTTTTCTGGATGATCTCTATGTTCTTTTTTGTAGGTATCCCCAACAACGTTAAAATCCAACAAAAGTAAACAGAACAGCCTATTAGCATTACAAGAAGAGAATTTCATGATAATAATGCAAAGTTCAGGCAATTACGGTGGAGTAAGTAGTTGAGGCTTGAAAGTGTAACAAATAAACAAACAAACTCTCTTTTGCAAATATATCAGCTTCTTTTTATCAATCAATACTAATAATAAATCTGTAAGTGTATATATGTATATGTTTCATTAAATTTGGTAGATTTGTTTTTTTCTTTTTCAACGCGGACGAAGTCGTAGGCGCCAGCTAGTATAATATAAAAATATTAAGTTGGTTTGTGTACGCTATAAAAACTATATACTGTAAACTATAATCTGTACGCTAGAATAGAATAGAATAGAATAGAATAGAATAGAATAGAATAACAGTTTATTTGCAACAAAGGACATAAATACATAATAAAAAAAAAGAAGAAAATCACACACACATACAAACTTAATGCATAATGCAGGTTGTAGAAACCTACGCTGGTCTTCCGTTGAAGCCGATGGTGAGGTTACGCACTTATTAACAAAACATACAAAACATAAAAGCTCCAAAATACAAAGAAAATTTTGAAACATAAAAGAAAATAGAAAATATATACGTATATAGAAAATGGGTAGACCGATTTTAATTTAATTTTCACATATGGAAACAGGCATAAACATGGAAGACATAAAAAATGTACCACGGGCGAAGCCGGGAGCTAGGTCGCTATGTACATCATAATAATTATTGTAAGCGGCATCAAGAGAACTCGGATAATATAAAAGCCTGTCTGTGTTGTTGTAACCAATTGCAAAATTAAGTTAGATCATGATATTACTTAGCTAAGTAATATATTTATTAAGTAACAAAAGAAAAGAGTTTTAATAGGATTTGAAAGGTATCGATTTGAAAATTGTGTCAGATTTACTAATAAAATAAATTCGCTAGCCGCAAGATAATTTGCAATTATTTGCAACTTAGAAATTCTATTTTTTAATAATGAAAGGGGCACACTGCGTTTGGCAGTCATAAATCGAATAGCCTGGCTGCAGTTACCACATCCTTACAGAACCCTTATGTGACTACGGGATGCCATTATCTTACTATTGTACGCAGCTTGCAACATATATTACAGAGATAGTGTTGTTTTTGTTAGGCGACGGTAAGTATATCCATCTACCATCAAGTGGACCATAAAAGAAAAGAAACACCGAAATACACCAACACACCTCCTGTTAAATTACAGGAGTCAGTAATGTTATGTTTCGGAAAGTCAGTAAAGGGATGCCAGAGCCTATTTACCTACCTTTTCCTTATCCTTAATGCTACCTAATTACCTATATCTACTGCGGTATGCGACACCTGTGGCGTTGCTTGTGTTATAGTTCGTAAGCATTACTTGTATAAAATAGAAAGAATTGTCTCAAAATGGGTAACAATTAATGGAATACTTACAAAAACGCTTCCGGATCTACATAGGTTATGTTGTTGCCTGACAAATCCACATCGATCAAGAACTCTAATCCCATGAAGGCGGTCCTTTCAACCCTTGTGAGTCTGTTGTTAGCGATCTGCAGCCTCCTCATCTTTATGTCGTTGGGGAAAGTCTTCAAGCTTGTTATATTATTGCCATTCAAATCCAATATGTAAACGCTCAGACTTAACTCGTCGTAAGGCACTTCCGTCAGGTTGCTTTCAGAGCAGTCCGTCACCCAATTTATCCTGAAGTAGTGACAGTCGCACTCATCGGGGCATTCCAATTCGAAACTGTCCCCATTGAAGCCGTAGCTGAGACCGGTCGCAAAGATACAGAAGATCAGAGCCTTTAGCGTAGCCATTTCCAATAGATTCTTTTCCATCTTGATTGTGATTAACTTTAAACTCTTACGCCCATGTTAGCGATACCTGTAACTGTTAACGAGTTTCGCATGAAACGTTTGTTTATGTCATACAATTACTCGTAAAGGTCATGTGCTTAGTCATACGGTTATAATGAAATCGTCAAACGAATGCATAGCAGTAGGACAATGATAATTTTATTATCAACATTCTCAGATCGTAAAGGACAACGGGTAGGCTGTCTTGAAAATGAATACCTAGTTAAGTCTCATATTTTACTAGCAACAAGTCCCCAGCTTCGCACGGGTATAATTTTTCTGTTATGCACTTTTTCCTCGAGTATGGCTCATTCGATTATTGAAAACTGTATCAAAGTAGTTACGTTGGGCGTTTTAGAAAGAAGTCGTGGTACAGAAGCGGACAGCGTCTTATTATTTTATAATAAAATATGTACCTATCTAATGTATATTACACATCTTATTACCGTTATTTTATCTTATTACCGTTGGAAAACAAAAAATATTACACTTTGGAAAATATCTGAAATCTTTATTATTGTGACGACGCGACGGTTAATGCCCATTGTTTAAATAATTATAAACTACTTATTCCCCGATAATTTAACATTTTTCAGAATAAAGAATAGTATCCTATAAGTTAGACCTGATAATAAACTATCTGTATGTCAAAATTCATCCAAATCCCTTGAGCTGTTTTTGCGTGAAAGAGTCACATCCATCTTCACAAACTTTCGCATTAATCAATCAATCAATATCAATACTAATAATAAATCTGTAAGTGTAGGTATGTTCTTCCATAACTTAAACGAATTACTTAACTAATTTTCATGAAATTTGGTAGATAAAGATTTAGACGTACGGATAGATCTATTACTGTTTCTTTTTCATCGCGGACTAAGTCGCGGGCGCCAGCTAGTTTCAAATATAGTTTTTGTTTATTTAGCATTGTTTTCAAAGTCGTCACTCCAGCTTAAGAGGACGATTCTGTACCTAATTGAAATTTGAAATTAATTCTTTTGTGAAAATGGCCAGCAATTGTAGTTTATCGTATGAAATTAAGTTCCCTTTGTGATCGTCGAATGACCGATCAGTGTAATGGTTGTCATCCTGTTTCGTCCGACACGAGCTGTTTGCCACCAGAATTTTCCAGAAGCGGCTATTCAGCCCAACATGACTGTGTCACGCTCTGAATCAACTTCGCAATCCCATTCATAGCCCATTCATTCCCAGCCAATCCTGTGACGGTGTCTCATAATCAGCATGTACTGTACCACTTTTAAATGTTTTTAAATTTTAAATGTTGCCGAAATATTATTTTTTATCTAAGTATATTAAACATCCATACTAAAAAGAAATCTGTAAGTGTGGGTATTGTATGTATGCATGTTCCTCCATAACTCTTAAAAGAATTAACTGATTTTCATGAAACGTTGGTAGATACACGTTTAGACACAGGACACAGTAGGATAGTCTACTTTTTTCTTTTTCAATGCGGACGAAGTCGCGGGCCCAGCTAGTTAGTTATTAAAGCATGAGTTATTAACGCGAGTCAATATTTTCACTAAGGACCTCTTTCACCATCTGTCATGTAGGCTAACTGTCATTTACAGCCACCGGTAAACAGGAATAATTGAGCTTGTTTGTAACGGTAAATGTCCCAAACATTAAAAAGAAAATAATAAAAAAAACGCCTATCGAAGGATGCACTAAACCGAGTGCATAAGTGCATAAAATATAAAATTATTTCTAAAAGTACACACTAATCTACACTTTTTTTTTATGTAATCAAGGCACTTGGCCGCCTTACTTAATTACTTGTAATTGGTGAAAGAGGCCCTAATACGAATGTATAATGTTAAAAGATATTATTAGCCTCAGTTATATTATGTTCGCATTATAATGTTAATTTTTACTCACTGTTAAAATAACATGCAATTTTATACAAAGCAGATTCGACCTTACTCACAGCAATGACATCTTACATTTTGCATAAAAGCACTTGTATACATAATTTTTGAATTGGATATGACAGAAAAACTGGATTTTTCTATTATAAGAACTAAATAATATTTATTTAATTTATTTATTTGCGTTACATATAATGCGCAACTATAAATACCTACAATATTCACAACTGTAATACCTATACATTGTACATAAGTACATATTTTTGCTTATGTGGATAATATGTCTAAAACTATACTATACATATAGCAGACATATCCGGAACGAACCCAATTACTTACAACGTAAGTATTTATTATTATTATTATTTATTACTTATCAAGTCTATTCTAATCCAATTGCGAAACTAAAGGGTTTAACTCTAACTAATTAACATTTAATCCATGTGAAAACGGTTTGAAGTCGTTTTATTTTATTAATTAATTTCTTTATTATTAATTTCAACACTTTTCTGACCGACTATAAGTAGGGGATCAGTCACATAAATGTATACACGAACGTAAGAAATTAACATTTAAAGGTAGGTAAAGAGAAAGATCGTTAGTTAGTAGACAATTGAATTTCAGTTAGATAAAAACTCGATAATTTAAACAATCAAACAAACAAACCCTTCAGCTATATTACATTATTATAGTTATGGCCTCTTTCACCATATGTCAAGTAGGCTAACCGTCATTTAGAGTCACCTGTCACCGGGAATAATTTAGCTGATATATTATGTACCTTTGTGTACAGTAAAAGTCCCAAACATTCAAGGATGCACTAAACCGAGTGCATAAGTTAATAAAACATAAAATTATTTCTAAAATCAACACTTTAAACTTGTAGTTGGTGAAAGAGGTCCTTATATAGTATAGTATAAGCATGTGATGTGTCATATTACATAAGCTATCTATAGACGAAGGTATCTAAGGGGGAAATAAATACTCGCCGGTTATATGGTTTCTATAACAAGCTTAGAATTAAAATGAAAACATAAATAAGTGAAAGAAATTGAACTATCAATGAACGTCCATTCAAGTCATGTGAATGTGAGTTTGTTTGTTACGCTTTCACGCAAAAACTACTGAACCAATCACCATGAAATTTTGCATACACGTTGTTTGGGACACAAGAAAGGACATAGGGTACCTTTCATCGTTCAACGCGGACGTAGTCGCGGGCACCAGCTAGTTGAAAATAACTCTTCATTATATTATTACTATGTGCGAAATCTTTTGATTGGCGTGAAAGAAGACGCAGGCAAAATCTAAAATAAAAAGTGAGATGCGATTTTATTTAGTTACATTTTTTTTAAATTATCTATTTATTTTTTAATTACTTACTATATTTTTTATATTCATTCATACCTATTTCTTTTTTATATACTTATAGGTAAAAAACCAGTACATGTTTTACTTTCAACAAATTCAACGTGTTTTTTTTAATAGCGAAAATTTTTACTTTTATACTAGATAGGTAAATAGTACCTAAGTATATTTTAGCAGTAGCAGGGCACAAAACATTAATGCGTTTTGCGATCCTTATCCTTCATATTATTTATTTCTCCAAGGCGCACTTGCGTTTGTTCTTGATATTAGACTACAACAAAACCACCTGCCGTCAAAATTCAACAACCAACAGTCAACTTGCCTGCCGACCTTCACGTAAAATATATATAGTTTCTAGGAAAAATTTAATGCACAAATGCCTAGGTAGTATACAATGTATTGACAGGATGTTACAATAATATTTTAATGTATGCGAAGATTACTACAATAGTTTTCATACAAACACGAATAAAAAAGAATTTCTACTTCTTGAAGTCTGACAAGTAATCTCATAGGTAGTGAATTCACACATAATTATTGTTTTAAATGACGATGTAAAAAAACCTTTATTAGGTACAACTACGACACAAATTAGCTTACTAAGTAAGTACTTACATATCTATTACCTCGTGATGCTGTTTGTAAACAATGTAAGTATACTTAGTAGGTATATATCTAAGTTAAAAGTAACATCATAAGTGCCTAGGTATTAAACGTATTTTACAGAGCAAGAAAGTAGGTAAATCTTCAACACTGACCTAGATTCACAGACGTTTTCTTTAAGCCAATGTTTAAGTATATACCTGGTTAGTTTTTAGTACTTAATTACAGTATAGGATAGAGTATACCTAAGCATTTCACTTAGGTTACTTAGGTACTAGACTAGAGGAAAAGTACTGTCACGGGACAACCCTGCGCGCAGACTCAGAACCTGAATCACGACAATAACAATTTTTGTTTATAGATTTGTACACAACGCTAAAGCCAACGAACTAATACTTTGTTTTAATACGTTAAAAAAAGTTCATGTCAGTCTTGAAGGCACAGTAAACGCTACGAGGCCACACCTCTTATATTTTCCGGTTATTTGTGCATTTTATAAACATTAAAAATGGACTTACATGGATGTAATTGCGAATGACGTCCACCCTGTTCGCTCAACGATTCACAACTGGACAACACACACAGACATACATGCACGCATACATGCAAAGCAACAATGTAATAATATACCTATACTATATTATACTTATATATATAGTATACTTCATCGTTATTACGTCGTACTTCGTACGTCGCACATACAACCTAATATTACGAAGTTACGAAGCAATGTCGACGTCCCTTAGTTCACGTTGACATTGTAAAAGTAGATAAATTGTTTTAATTAACAAACACTTTTATAATCGATTGTTCTATATTTAACATCAATCAATAAGTACGTCGATCTTTCCCAGTGGACCAATGGCCAAACTTTTCTATTTTTTTAATATTATTTTGTGATTAGTTAGATATGTTTGACCTTATATCAAAGCCTTAAATATAAGTTTCAGTTATTTCTTATTTTCAAAACAATCGAAAGCTTTGCTACACCAGAAACATTGCTACAAATCCATCTCATGTTTTTTTTATGGCGATCAAACCCCGGCGCACTTTACTAATAATAAATCTGTAGGGGTCGGTCATGGAGTAATTTACTTTGTTTTCAGAAATATCGTGTATATAGGCTCTATACATGATAATGAAACTAAATTGACGGTTTTTAGATCTTTTTTTCTGTATGTATGTATGTTCCTCCATCACTCACGAATTAATTGATTTTCATGAAACTTGATAGATAAACATTTAGAAGTACGGGACACGGCTACTTTTTATCTTTTTTAACGCGGACGAAGTCGCGGGCAACGGCTAGTTATAAAATAAAGTCGCTATCCGCCACTGTCTGTTTTTCCGCTAACTTTTTTGACCCAACCACCCAACCTATTTTGATATGGTTTCCACTAATTGAAAGAGTGATAAATGAAGAAGTTTTGTGTAATACTTATAATTTACAGAAAAAATTGCATACGTGCGAAACTGGAGTTCGTTCCTTAGGTAATAACTACTAAAATATTAAATACTAGCTGCTGCCCGCGACTTCGCCCGCGTAACTTTGTAAATAATATTTACCTATACTAAAACCTTCCTCGAGAACCACTCTATCCATTGGTGAAAACAGCATGAAAATCGGTGCAGTAGTTTTTGAGTTTATCGCGAACAGACAGACAGACGCGGCGGAGGACTTTGTTTTATAAAATTTGTATAATATGTAAAGTAAAGATAAATCTACTAGCTATGCTCTGCGTAAATAAGTAAAGTAAATCCGAAAAACAAGATAAGATAGCATGAATGTGTGAAACCAACAAATTGCTATGATATTTCTTTCAGGAGCTTATAGTACGAGAATTCAAGCCGGAATGAGTCGGAACAACACCGCGATTAATTTACCAGATTTATTGTATGTTAGTATACTAAATCTGCTATTGTAAACACCTTAAGGCACAAGACAGACTGACTGACGATCCACTTGATGATATGGGCTCTGGCATCCATTACTCACTCACCGAAACACAACATCACAAAATAAATTATTTCATGGTGTTTTCTTGTAAAAGACTGCGAAACGCAGTGTGGTGCCATACTTTCCAAATCCAACTTTAAAGATTACTTATTTCCGAAGTTGATCCAACCGAGAACCGAACCCGGGATCCCTGAGACAAGCACCCTAACCACTAATCTAAGGGTCTGTTTAAATCACTTACTTATTAGGGAAATGCCAATTTCAGTGTCGGTTTGTCTAAGTCTAACTCAAAGTAATAACTGCACGTTTATTACTTGAGGAATTAATAAGCCGATTATTACACACAAACGAATGACGATCCCTTTGTTAAAGTTTCATTAATTTTTTTTTAAATTCATAATATGTATAGTGCTCTGTGTCAAATTGACATTTCACTCCTTTTTCTTCTGTGTTTCTCTTTCTCTGTGATTTTGTTTTTCCTACAGTACGGGTTGCGGTTGTGTTGCGATGGAATTTGTTTGATTTCATCAAGACAAGATTTCATGATTAATTGTAAAGCTTGTATTTGTAAGTTTACTAGAAAAAATAACTAATTAAAATATGTCAAACACAGAAGCCGGACAGTCTTCGGAAGATGAAGAATCCCTCAAAACTGTATTTGATGAGGCAATGAAGTTATATGATAAAGTGGAAAACAGTAATGATCCAATGAACTCAGAGTCAATACAGGTAAAATAATATTTAAAAGAACCACGTTGAGGGGACGCACCCTATTGTACCAGAGTCAATACAGGTAAAATAATATTTAAAAGAACCACGTTGAGGGGACGCACCCTATTGTACCATCACAACAAATCATGTGACATTGGTCACATTGGCAGTCAGCACAGCACTTCCTTCATTAAAAATACTAGCTGGTGCCTGCGACTTCGTCCGCGTTGAAAAAGAAAATGTAGCCTATCCTGTGTCCCATACGTCCAAATGTTTATCTACTAAGTTACAAAGTTATGGAGGAACATACAAATACAAACAATACCTACACTTACAGATTTATTATTAGTATTGATTACTCCTTACAGACTTTGTGACTGTGTTCTATTTACAATTTCAGATGAACATTAAAGCTGCAATATTAAAGTTTGAAAAAGCCACAAATCTTGTTTCACTTGGTGGCATATTTAGTCGTAATGAAAGTGTTGAGGAGTTGCCGACGGACACTTTACAATACCTGTTGTTACCGGCACTACTCGGTACACTCACATTGAAGTTGTGCAATCAACCTAGAAAGGATTTGATACATGTCTCAGAAATTTATTTTAGGTATGTGTCGTTAAACTTATTCATTCATATAGAAAGATTGTACTTAGATATTTATTTTGTATGGAATGTTCAACTGACAAGCTGACTTTTCGCTTGATGGTAGGTGAGTAGAAGTTCCATATACCCCACCAATCCCACCATTCTTTCCATGGCCAGTGGGGATCTGGTTTGCAGATTTTCCCATACAAAAAAACAGGTGTCTACTGTGACTTATAAATGCAGTCAATTGAAAAGAGTTTCAATTGTATGGTAAGGTAAATAGGCAGATAGGCTCCTTTAATGGTAGATGTCTACCGTCACCTATTATACAAGCAACATCATAGAGGGTCTAGCGTGAGGTTTACTCTATGTGTGTAGTGTTGAATACGTAAATGTCAATTTGTATGGGAATGAAGCAGCCCTATACGTTAGCCACTATGTAGCTGGTGCTGAGCACTATGTGGTCAGGGCCCTGGTGCTGTGCGCTGCCGATCTTATAAGATCAAGGATTAGGAATAGGGGAAATGAGCTCTGCCATCCCTTATTCACTCACTGAAACAACTAGTCTTC
The DNA here is from genome assembly GCA_918317495.1 of Synanthedon vespiformis. Taxonomy (NCBI): domain Eukaryota; kingdom Metazoa; phylum Arthropoda; class Insecta; order Lepidoptera; family Sesiidae; genus Synanthedon; species Synanthedon vespiformis. The sequence goes on along the minus strand of OU906945.1, from coordinate 12,292,640 downwards.
TGTAAGGGGGATCCTAATCCTAATCCCTAATCTTCCTAATCCCTTATCCTTACCCAACTAGCAAAATATTGTCATATACAGGGTACATAAACGTTTTATAAATAACTGTCAGCCATATGAAAATGGTTTTGTAACAGTTTTTTATACGTAAATATAACGCAGGTTTGGGCGCAGATTATATAACATTTAAATCGTGTAAGGGTCGTTTTGCGGCCGCGTCACCGACAATTCCGTTGAGTAAAAATCACGTAGACATTGAAGTTTAAACTATTAAGGTTTGTAACAGTTTTTACTAATACGCTTACATAACTATATCATCGTACAGACGTGGTCGCGCAGTCAGTGGGACATTCAAGTTAAGACAGTTTTTGTGTTGTGAAAAAACCGGAAAAAAATTTATAAAGTTATAAAAAGGTGAGATTCAGATATATATCTTTATTATTTATTAATGTAAAGAGAGCTTATTGTGTTGGAAAATAAAAAGCGATGACTGATAGTTACTTGGGAATTTAAAATTTCCGATGATATGATAGTTAATCTTTGTTAATATTTTAATGGGCCTTCATAATATTGGTGTTTCAATATTGTTTATAAAAATAAAATACATTAATTATCATCAATAGTTTCCGCCATATTGCCAATAGATATTGGGCGACTGCATTTAGACTTGTATATAACTATTGGTCATATACAAGTTTTTATACGATTTAATGGCATCCACCATGACAGTTGCAATTAGGGTTCCCTTGGAAAATAGAAAAAACCTTTTGTGTATATAGTCATGTAAATACTCTTTTTTTTTTTCAGGGACATAATGGTGATACTGATATATTTTGACGTTGATAAGTTTTTAACAAAAACAGAACAAGTTTTTAACAAACAAAAAACAGTTATCACAGGAGTGCTATGGATGTAATCATCCTACTAATACGACATTCAAACATTTTCATTCAACAGAAGCATAATTAAATTATTGAACTATGATTTCTTTTGGTGCCAAAACTGTCAGAAGTTTGCCATATACGACTATTTTCCTGAGGACGAATGTAACTGCAGCTGGCCAATAAAGGATACCATCTTTTTCCCATTTTTCAGGAACCGCAGATAAAACTATCTTTCCCCTTTCTAAAGTTTGTACAATTTTGAAGAACATAATATCTAAATCAAAACATGATCTGAATGATGCCAAATAAAAAACAATTTAAGTATTTGTGATTTTTATTTACAATTAAAGAGTATGTAGGAGGGGTGTAAAAAATATAGTATTGTTATACGTAACGTAAATGTTGAAAAATGTAAGGAACCACTTTCATTTTTACAACTTTGTTCTTGACTGGGCACAGATTCTTCCAGATTAAATGAAGGTATCGTTGATGTATTTAATAATAATAATTGATAATTTTTATTTACTTTTCTTCTAAAACCACCACTTCGTTTAATTCTTTTCCACTTTTTGTAATCCATTTTATAATTAATGATGAAAAATGGCGACTAGGAAAAGAATAAAATTATTAAAAGTTGTATAAAAGGAGTTGTATTGTCGTTTAAATAATCAATTGACTTATATAAGTTATATTAAAATAACGTTTCAAACTAAAAGTTACTTAAAGGTAGAAGTATATGACCTAATAAGACGATTTTATAGTAGTTAACTATAAAATCATTACATAACAGTTTGTTATTTAAGTGTTGAATAAAAGGTTCTAAATCTACAAAACATGGCGACCTGTGACTATTTTCTGACTGAAACGTTTACTCAACTTAACGTTGTATGACAATCATATAAATTATTGAGATGACGTTTACCTGACTCATTAATATGACTTAAATTATATATAACTAATGCGTCGAACTGAATACTACTTTACAACTGTTTAGTTGCTGCAAAACTGTTAAAAAACCCTTACATGTCTGTTAGTTGTATAATTCTAATATTATATAACTTTTTTGCTAGTTGGGTAATCCTTCTATGGTCGGCAGCGCACTTGTAGCACTTATGGCGTTGCTTGTGTTATAGGCGACGGTAGCCACCTACCATCAAGGTGTTTTATACTATTTAATTGTATTGAAACTATAATATATTCACAGAGACTTCCTTCAGAGGTGTAAGGATTATGGTGTTACTGATGTTGAGGTGCCACAGAGTGACCCCGAGAATGGTGAGAGAGAGGACGGTGCAAGAAGACCTCAAACTGAAGTTGCTAAAATAACAAATATGGTGAGAATTTTGTTTAATCTTCACTAATGACCACTTGAATTAAATTATTTATTAAATTTTAATTGTCTAGTATGTGATGTACCTTATAAAAATATGTGGAAATGATATTTCAATAATTTTTCAAATAATGGTTTGGCCCATTTCTGATTCATTATTTCAGATTTTTTTAGTGAATGTTTATAAATACTGAATTTTATTCAACTTTTGAGCTGATAAATAACCATTTTGTAGATGAAATAAATGAATTTGACAACTTTTTTTTTTTTTTTTTTTTTTCCAATATATCAGCAATCGGCCTCCAGAGCCATAATCTGATGTGGTATTAATTTGCGTAAATTATAGATGATGTTCCTGTGAACTTCACCCCAATGTTAGCTTCGATGGTCCAAATCAAGTATTTGCCATCTCTTCAGTCTATTCACATCCCCAACCCTGTTCAGGAGGTTCTTGGCCAATTGGTTAGTGTGTTTCTTCAACCTGTTTACATATCTAACACTCCCTGTCTTGATAGATTCTTTGATCGTTTCTATTCCGAGGTGTTCGTGTATTTCGATGTTTCTAGCAAACCAGGGAGCGCCAGACAAGGATCTCAATGCGACGTTCTGAAATCTTTGCAATATTTCCACATTGGACTTACTGGCAGAGCCCCAGAGTTCGATACCATATGTCCAGATTGGCCTAATTATCACTTTATATACAAGTATCTTATTGTGGAGTGATAATGGCGATCTTCGTCCTATAAGCCAATATAGGCTTTTGAATCTCAAGCTGGCTTCACTCTTCTTTGCCTTTATGTGGTTTGCCCATGTTAATCATTTATCCAGAAACATGCAGAGATATTTGACACAGTCACTTTTTGGTAGTATTTCACCTCCCAGGTTTACAGATGCACATTCTCCCTTCCGAAGCGTAAAAGTAATTTGTGTGGACTTGGTGGTGCTAGATTTGATCCTCCACTTTCGCAGCCACACATCGACCTTATTTAGTTGATCTTGCAACTTTTGGCATGCCCTGATTGGATCTGTATCACTAGCAAGACATGCAGTGTCATCTGCATATGTTGCCGTCTCTACCTCATCAGTAACAGGAAGATCTGCAGTATATATTGTATAAAGTACTGGTCCAAGAACCGATCCCTGCGGTACCGAGGCCTTTATGTCATATAACTTAGATGTTTCTTCTTCATATTTCACTTGAAACTTTCTTTCTTGAAGATATGACCTAAGGATCATGTAGAAGGAGTTGGGTAACAGTACTTTAAGCTTGTATAATAATCCTTTGTGCCAGACCTTATCAAACGCCTGCTAAGAATATGTCTAAGAAGGCAGCACAGCAGTATTGTTTCTTTTCAAGTGACTGCCTTATTTTGTGCACGACCCGGTGTACCTGCTCTACAGTTGAGTGGCCCTTACGAAACCCAAACTGGTGATCTGTGATTATTAAGTCATTCTCCAGTATAGGTCGCAATCTTCTGAGAAATATTTTTTCAAAGACTTTTGATAATACCGGGAGAAGACTAATAGGTCTATATGAACCAAGTTCAGTAGGAGGCTTCCCCGGTTTAGCCACCATACATATCTGTGATACTTTCCATAATTTCGGATAGAATTGTATACGAAATATGGCATTAAATAGCATGGTTAGGAAGACTATTGGCTTTCTGGATAAATTCTTAAGTATTTCAGCGGTTACAAGATCAAACCCTGGTGATTTTTTATTTTCCAGACTTCTTATCGTTTTAAGTATTTCTTTAGGCGTTACAAGTTTCAATGGTAAGCTTAATTGTTGGTCACTGTTCAGCATCAAATCCACCTCCCGTTCGAAATCAGGCACACTAGCCTCATTTGGGGTAAAAACTTGGCAAAGGTGTTTTCCGAAAAGTTCTACCTTTTCCTTAGCTTGTTTGGCCCATGATCCACAGGGAGTCTTTATTGGAGGCCTTGACTGTGTTGGTCTACTAAATCTCCCCGTTATCTTCCATAGTGAGTGGTTATCTTTTTTCAAAGCCGACAATGATGACACTTGATGCTCAAATGTATTGTTTTTGTTTTCAAGAATCATTGCTTTAAGTTCTCTGGCTGCTCTATTATAGTTTGCTTTGTCTTCACTTAATCTACTCAACTGCCACCTTCTCCTCAATTTTCGTTTTTCTTCAAGCTTTTTTCGGATTGCTAGAGGAATGTTACCTTGGTTACCAACTGGTTCTAGTTTTGGAGTTGACTTCCAAGCTGCTTCCTGTATAGTATTCGTAATATAGAATGTGGCCTCTTCGATATCCTGTTCAGTCTTCAGCCTAACATTTAGATCTACGACATCCTCCAAGTATTCACAAAATGCATTCCAATCCGTTTTGTGGTTGTACAACGTCATTTTTTGCTCTTTAAATATTACCGTTGCACTCAGAGTTGCTATAACAGGACTATGGTCAGATAAAGTATCAACTGAAGATCTGACATCCAGATAAGAATCCGATAGGCCCTTTATGATAAAGAAATCAAGTAGGTCCGGTGTTCTATGAGGATCTGCTGGCCAGTATGTTGGTTCGCCAGTCGATAGCGGGGTTTGTCCAAGCTTTTCAACACACCTTTTCAGTTCTCGCCCCCGGGTGGTGGTCAACCTAGAGCCCCAGTACAAATGCTTGGAGTTCCAATCCCCCCCACAGATATACCTGCTGCCAAGAGTACTGAAGTAGTTCACGAACATATCTTCCTTAATTTTATGCTTAGGCGGGCAGTATACAGCACTAATGTTAATAGTACCCATTTTTAGATTGACAGTGATTGTAGTGGCCTGAAGGTAGTCCTCTCTGAAGCTACCGTGTAGGTAATGCTTTATGTTCTTTTTTATAATTACAGCTGATCCTCCATGAGACGTATTGCCTGGATGATTTGTTGTGTATACATAATAATCTTTATATTTTACACATTTTTGATCATTTAAGTGTGTTTCAGATATTAACGCAATGTCTATTTTGTTGTCTTTCAGTACTAATTCCAATTCATGTTGATTTGGAATTAGACCATTAATATTCCAGGTAATGATGCGTAAGGTTGCCATTTTTATTTATTACTCACGAGCTTTGTGACTAATGTTAACATTGAACCCACAAGTGCTATGAGTTGATCAATCTTTTCAGCTTGAATGCGAATGAGATCTTCGAGATTGTTCTGCTTTGACTCCAATATATTTGGTCCTCTTTCATCTTTTGCATTTGATCCTTTAGGATGTGTGCTCTGTGACTTTAGTTTGTCAACATAAATATTCTGAATTTGTTTTTCTCTATTTAATAAAGTTGAAGTTGGATTCTTTTTGACAATTTCACTATATCTATCTGGCCCATAAGTTTGGCTATTTTTAGTAGATACAGCGCGAGCTCCCAGTAATTTATCCATTGGATAGTCCTGTATATTAGGTGATCGAGTTTCTTTTAGCGGTGGTTTTGACCACCGCTAAAAGTTCTTTTGACAACATTTAATTCACAAATTGGTTATTGAAAAAGCATCTAGATAAGTTTTATGAGGAAGATCATAGAATAAACATTTGGAAAAGGTGATGTAGTACAGTTTTTTTTAAAATTTCTTTCAGGTTCTAACCAGGGAGGCAAAAATCAAACGTTACAAAGAAGCGAAGGAGCTACAAGAGAAGTTGTCGACTCTCTCGAAAGCGATGTCCTCGGCGATAATCGACGACGAGACGAAGAGGGAATATTTCACCACAATGTTGAAAAATTACGTGAACCAGGCCATCGACGAGCTGGCCAGCATTGAACAGGAGAAACCCATACTAGAATACATGGCAAAACATGCCGGAGGTATGACTTTTCAACTTAATATGTGACAGATACACAGGCACACAATTGACCACAGAAACTTCAATAGTTACAAAGGAAGTATCAAAAGCAAAAATTAAATTCTAAACAAAATATGTCCCATACATTATTTTGATTAGCTTGACGTTTTCAATCTAGTTTAAAAATTAAATTATTCTTTATTGAGTCAAATATCATTTATTGTAATGTAAGTAAGTATTATTGGAATGTCACAATGAATAAAAAACTGTTATGTTGAATGATTAAGACCAATATAATAAAGTACAAAACGCCATCTACCGTATTTTGGCTGGATGGCGCTATCTGCCGGGCCAAGCCGCTAGTATTTACTTTTATTTTAGATTTCCCGTAGGAATGAAGCATTTTTTCCGCGGTAAAAAGTATCCTATGTTCATCACGGATAATGTCGGCTTGTAATGGTAAAAGAATTTTTCAAATCGGTCCAGTAGTTTCGGAGCCTATTCAATACAAAGAACAACAACAATCAAATCTTTCCTCTTTATAATATTAGTATTCTGTAATGATAGAGCCGAAGCCAAAGGAGAAGCCGCGAGCGCCGCCGCTGAAGCCGGTGATAATAACTCGTGACGCGATACAGAAGGCCGTCTACGGGATGGGATACCCATCGCTGCCCACCATGACTGTCGAGGAGTTCTACGACAAGAGAGTCAAGGACGGAATGTGAGTTTGTCTTCTCTCACTCACATCTATTTTTATGTATAACATTACATGTCGCAGTGTAATCGGAAAGGCGGATTTTCGCAAAAATACTAGTACGATTGCAAAGGACCGGCCATTAATAGGATATTAATAAATTTTGTAATCATCTCAGATACTTTCAGGATTGCAAAAATCCAACCATTTTTTAGGTAGTCGCGAACAAAGCCGAAATTAGAAGGTTAATTTTTGCTTTCATTTTCGATGCTTCATGATGCTTCATCAATGAAAGACCGAAAATTATATTATGTATATATTATTAGAAATGAAATGTTAACTTATTCTAAATCACTCAACGGATTTTCATACGGATTTTAATTCCATATAATTATTATTATGACATAAAATAATGAAATGAATATTGATGTAAACACAGATTCCCTTCGGCGTCGAACATTCCTCACCAGACCATCCAGGCACCGGAGGGAGATGAGGATGAAGAGGAAGCTGTTCAAAAGGTACAGCAAGGGTACAGCTAGCCCTCCCTGCCTTACCTTGTGCCTTACCCTTTTCCTTCCTCCCAATTTTAATATGCAGTTATTTTTTGCTTAGTTATAGTTGTTTTTTTACTAAAAAAAAAAAAACTATTTTTAAAATTAGTCATCGCATAGCTCATTCTTCTGAAACATTTTCATATTTCATAATATTAAAAAAAAAAGGTATCAAGAATTTATAATTACAAATTGCCCTTTGTCACATTCACATCGTCATAATTATCATCAAGGGAGAGTTCCACATGAGAGTGAGATTTTTTTGTTGTTGTCGTTGAACAGGAACAATTGGAGGAGCAAGACGACGAGGAGCACCTGGAGAGACAGAGGACCATGGACGAGTACAAGGACGAGCACCGCAGGGGCTGGGGCAACAGGCACAACCGGAGCTGAATTACTATATTCCATCTCTGGACTCTGGGGGCGTTCAACTATTACCACTACTTAATGTATTTCTATATCTATATACCCTCCCTAAACGTTTAATGTTTTAAACAGAGTGGTTGGTATGGGAAAAGAAAATTTTTCCTTGTATATTTTTTACGTTTTTTTCTCTCTATAAAAGAACCTTCCTCGGATATCATCAAACACAACAAAAAAGAAATCAGCCAAATCGGTCCAGCCGTTCTCGAGTTTTGCGCTTAGCAACACATTTAGGGATTCATTTTTATTTACAAGAAAATTGCTTTACGTAATATTATGTACTTGGACGTCCTCTCTTTTACAAGCAGCCAGTCAATTTACAAGGGAAATTTAGCCAGTGATCACATTTATTCACCTTTTGTATGTACAAAACCAGTATTTCTATGAGCAAAAGAAGAGTATTTCTAGTTACTCTCTTAACTTTTTATAAATTATAGTCAAATAAAAATTAAAAATTACGATATAAAATGCGTCCGGTCCAATACAACCAATTCCCAAGTTTAAATCGACTGAATCCTAAATGGACTGAATCTCAAATCGACTAAATCCCAAAACGACTGATTCCCAATTTGCCTGAAATCCAATTCGCCTTAATTTTTAATGATTGATGTGGAGATGTCAGCAAGGGCTCAGATAAAATAAGAGTTACGCAAGGGTTACATGATCGGTGGGGATATGGTTCGCAGATTTGCCCGCGCAAAAAATAAAAAAAAAATTGGTAAACTGCAAATAAACTTTTTTGCAATTGCAACTTTGCAAATAACAAAATTGGCTTTGATAAACAATAAACATGTATAATATCTAATAATATTTTCAATTTTCAAATTTTCAGGCAATTCGGTACAAAAGCATTTCGGATTTCAGGCGAAATGGGAATCAGGCAATTTGAGATTTGGTTGTAATGAGAAAGGCAATTTGCATTTCAGGCGAAATGGAAATCAGGCAATTTGGGAATTGGTTGTAATGGACCGGACGCTATAAAATTACTGTCTTATCCCACTCCAAGGTGGAGTTTAAAAATTGTGATTTATATTATTAGTTATTACTAATAAAGATTTTGCCCGCGACTTTGTCCGCGTCCCTTTTTTAGGTATTGAAATAATTTTATTTATGATATATTACATGTATATGTATTACATCTTTTTTGAAACAAATAAAATGTTTGTTTAAATACTTTGTTTGATTAATAATAAAAACTTATTATTATTATTAATTAATTAATGATTGGCGTTCCTTGAATGGAATGCTAAGACAAAATGACTTGGTAAGTAATGGTTCCAACATTGGTAAGTTAGTATCGCAACCCATTCATAGATGGCGCTAAAAGACATTGCAAACGAAAAAGATTAGGAGGGTAAACTGAAGGTTTTTTTTCTCTACAAATTCTAAAGAGAAATGAACCAGGACCAGTCAAATTTAGCAATAAATGCAGACTACTGTACTGTATATCAGGGTTGCGGATGCGGAATTTTTAATGCGAGAGAGGGTCATATCCGCAAATGCGGATTTTAATCAATTTTAAATATTAGCATTTTGGCATTGATCCATGCAATAGTTATGATTTCTCTTCCGTCTCGTTATTATTATCCTTATTCCTTACTAATATTATAAATGCGAAAGTAACTGTCTCGCTTTCACGCAAAAACTACTGAACCGATCACCGTGAAATTTTGCAGGCATTTTGTCTGGAACACCAGAAAGGACATGCCTTTCATCCAAGAAAAAAGTAATGTTTCCGAGGGGTTAATAGATTATCTAAAATATAAAACTGTAACTAACACCTGGCCAATGTGTTATAGCAACAAGTTGTCAAGCGTTGTAATTGATTTTATATTTTTAATTTAACATCGCGTACGATGTCACCTTTCAATCGAGTCCAGTGCAGCCAATTGATATCGGCCAGAACCATCCCAGAGGTGGCAGCAGAGGAGGTATTCACTCTGTCTGTCTGTTCGCGATTAACTCAAAAACTAGTTCACCGATTCACGCTGTTTTCACCATTGGATAGAGCGGTTCTCGAGAAAGGTTTTGGGCATCAGCTAGTTATAATACGTATGTATTCAGTTTTATTTGTATCCTCTATATTTACTTAGTCCTCGACTTATCAAGAGATGGCGTTGTCTGTCTCATTTTGTTATCAATTTGTCTCAATCGTATATACAATTTCTTTATACAATTACAATTACATTACATTTCTTAATAAAATTACATTTTTTGCCATTGAAAAATTAACTAGTCGTGAAAAATAAATAAAAGAAAATTTGAATACTTGTTTTTAATGAAAAAATGGCAAAAAAAAATACATGCTCTATGTCCTATCTATATAGGTACGTTTTAAAAGCAATAAATAGGTATACATATTAATGGAAAGATGAATTTTCCATACCTAATTTTTTTAGTGGGCTGCTGACAAAGGTAGAATAGTCGCAAGGTCGGCTTACACCTGTCCTAAAGTCTACTTTCACTACCTCGAGCCTCGGGGCCAATGAAAACGAAAGTGCGTCATATCTGTTGGCGTGCGTATTGCGTATTGAGCACATTAATACTATAAATGTAAATATATTTTTTTAATTTTAATTTAAATAAAATATAATTCTTTTTTATATTTATATGCTTATATATACGCTTCCTCTCTCCTAGTCCCTAATAGACCGAGAGGTGAGGGACCAAAACTGCAACAGTTTTATAAAGGCTGATATTTTAATATTAGGTCATAAATAAACAGTTGCAACGTAAGTGTTTTTTCACAAGTTCGGAACCGTCCCCTAGCCAGATGTTCCAAAAACTAGCTGACTGACGGCAGGCTATTGATATTCAACCTATTTATGACCTAATATGAAAATATCAGCCTTTATAAAACTGTTGCAGTTTTGGTCCCTCACCTCTGGGACTATAAGTTGCATGCCCAACAGGGTCCATAATACTGGTCTTTATTTTTATATAGTAACATCATTGTCTTTGTACATTATGGTTTCGCAATAAATATTTGAATTTGAATTAATACTAAACCCAATATTTTGTCTAATTTTATAAAAAAAAAGCAGGATAACTTGCCAAGCCTCCATTTTTAAAATAAACTTCACGTGCAAACGATCGTAAAAAGCTTCAGTAAATAAGTAAGTAAATTGAGTGTTCAGTTGTTTTGCACTTTTGAATGTGTTAACCGACTTATGCGGCCGACTGTACAACATAGGTATATTTCAGTTATATATAGGTACAATATAGTTTTATTTTATACACATAATTTATTTTAGATACATATATTTGACATATAGCATAAAATCTACTTTAGTAGGTACTTTACTTAAACATTTAATTTATTTCCATTGAATTATCATTTACTGCTACTAAATTATGAATTTTATAATTAAAAAAATTATGGTGATTTATAATTCAAATTACCTAGAAAGAGAAATATTTAAAAGGACAAATGCAAAATGCGCTAATAGGCACTTTACAAAATCGTTTCAAAATACATATATACTCGTATTATGTTTAAATAGTATGTTATTATTATCTAATAATAACAAAATTCATCATAACAGTGTTCATGTTGCGTGCGTGTGTCTTTGTGAATGTGCATGTGAATTCTGAAGGTGCATAATTTGATAAAAAATAAGTAATTCATTATTTTCAAGTTGATATAATATTTTTTAACTTTCACACCTCGCGACCACATAATAGTTATAGTTATACCTATTCCACATTAATACTTTCTACATCTATTAGTGGTCTATAGACACTAACTTATTACACTTTTAGATATCGTTTCACATTTAATGACAACTTGATAACTAGGCAGGTGCATTTAAGTGTCGCCATGGAAGACTTCTCATGAAGAGAAATTGCCATGAAACTTATAATACTTAAGTATCACTACATATTATTATAAAACAAAGCTATTCGCCGCGTCTGTCTGTCTGTTCGCGATAAACTCAAAAACTACTGCACCGATTTTCATGCTGTTTTCACCAATGGATAGAGTGTGGTTCTCGAGAAAGGTTTTATTATATAATTTACAAAGTTACGCGGGCGAAGTCGCGGGCAGCACCTAGTATGTAATAAGTTTGTTACGGTTTATATAATGCCTATGCTTAAAAATATCATTAAAAAGTAATAAATAATTTATCTATAAAAATAACAATTTTTCTATAAATATTTTGAATGCGAAAGTTTCTCAAAACGGTTAAATGTCCCCTCTGTATTTGTTTCCATCCAAATCTTCGTACATAATTATTATGTTTCAAAAATTTCATGTTTTTTATATACTTATTGCTACGGTTACGACCAATAACTAATGACTAATCATGGAAGCTGCAGAAAGAATAAATTTGGTGGTCAAAAAATTTTGAGAATACGGTAACGAGTTGTCCCTTGTGATATTTTCTCAAAACAAACCGAGCTAATTATATAAAAATCCAGTTTTCTTCCTCCAAATCTGAAATTATTTACTTAGAGATTTTTCTGCAATTCGATAAAAAGAAATCCATAATTTTAATTTTCTTTATATCAATTAATTCCAAATAATAAAGATCAGTTTGTGAAATCTTAAATTAAGTGCAAGAGTTGAACTCAACTTATAATCTGAAGTTTTTACAAAGATGTCTAAAGTAAGATAGATTAGATGATCGTCGAGAGAGATGCTTAGAGTGCATCAGTGTAATGAAATGACTTCCGCTCTAGGGAAGGGAAGTGCGCCTCGGAAATCAATCAATTCGCGCCTTTTTTTGCTGCAACATAAGTATTACATGAAACATGTAAGGAAAGTAGTAAATCAATTCATTTTAAAGTTTCGTTCCAGGAAAAAGACAGAGAATATGTGTTAGATATAACATCACATATGCTGCAAATAATTTGCCGACTTTAGTAGGTATGTGATGTTGCTATGAGTAAAAGATGAGCGTAGGCCACCTACAAGAAAATAGTAGATTTAGGACCTTCTAACGTTATCTATTTCCGATTTTCCAATAAAATACTTATAGCATTGCGACTGTTTTTCCGAGCTCATATAATATATTAACCCAAATCTTGTTAAAATTCGAGTGAATTGGCATCTTTGTAATGAATAAACTTAAAAACTACAGGAACCATTTTAAAAATTCTTTCACCTATTATTAGTAAGCTATTAGCTACATTATCAGCGAGTAACATATTGCGTGCAACAGCTAAAACTACTGCACCGATTTTAATGCTGTTTTCACCAAAGGATAGAGTGGTTGTCGAGGAAGGTTTTAGTATATAATTTACAAAGTTACGCGTAAAAATACTAAATAAAGTTTAGTTAAGGTATATATATGTTGTGAATAAGCTCAACGTTTTGTCTGTTGCGTAATTATACAATTGCCAAATCTAAAAAATGTCTATGGCAAGGTCGGCTTGATGTCTTTGCTTTACGGTTAAGTTAGCTAATTATTCTTGTATACATTTGCATTTTTTTTTGTTAATGAGGGTTCGCCGGCTAAAGAAAGAAAGGACAAATCGTTTTCCTTCTTCCTTATTACACTACATTAGTTGCTAGCTGTTCAAGTTTAGTACAAACTTAATGCCAATGCTATATATATATATATATATATATATATATATATATATATATGCTTATGCCCTTGCTGAAACTTTTTTATGTTTAACATATTCTCATGTATTTTTCAATATATATGTAATTAAATTAACTTCAAGCTTCCAGGTTTATACTGCAAATATAATGTATATCTACTTAATATTTAACTTACAAGGGCTTAACTTACAAATTATATGGTTGTTATACTTAACAACTTGTCGAGTATTACAGTTCTATAAACGACATTTCAAATAATAATATAAACTTTATAAACTTTTTTAAATAATTAAAAATATCGATCGATCGAGTGTGACCGCGAAATTTGTTTATAGACTGGCTAAGTTTAATTCCACTCAACTTGTTCAATTTAGGAATTGTCTCAAGTTAATGAATAGTTAAGAACCCGTCGGTATGTAAAACCGTTACTTTTAACTGAGGTGATAATTAAGATGCTCAACTCGTCGGGATTTGCATTTGAAGCCTGTACCTTGAAACTGTGTCAGATGGACGGGTTTAAGGAACTTATTATATACTCGTATTAGTTGAAGGTATTCGCTACGACGTCGCACGGAGTGACTTTGCACCGGGTGCCTGCATCATACTAAAGTAGCCAATGACCTGAATCATTTAGTGTTTGTTCGTTGCACCTCAGAGCCATTTCAGTATATATTTTATATGTAGGTAGGCTTATAGGCAGGTATGTGAAGGCTTCTTGACTTATTCTTCCTAAACAACTAGCATCCTGAATTTGTATATAAATAACTAGCTGGTGCTCGCGACTTCGTCCGCGTTGAAAAGCAATCTACCGTGGAATGGATCGCTAAAAATATCACCAAACAGTTGTCATGTTAGTCGCTTCACCGATTCTGGATAGATGGCGCTGTCAAGTGTATTCCGGGCCAAGCCGCTAGTATTTACTTTTATTTTAGATTTGCCGTAGGAATGAAGCATTTTCCTGCGGTAAAAAGTAGCCTATGTTCGTCACAGATAATGTCGGCTTCTAATGGTAAAAGAATTTTTCAAATCGGTCTAGTATTTTCGGAGCCTATTCTATTCAAACAAACAAACAAACAATCAAATCTTTCCTATTTATAATATTAGTATTAGTAAACAATATAATGCAAAATTTAAAAGTTGAAATTAAGTTGAATAAATGACAAGTTCGTTTCGTCCCAAAAAGCATTTTTAAATTATAATTAAATAGATGTTGCACGCGACTTCGCCCGCGTAACTTTATAAAATGCTCGCTGTAATAATGTAGCTCTTATAATAAGTGAAGGAATTTTCTAAATGGGTCCAGTAGATTTTGAGTTTATTCATTGGAAACAAAAGAAACGTATAAGTTTTTTCTAAATAATATATAAACCTTCCTCGTTTATCGCTCTTTTTATTAGTAAAAACCCTTAAAAACCACACCATGGCATGTAAACACACATAGGTACGTATACCCATGGCTTGGGTGCATTACATTGAGACAAGTGAAACCATGGGCAAAATGCTACTGTTCACTTGTTAGAAGTGAAAACATTTCCTGTCATTATGGAGTTACTACTTTACGTTACGACCTTCCGCGTATGGGTTACGAGTCGCGAGCTAATCGATTACAGACCTACTAATTATGAGCAATTGAATGTCGAAACGGAAGTTTGAAAACAACCGGTCACATTATATTATATTATGACACTTTAATATTCGAATAACAGTTGGAAAACAGAACACTTGTCTTTTGATTGCTATTTCTTTTAATTAAGACATATAGGCAAAGATCTTAGCAAGATATAAAGCCTATTTAAAGTACAGAGTACTTTCGAAAGTCTTAATAGCGGATTATAATTTTAAAGCGCACTTGGTTTATTTAAGAATTTGCGCCATAATCTGTAAGCTTAACAGAATTATCTGTCTGTATAAAAGAGTTCTATTATCAAAGTTGAGGCATTATGTAGAGCAGGAAGTCGTTGGCTCGATAAAAAAAGTGTGATATGAATGCGACGTTTCCCCATTACGATTACCATAGACAATGAAACGTTGACAGAAACGCTAACTAATAAATGTTACGTAAAAGTTAGGTTTAGAAAGCAAAGCTCGACTCATCGTTGCAAATGTACTCGTAACAGATGTGAAATTTCGCCAAAAACTACACTAAAATAATAGGACCGGTTGACATTTTACCGTTTATATTATTATAGAGTAAATATAACATATTGTAACGTTATTTCATAACTTGTTAATTTTTAATGACAGCTATAAAGATGTGAAACCGTTTAAAACTGAATAACAGTATAATATTATTTAATTACTGCAAAAGTTTAATTTGTATGCAAATTAGAAAATTTCTATGTGTATAGGTTCCAAAAAAATTCCAACCCTAAGGGTAGGAAAACAGGGGATGATTGATTGTTCACTCACTGATTGTAGCGTATAACCAGGCATAACTTTTTATAGAGTAGTCCGATTTTGATAATTCCTTTTTTAATGGATAGGGTATACCTCGAAGTTGGTCTTTTATAAATTTGGAAAAAAAATCCTACCCTAAGGGTGGGAAAATTAAAAATTAAGCATGTAGTAAATAGTATGATAGTAGATTATAGCCACAAAAAATTATAAAATAAAACTTTTCAACAAAAATTAAACCTCCGAATTTATTAAACTGTAATAACTAAAGTTCTTGAACTAATTACCTAAGTAATTTTGAGTCGGCGCCAAACAAGCAAAAATTACGTAAAGAGTGATGCGCGGCGGCGACTATTACTATTATTTAATCTGAGACTTTAGTTACTTATTAAAGTTTATTAAAATTATTTTTTGCTTTTTAGTTTTTTCGGCGGTTTAATTTGTTTTCAAAAAGTTTTTTTTAAAGAATATATTGTTTTATGAATAAAAGGAAAACTTACATACTCCGAATATTTCGCCCAACAACGATACAATTTTTTATTTCAACATATTATTTTTATTTAAATATAAAAACATTCCTGGTTTATCACTCTTTCTATTAGTATAAACCCTATCAAAATCCGTTCGGTGACAAACTGAAACAACTGAAACGGAGAGCAATTTTATTTTAAATAATATGTATATATGTAGATATTATCTATGTGCATTTGTGCATACATGCCGTTGTTTAACTTTATCATTATTTTTATTGCAACAAATATTTGAAAAAAATAAACACCATACATTGTAGAAAGAAATATTCAACGCGCAGTCATTTGTTTAACAAAGTAATAATAAGGAAAGAGTTGAACAACATAATAATGTTTTAAAGGCAAATATGAATGGTAAGCAAGTAGTCAGCACGACTCAAGGCTAAGAAATGACGTACTATTGTTAATATCTTTGCAACTAGGGTTGCCTAATTTATCTTCAAATTACCCAAAACTTGAAGGTCAAAATTTTCATGTTTCAAGATGTAAATAACTCATCACGATGTCTGATTATTAAAAATATTCATATTTTTAATATTACGTTACAAATACCTTACGTAATTTGTTGAGAGTGGCAACCCTAGTTGAATCACATTAACATAACATTTAAGATGCGTGAATCTCACACGATGATGAGTGCTTAGTTGTTTTCGACCTTGTTTTAACATTATTGTATGATGCATTCTAGTCTTGTTCTTTGCATGGTACCTACTACAATCTGTATATTCATTTGTTTCTGTAAATCAAGTATTAAAGCTATTTATCTATACGTATCCTCATGAGTTTATGTAAGAAGCACGACCTTCTTATGTTCGCACTTCAATATTTACATAAGAATTTTAAGCGGGGGCTAAGTTTATTGTAAACACCACATCACAAAGAGCAGTCAGTGTGTAAGACAATGCGTATTTAAACAAATTACAATTTTATTTTATTTATTTCATTAAGTTATTCGAACTAGTAGGAAAATATACAAAACTAGTATTTGCAAGCGACTTCGTCCGCGTCCGATCGCTACCAAACTTTAAAAGAACACCCGCTGCATTACTTAATCAGAAGATTGTCTCAAAGTTTCGTCAAAATCGCTTCAGCGTTTTTGGTGTCTATAGGGGACATACATATACACACATCGCCTTTTATGTATAAGATGATATTTTATTTTTTAATTAAAAAACCCTTTAATTAAATTAAAATAAAATAAAATTTAAAAATAACTAATGAAGTAATTGGTTAATTGTATGAACAATAATATCATATATTTTCTAAACATTTTTTTTTCGAAATTAGTTTCACAGTCCTCAGGCCACAAAAGAGACACCGTATAACCTTTTCAACCTTATACACTATTTCTCATATTAACTGCAGCTAGCTGGTGCTCGCGACTTCGTCCGCGTAGAAAAGTATAAAACGCCATCTACCGTATTTTGGATAGATGGCGCTATCTCCCAGGCCAAGCCGCTGGTATTTACTTTTATTTTAGATTTCCCATAGGAATGAAGCATTTTCCCGCGGTAAAAAGTATCCTTTTTTCATCACGGATAATGTCGGCTTCTAATGGTAAAAGAATTTTTCAAATCGGTCCAGTAGTTTCGGAGCCTATTCTATACAAACAAACAATCAAATCTTTCCTCTTTATAATATTAGTATAGATTGTGTACTAACTAAGTAATTTAACAAGGCAGAATAATTAGTCCCCAAATATGAGGTTTTTGGGGGAAACGATAAGTAGATTGAGTCGATAGGGGGAAAAAAACCACCAGTTATATAAATATTACAACCATTGCTTAGTAGGTTCTTCTGGAAGGTCTTATTGGTGTCGCTTTTCTTCTTCTTCATCAAACTATAAAATATTCAGAGCATTCGCTTTGAGCTTTTTAAGATTAGAAAACGCTGTGAAAGTAGGTCGTCAGGGTTAAGACCTATCCATCTTGACATCACTCATCATGAGATTTAGGCTACTTACATTCAAGATACAATGTTTGTTACATAACAAAACGTGATGTAGATGTCGCGAGTTATCTGATTAGAGATGACATCATCTTGATGTATGACTCGGACTAAATAAGATTACTTGTGATTATTGTCTTTCGCCCTTATTGGATTGTTATAGAGAAGTAAGTTTTTTAACGCCTCGTGAGTAGTTTCAGTTTGCCGAGACGAACAACTTTTACCTCTGCGAAAATTCTCAATAGAGGAAAGGAGTTAGCAGCCGTAAAAAAACTTCCAAGCGTAGGACTGGGAAAACGTGCCACTCAATTTGTAGGACTATGCGACCATTTTATTATACAAATGTTTACTAAGCTGCAGACAAAAAATCAGCTGGTTAGTAATAATTTTTATGAACTTATTATAATGATTTATTGGGAGTGGCTTTTTGGGATGGATGGATATTCCTTTGAGGGATCTCGGACTATCAGCTCATTTCTTAGTTGACGAAAGCATTTCACTAACTTCCAGCCAATTTCTTAGTTAAAAGGATTTCACTAACTTCACTAATAGGTTCGATTTATGTGAAATTTCGTATACTTACTGTTACTGCGGTGGTATTTCCATGACGTGCAGGTAACCTTGACCTGATGCTGCGGGACATCCAACTCCTCAGCAACTTACAGCTAGAAACTTACTTACTCAGAAAGTCGGGATTCTATTGAGCCCAAAAGTTACTTTATAGTTTTAATTACAGCTTCTTTTAAATTAGCACACATTATTATTTCGCAATAATTTTAATGTAACCCACATCAAATGTTGTATGCACGTATTGTTCATCAAAGACAGGTCGTTAATGCAGGAAGTACTTTGAACTGTGGTGCGATCGTCATTGACCGAGTTTCAAATTTTGCGGTTTTGTGTTTTGAGCACTCGATTTAAATGTGTCGCTTGTTCTTTGTTTGAAAAATTTAAAACAAAGAATGCATAAAATTTATGCGTTTTTCTAAGAAACTGACATTTTTTCTAAGCTAGAATTGTAATCTCATTTACAAGGGATAATTTGATAAATAATTACATAAAATTTTGGATGCAAAAGGTGCCTATAACACAAGAAACTGTATATTAGTGCGTTGTCGATCATGCATGGTCAGATTAAGGATAGAGATGTGAGCTCTGAAATAACACATCATGTTATTCCACTGTGGTCTTCTGTGAGGAGATGGACTTCTGTGACTGACAATGACTGCGAAACGCCAGTATGCTCTGCCCATTACTTAAGTGGATTTTTTTCACATGGGTGCACTATTCATTTCATTAATACTTGGATCCCTTTTGTCGTTCCTTGTATACAGGTGAAGCTTGGTATCTACATATCTACCATTAAATGGAAAAAGATATGGTCATTTGTACTGTAACTTAACCCAAAAACGAGTACATTTATCTACTGCTTACTTTCATCGATAGAAATCTCTTCAGGGAGTAAGTAATGTCGAAAAAAAAAAGTATAGCATAATTCAAATCGAAATTGCTTTTTTCGAAAACAAACACATGGAATAAATTTATTTATGAGGAAATAGAATCAAGTTTTTTCAAAGTTCATTATGCCATCAAAGGGTCAAATTGTATAATTGTCTGCCTTCCCACGCGCCTCCGTGCCATAGACATACATACATCTGTTTAGAAAATCGGAACCGGAAGTGACGTAATGTGGCCCCGATATCAAAGATTCTTCTAATAAAAATTCTCATTAATTGTTTAAAATAGATTGTAACACATCGCTGCTTAAAAACTAAAGGGCCATAAAACAAAAAAAATCCAAAAATGTTTTTATTGCAAAAATACAATTACAATTACAATACAATATTGTATGTTGCAAAAAGACTTATGGTTATATTTAGTATGTTTTGATAATTTATTTTAATATTCAAAAGTAACTTATATGTTTATATCTCCACTAGTATTCAGTTTATTACAAAAGTACTTAAAACATTTAATGCTACCTAAAAATATATAATATGCATGAAAAAAATTTTTCGATTAGCTCTCCTGTAATAAGTATAATTTTGATTTGTGGCACTTTAGTTTTTAAGCAGTGACATACTTACACATACAAAAGTTTTATAGATGTAATGATAAGCCTCTATCTTAGTTCTAGGAAACTCACTCAAAAGAAACACAAGTTATTTCACGTTGAATTTCCGCACCCCTTGCGGATAATTTATTTGCATAATAATTTCTTATAATAATCACTAAATAATTTCTATGCAAAATTTTTCTACAGAAACACTATTTTTCTATCTATTTGTATAGTAGGTATACTGTTTTGCTTCTTGCGAGAGAAGTGTAGGCAACATTTAAACGCTAAGGAGACACGATAACATTCTATTAGAAAGCTTTAATTAAAAAAATACTAAAACTAATTCGTTTTAATGTCACTTTTTAATAAATTTGTCTACACATTAAAATTTGTGATGCAACACACATAACGGTTGTTGTAACAATTGTTTGACGTAACAATTGGAAACGCACCGCCCACTCTTAATTAAATACACGCTTCCGTACTCATCTTTCGCTAGCCAACTTTATATTATAAATGCGAAAGTACGTTTCTTTGTTACGTTTCACCATTTTAACTGCTCAAACGATCAACATAAACCGATCATTTTGCATGCAGCACGTTGTCAGGGTCACAGAAAAGAACATAAAATACCATATAAAAGTACTGTTCATGAGTGATCATCTAAAAATAAAAATATAAAATCCAACTCCTAACAAAATTCACGAGCAATAAATATTAACACATAAAACAAGCTATAATCAAATTTTATAAACTAACCCACGATCATTCTAATGGGCTCTACTTACTCAAATTTATATAACCCTCTTTTGCGCGGACGAAGTCGAGGGCAAAAGCAAAGGCAAGTTAGTATGTTTATAACCGAAAAAAATCTAAAAAAAATCGGTCACAATGGAAATGAAATATTGCATATGAAATGAGCAAAACGAATCGGTAGATTAGTGGCGTTTCAACTTTGGTGTTCACACGTTGGTCAGCAATTGTTTCCAGATCATTAGGCGGCCACAGCCACAGCGCAACCTTCTCTCGGAATATGCCAATTTGTATGCTAAATGGGCGGAACGATTCAGAATTATGCTACAATATAATCGACCGATAAATATCTTGCTACCAACGGCAGTTTTCCAAGTTCGTATGGGAATCTCAATGCAAAGTGTGACCACAAAAGCTTCATGTTATTATTAAACGTATTATTATGAAGGCAATACTGTGATAAAGCGAATCACGAAAGCTTCTAGAAAAGTAATATCTATAAAAAGCTTTTTTCATGTTGAAAAAAGAAACTTTTTTTAACAAGTTCAGGTGAACCTAACATCTATAAGAAAAAAAATTGCTGGCTGTAAAGTGCTGTATTATGAGTACGTTAGCCGATCAAATTTTTTCTCAGTGGAAAATTTATCACATGATAGTTTATCTGCTATAATAATTATCATCATCAATCAATACTAATAATAAATCTGTGGGTTGATGGTCATGGAGTTAAGTGTTTTAGGCTCTATACATGATACTGAAACTAAATTGACGATTTTTACATTTTTTTTCTGTATGTATATTCCTCCATTAGCTCGCTAGATAAACATTTAGACGTACGGGACACACGATAGGCTACTTTTTTCATTTTCAACGCGTACGAAGTCGCGGGCACCAGCTAGCGAATAAATAAATATGTCAGCTGGTTTATTTTGATGACATTGTTATTCAAGTTGCTGGCTCGCTGTCCATACACTCTTCGAAACACAACAGCGTACATGCTGTTACTTCACGGTGGCTCACAAATGACTGCGAAAGGCAGTGTGTCCTGCCACTACTTTACAAACTAACTTACATTTACATGAACTTTACATTTTACAGTTACGTAGACACAAAATTTGCATTGCATTATTGTCAACCCCATGTTTGTTGAGGCGCGTATCCATCGCGCACTGTTACGCATGCGTAAACACTTCCTCGACAACCGAACCGTATAAGGATGTCACTTTTAAGGGTTATTAAAAGATTAATAATAATAATAATAATAAATCATTTATTCGACGTAAGTTTTTACAAAACATTTATCTTCGTCAACATTCTTTACAAGCTACCACCGGTTCGGAAAGCTGTTTCTAGGGGGAAGAACTCGGCAAGAAACCCCCTAGTTGCTCTTTTCATAAATTAATTACAAAGTAATACGTAACAATACATAGCAATCTACATAACACAATAATCAACTATATTTGACTCCAAGGACAGTCATCATTTATGTAATCTAATATCCTATAATAACCCTTTTTGCACAGGGTTTTCTTAGTATAAACTTTAAATTTATTTATAGATAATTGTTGTATATTAGCTGGAAGCCTGTTGCGCACACATTGTCCCATAAAGGAGTTGCTAACCCTGTGGAGACGAGTTTTATTTGGTTGAAGTCTATGCTTGTTTCTAGTATTTAAATTATGAACATCACTATTTCTACTAAAAGTGCTAATATTTTTGTGAGCAAACAAAAGATTTTCAAAAATGTATTGTGATGCTACAGTAAGTATATTTATTTCTTTAAATTGATCTTTTAGCGAGACTCTGGGACCGAGCTTGTAGATGGCACGAATAGCCCTTTTCTGTAACACAAATATAGTGTGTTCACGAGTGTTTCGCTACTGCTTTAAAAATTTCCTGTTTTGATGGACACAATTTATTTTAGAACTAGCTATTGCCCGCGACTTCAAAATGTTATCAATAGAGTGGTTCTCGAGGAAGGTTTTATTGTATATAATTTACAAAGTTACGCGAGCGAAGTCGCCCGCAGCAGCTAGTTAGTATATAAATTCAACAGTTTTGCCCACGACTTATATTTATTTTCTACATAAAAAGTCCCCTAGGACATGGGGATGCAAAATTTTATGAAAACCGGTTCAGTTATTTCTCAAAAATTTGGTATTAAATCGTGTTAACAAAAAAATTCACTTTTTATTTTATTTAGTTTAGTTTTATTAGTTATTATAATATTATTTCTGTAAAAAAAAATTTTGATAATTACATTTTCTACGTATTCGTTGTATAAATAGGAAATTAACTCTGTTTCTCTGATAAAACAAATTCACTTTAGCATTTCTAATATTACTTAGTTAGGATTTAGTAAGATTACATGTAATGACGTACGTACTAACATGTAAATGACATAAGTAAAAAAAATACTGGTAATGTTTGCAAATGCTTAAAAAGATGACGTAATACAGATGTGTGCCTATTTCGGGTTTATGTCACAGAAGAGTTGCATTTTACATTCGTCACAGTCATCACTTACAAATGCGTTCATTACTCTACTTTATTTTTATAAAATAAACCTCACTTTCTTTCGTACATAACTGTTATTTTGAAATCCCACTAACTACGTTTGGTTTAAAACAATCCAATTGACATCGAGATAAGTAATAAGATTTTTTTTTAAGTTTTTCAAAATTCAAAATTATATACATATATATTAAGTCAAATAATTAAAATTTTAAAGTGTACTTATATATAACTTAAAGTTAAATTGTAGTTTAAGTTAAAGTATAGTTAAAATTAAAGTTAAATTGTAATTAAAGTTAAAATTTATAGTTAAATTGTAGTTAAGTTGAAGTGTAGTTAGTTAAAATTTTAAAGTTATATTGCACTTGAAGTAAAATTTAAAGTTGAATTATACTTAAAGTTGAAGTTAACATTTGGAGTTAGATTTTAGTTACAGTTAAAGTTAAGGTCTAAAATTTGTTGTAGAAAATAAAGGCTATTTTATTTTATTTTATTTATTTATTTATTATTATTAAATGATATTTCAAAATTAATTGACTGAGAATATTTTTAACTTCAATACTACAAAATGTACTATTCTTAATCTCTGAAGGAAGTCATTTACAAATAATATGGAACCAAATGTTGTCCGAAAATAGACAACACGTG
The DNA here is from genome assembly GCA_918317495.1 of Synanthedon vespiformis. Lineage (NCBI taxonomy): Eukaryota > Metazoa > Arthropoda > Insecta > Lepidoptera > Sesiidae > Synanthedon > Synanthedon vespiformis. The sequence goes on along the minus strand of OU906945.1, from coordinate 12,268,563 downwards.
CCAAGACAAAGTGCTTCCGACTCGTATCCTGTTACACAGAGTAATCGCTGGCTTTAGAGGATGCTTTCAACGTCCCGTTGGACTTTTGACGAGCCCGTTGGACGAGTGGCAACGGTGCTTGCCTAACGTTACATAACGTTACGTACCCCGGGTTCGATTCCCAGCTGGGTCAACAGTCAACTTTGGAAATTTTAATATAATTTTCAAAATTGACTTTGGTCTGGATTTGAGAAGTCAGTGGGCACACTGAGTTTCGTAGTCATTTGGGTAGCCCGTCTGGCGGCAGTAACCACCACCTTACAGAATAACACCGTGAAATAACAGCATTATGTGCTGTTGTGTTTCGGTGAGTGAGTAAGGGATGCCAGAGCCCATTACCCCATCCCTCCCTTATCCCTTATTGGTCGGCAGCGCATTTGTAGCACTTATGGCGTTGCTTGTGTTATAGGCGACGGTAGCCACCTACCATCAAGTGGACCGTCAGCCTGCCTGTCGACCTTAACATAAAAAAAAGTCAAATAGTTATTAAATAACTATAATTGTGTCCCGCGGTTTCCCCCAAATGTTTAATTTAAATTTAAAATAGCATGCACATGCTTTTCTCGGTAATTCGCGATTATAATTATAATTCTCGAATACCCATACTATAAATCATCAATCAATCAATATAGTTCGTGTAGCGAATAAAGACTTCTCGGCAAATGTGCGCAGAACTCTATTTTTAGGTCTTTGAGGGGGCAGAGGAAAATGTGGGGCGGGTACGCGTCGGTGTGCCGACACGTTATTGGTAGACTCAGTCGCTCTTCCCCTCCCGCTCTTCGTTCGCGCGTCTCGAGTCTCTTAGGTACTGTTGCGTACAGATTGTGTTTTATCGTATTAGTAAATACGTCATGGTGAATAAATGCCTAAAAAACGTTGTCCTTCGACATCGCACGATGATTTTATGGAAGGAATATCACAACACTGTCTGTATTGTTAACTTAGTGAGGTCAAAAATTACGAAATAACAAAAAAAAAAATGTAATTTTCCTTAGCAATTTTGTGCGCAATTGTACACATGCGCCGATTCCCCCACAAGTGTCGCCTTCAAACCTTAATATGATAATTCACCTATACTGGGTAATAAAATAAATCTGGTAAGTGTAGGTATTGTACGTATGTATGTATGTATGTATGTTTGTTCCTCCATAACTTTTAAACGAATTAACTGATTTTCATGAAAATTGGTAGATAAACATTTAGACATACAGGGCACAGGATAGGCTACTTTTTCTTTTTCAACGCGGACGAATTCGCGGGCGCCAGCTATTTATACAATAAAGCTTGCGTCGCAGCTTTTCGTGAGAATAGAAGAATTTCTCTAAATAAACTTCAAAGTCGAATAAAATAAAAGATTTTATAATAACGTATATATTCTGCTAAATATTAGTAGGTATGGATTATGGATTACATAGTACATTGGTTTAGTGTAAATAATCTTCTTTTAAATGCCACCAAAACTAAACTTGTTAAATTCAGTACCCCTAATGTTAAAAATATTGGAACGAATGTGATTTTGGGTAGTGAAAAATTGGAACCCGTGGAATCGACCGTATTTTTAGGTATTACCATAGATTCTAAATTACAATGGGGTCCACATATTGAGAAACTAAGTAAAAGGCTTAGCTCTGCGGCTTATGCAGTTAAGCAGATTAGACGCCTAACAGACGTAGATACAGCTAGGATTGTCTATTTTAGTTATTTCCACAGTATAATGTGTTATGGGATTCTTCTTTGGGGTAGCGCTGCGGACATAAATACTATTTTTATTTTACAAAAAAGGGCCATTAGAGCCATCTATCAACTAGATCCGCAGTCTTCCCTCAGAGAAAAGTTCAAAGAAATAAAGATTTTGACTGTTGCATGTCAATATATTTATGAAAATTTAATTTATGTGCACAAAAATATTAGTCAATTTAATAAAAAATGTGATGTACACAATATCAATACTAGGTCCAAAAGTGATTTAAATCTTCATAAAACACGACTACATAAGATAAGTAATTCTTTTATGGGTCAAAGTGTCCGGTTTTATAATAAACTGCCTCAAATAATCAGAGCCTTATCTATAAATAAATTTAAATGTGTCATTAAAACTAAACTCCTCTCGAAAGGCTATTATAAAATCACTGATTATTTGAGCGACAAAGAAGCCTGGATTTAAGCTATTCGGAGTTCGTACTATGTTTTGTATTGTAAAACTATAATTTGTATATATATACTTTAAGTTTGTTAGTGTTAAGTGATGTGTATTGTACTATTTTACATTTTAATGATGACAAAAAGAATAGTATCCTGAGTTTCTTTCGGGGTTTCTTCTCAGGATCGTCATCTTGGTTTTTTTTTTCCGAAACCCTGGTAAATTTAAACTTATAATGACGATCAAAAGAGTTTCTTGTAGAAACCTAATTGATAAATAAATATTTTGATTTTGATTTTGATTTTGATACATAATATTTAATCCATCAAAATGTATTGTATAATTCATCGCAGTAAACTATTATTTTTAATGCACTATTATAATTTAAAATTACCTATATTTAAAAGTTTTCAAACCATAAAAACATAAGTGTTTTACCCAAAAATGATTCATTCACTATTATTTCATAACTTTTCATAACTGATTCTTTTTTCATAGCTGGGTTTTGCCTTCGTTTTATTTTATCAATAAGCATTTGAGAACGTCAATGACTCAGTCACTATCAACATAGCCTCATAAAATTATCACAGGAACTCAACTAACTTGTGGTTGAAGATAAGTCGTTAAAATTGTGAATTGCATTCTATGCATTTGAAAAAATATTGATACCTATTTATTTTTCTACAAAAAAAAACGTAAACCTTGATAGATCATTTTAATAGAAAAGGACGAAATGTATATTCCAATTTAAGTACAGGTTTATTAAATAACTGGCTGGTAACCGCGACTTCGTCTGCGTTCTGGATGAAAGGTACCCTATTTCCTTTCCGGCGTCCCAAACAACGTGTATGCAACGTGTTTTTGCGTGAAAGAGTGACAACAACAACAACAACAACAACAAACTCACATTCACATTTATAATAGGTTTTAGTCAGGATATTTATTTATTTATTAACTTCTAAGCTAAATTTTACTGAGTATATCGAGGGTGCCGAGATGGGAATAAACCCTAAGTTAAAATACATAATTTACTTCTATTCTATAAGTTTATTTACTTCTAAGCTTTTGTCTTCTATAGGCAGTGTCTTAATCGTGCTGGCTGTGTATTACCTCATATTTAATTTATTCAAATCGGGGGCGTCCACCACAGGTTCGGCCACCACTGGGGCGTACACCACGGACCCGTTTGTTATTATACTTAGCGACACACCAACCAGCTTGAAATAAAAATAATTTAATATTTAGGCACGTTGAAATACATATACTTAGCAAACACAGAATGGTTATGCAAGCCAATTACAGATATTTCTTTAAAATATTTATTAATCTCAGATTGTTCTGTCTTAATTTTGTCTGCTCTAAGCGCTCGCAGCGATTTCACATTTACTTTCACGATTTTAACATGCGAATCGAATCGCGCGCACTGCCCGCAGCGACTGGAAGCCTTAACAATAACACACTCATATGATAATTACCTTATTTACTTAAATGCTTACGAGATTCTCGGAGAATTCTACTCCAGTATTTCAGCTGTTTCTATGTAGGAATAAGGAATGTTCTTCTTAAAATATATACTTAATCACTAGGTGCGCCCTGCGGCTTCGCCCATTAAATTTGACAGACTAATAAATACATATACTAGGTAAAGAAACAATTATGTTTTACAATTATTGATAGAAGAATCATGACAGTTACTGTAGTGTACTATTAGGTGCATTATAAAATAGTATAATATTGTTTGTGGAGATATTAATAAAAATGGTGATATAATAAGGAACCGCAAATAAAGTTTTCAATAGGCCAAAGTTCCCACGACAATAGCACTTGCCGTCAAATTCACAATTCATTAGTGAACGATCGTGAACTTTTGCGCAATCGGTTATTAACACCGGTCAAGGTAAACGCGGTGCACAATGTAACGTAAACGCCTCATTGCACGTTATCGTTAACGCTTAAAGACGCGTTACCAATTGCCCTGAGTGTGTACTGTGTTGCTGTTGAGCAAAAATGTGAAAATACCAAGGACATGTGCGGTTTTCATTTAACAAAAAGCTTTTTGTTTCGTAATCAAACATTCTGTTAGTAATTAAAATAAATCTATATACATATAAATACAAAATGGTTTGTGTGTGCTTTAAAAGCTCAAGAATGAGTAGTCCAATTTTAATTCGGTTTTCACATATGAAAAGAGGAATAAAATATTCTTATATATATAAAAAGCACCCCAGCCCGGGGCGAGTCGCTGGTTATATTTTTTTTTAATAAAAACAAATTAGAATTTAATAAATTCTGCTTTTGATTCGTTTGATTAATTTAATTGCAAGTGAGGTATGTTGTAAGATTTTTTTACAAGTAAATCGTTGACTACTTCAACCATCAATTTTCGACGACCAATGGTGCGACAGCTAAACACAGACTACTGTTATATTAGTGGTTACCGTGTCAAGGTTCCACCGACCACCGCATCAATTGCAGGAAACCACGGACGTCAATAAACACTATCCGTCATTGTTATTTTCCAAAAACAGTTACAATACTGTTTATTGGCCCATATCCGTTCGCACACCGGTAGTTTATGGTGTCATGTTCACTTCTTAGTTATCCATAGACTCCTCTATATACAACGCTGCCGGTAGCAGCAGGTAGGCGGATACTCTGAGCCCCTCGCTATATATATATATATCGAATCCATAGACACTAATATATCAAATCGATGCCGCTCCTTTCTTAATATTGAACTTCATATACTCGTATGTATTGTATTATTGTATGCGCTTCATGATCAAATCAAATCAAAATATTTATTTACTAATTAGGTTTCTCCAAAAAAAAAATTGTGATCGTCAATATAAATTGAAATTTACAAGGGTTTCCGAAAAAAAGTCAAAATTACGATCGTTCTTCGTTGAAGATGATGAGAAACAATTTATTTTGCAAATTTTAGACATAAACTTCAGTAATTAAATTTCACATTAACTTATGTATGTAAAATAGTATTAATAAATCATTAAAATCTATTGCGTGGACTATAGGACGTTCAGTGCTGTACATATTATATAGCTTCCCCTTAACTTTCTGGATCCAACGATGGCAAGCTGTCCTTATTAGGTTTTCTTCCCACTTTGTGGGTGGACGGTCTCCATTTGAGAACCTAGGCGACACGTCGGCTCTCTTTGCCCACTGCCACTTTAACTTACTGATCCGCTGGACCATTAAGTTATAGAATAGGACACTTTCCTTTGTCTAGCGATCTTTTCATTCCTGATTAAGATCTCGTAGAGTAACCCCGAGCATAGACAGCCTTCTCCGTAGCTCGTTGAGCTTTTTTGACATAGTTAGAGACCACATTTCAGCATCATTTTATCACATTGGTTGAAAATCTAAGGCATTGAAGAATTTTAGGTAAACGAGAACACGTCTCACAGCTTCGAATTCCAAACGTTTACATTCGTATTCGATTTTTACGATATGGTTTTTTTACGAGAAGTCTTTATTATCCTTGTACGTTCTCAAAGTCTATATTGTTGTATGTGCCAAAGTGCCACAACTCGTCAGGGATTGTATAAAAAATTAGTGATGCAGTTCGATGACCTGACGCAAAAACTTGACGTCGAAACTTACAAGTTGAAAAAAATATCTTCGCAGAATTTTCAATACTTACTACTTTGTTTTGAAAAGTTGGCTTGTGTATGCCCTAAACTTTGGAGTATTTTAAAAAAAAAATCTGACTGGTAGAGTCAGATTAAAAAGAAATATTGAAAATTTGATAACAAAATTCTCGAGGACGATTATAGGCTATTTGTTATCACGCTATAACAATCGCGGCCCCAGCTTCGCGAGGATGCAATTTTTTCCTGAAAGTTATGTAGACAAAACTTCCTCGTTTATCACTCTTTCCATTAGTAAAAACCGTATTAAAATGCGTTACGTGGTTTAAAAGAAGCATAGAAGTTAGCGGAGAAACAGACAAGAGGAGACAGTGTGACTGTCTTTATTTTATAACTAGTTGGCGCCCGCGACTTCGTCCGCGTTGAAAAAGAAAAAAGTAGCCCTTCCTGTGTCCCGTATGTCTAAATGTTTATCTACCAAGTTTCATGAAAATCAGTTAATTCGTTTGTGAGTTATGGAGGAACATACATACATACATACATACAATACCAACACTTACAGATTTATTCTTAGTATTGATGATTTTGGATAATTATTATTTAAATATTATAGGATATAGATAACGCGTATTTCCAAATTTGAAAGTTCAAATTTTATTATCAAAATAATAAAATCGCTCTATTTACCAAATTGCTTCATCACGCAGCTCTTTAATTGTTTTGAAACTAATATTTATAGCAGCTGTCTAGAAAATGATATAACTTTCTCCTTTCGTGTGAAGCGGCGATTATATGAGTTTTTTTGTTCTGTTACTCAGTTTGTTAATTTCTTTACCGAAGTATTTATTCGTTTTATTTTCGGCTATTAGCGAATCCGATGATTATTTTGACATCTTCATTCAAGATATTATTATATTCTTACGATAAATTGAAAGGTTCATATTGTGAGGACGGTTCCGACTTTTTTTATTATCACAGTGGTACTTCCTCAAACGTCGTTCCACTACAAACAACAAGAGCCCATTTTGCCTAACCCTTATTCTTAATCGACGTTGCTTATTTTATAGCTACGGTAGCCACCTACTAACAAGTGGCATTAATATAAAAAAAATATAAGTAGTTAGGAAAATATTGATCCCACTGAAAACCAAAAGCGGATCGCTAGTAAATAAATAAAAAACAAAATAAAAATGATACATATAAAACTAATATCTCACGGCAGTACTGATCCACAAGGTCAAAGTCGTTCAGTGAGCTATGGAGGGCTATGCTCGAAGTTTCTTTGGTGGATAGGATCAGAAATTCTAAAACTCGCTGAACAACCAAAGTTGTTGACCAAGAGAATACACTCAAATGGGCCAGTCACGTCTGTGGTAGAGCATATTCTCCAATAGAGACCACGAATGGGAAAGCGCAGCAGGTGGACAGATCTGAAAGGCAACCCAGGAAGCGGCTGGATGCGAAGAGCAGAAGATCGTGCGTGATATTAGAGCCTTGGGAGAGTCCTACATAATATTATTATATCCAGCATTGGAGAGACACAGACGGATGATGATGGTGAATTTTAAGAATTATTATTATTAAATTTTATAGCTAATGATAATTTTAAGGCTCAATAAAATAGTTTTAATAATATGATTTGAAATCAAAAGACTATAGTTTCTATATAGACCCCAGATCATGATAAAGACGACATTTATTTAAACTCGATTGTAATATAAAAATTCGTTCTCCATATCTAAGAGAACGATTCAATTGTTTCATTTCTTACTTGTGCCTGTAATCTACATGAACCTACCGGTTTACTGATAAATGAGTCCGGAAAACAAAACAAAGAGTCACGCGTTCGAAGACACTGCAAGTCATTTCGGATTTATTTATCTTACTATATGATTGACAGCGGGTTTTTTCCATTCAGTTCGGATTGTTTCAGCATCTCGTGCAATTTCTGAAATAAAAGCAATAATATCTATACTATTTTTTTTATAATAAACCATTGACCTATAATATTTAATCATAATATAATCAATTTAATTTCTAACCTGTCTTTGAACTTTGAAATGGCCATAGTTATTTTCGATTGGGCTCAATGCTAATTATTTAATCACATAAAAAACGTAAAGTAAATCATAACGTTTTTTGTTATTGCAAACCGGATTAATTTCTTTATTTGTGACATAGTTGATGATTATGTTAGCCAACTTCATAGTCGTCATATAATATACCATAAGCATTTATACATGCATTATAAAATTTTCAAACGTGATCACTATTTAATAGTTTTATCATTTCACTATTTCACTATCGTATTCATCTACGTGCTCATTCTTAAGTTTCTTTATCTATACAATTTAATTTAATTCATTCACTACACCATTGTTTAATGGAAGCATTATCTTATTGCAATTTGTTATCAACTTTGCTTTTAGTGCTAATATTTTCACAACAAACAAACGTTGAATTACCTTGGCAGTAAGTCTTGTGCTTTGTGCGCGTGAATAAATGTTTTGATAGATAGAGATAGATCAAAAAGCAAAATTTTTTGATGCGTATGAGTATTTTGGGGACAAGTACGTTTGTGGAGGCTCTATGTTGGAATGAAAGGCAAGACAACTTGTCTCACTTCGCCTCGCCACCCGATCGCCAACCAGCCGGTCGCTTTAAGCCATAATATACAACAAATAATATGAGCTCCAGTGCCGCGCCATACGCTGACGATAATGCACGTTTCTGTCTCGCGTCGTTTCTTCGTCGCATTTTTTTTACGCGTTTCTACATTTTGAAAAAGCGAATATCAAAAAAGCAAACGAATTAACAAACGAGTTAATCGGAATAACGAATCGAACGGTGCTGTCAATCGAATCGAAACCCGCTACCAAAACGAATGCGTGGCGGAACATAAAAAACTTAACTCTGGTCTCGTGCTCCGAATGGTCCCCGACAATAATAATTATTAGTTTGATAAAAGTGAGTGTGGTACTGTGACCGGTTGACTGCTTGGTTTCCAATTTAGACTTTTGTTAGGTTTGTATGTAAACATTGACATTTTTGTGTGTGGGACTCTTTGCCTGGATATCCGGATGTTGAAGTTGGTTAGTGTCCGCTTGTTTTACTGCTTGCATTTTATGATTCATTGCTTACTTCATTTGTTTCAACATCTCAACATATTCAGTGTTCTTTTTCTTGACACGCCTAAGTTATTTCTTCATCAGCATTAATGTATCGTGTTGCTTTCTTTGCATTTGTTATTCTGTTTATTTAGCACGAGAGTTGTAATTCAAACAGATGTGTATTTAATCAATTTTTATCGGTTATTCTGTGATAATGAATGACATTTTTGCCTTGATGTTATCAGTTCTTAGTAAGTATGTATTAATCATATAAATAAGTTAGGTGTTTGTATTACCTATTTATTTAACTCAGATGAGATAGTATTGTGATTTACAATCAAATGGTTTTATCTTTTTATCGATTTGTGTAAACTGTTCAATTACTTACTACTTTATTAAAATTTATCGTCCAATGAATGCCTGATGGTTTATCTCACCGCCGATCAAGTATTTTGACTAAAACATAGGATCTATTCTGCCCAGCATAGTATCCTGTAGGATTTTTAAACTACAATAAGAAAGAAAATCTTACTCTGAATTAGTTATTAGGAAACACAATGACATCATCATACTAGTCGTACATACAATACACACATATTATAAAACAAGTCGCTCTTCGCCTTCTCTTCTTTTTCAACCGACTTCCAAAAAAGGAGAAGGTTCTCATTTTTTTTTTATGTTTGTTACCTCATAACTTTCGACTGGGTGAAACGATTTTGATGATTCTTTTTTTATTTGAAAACTGGCGCTTCCCGTGTGGTCCCATTTCAATTTGGTACAGTTCTGACAATGGCATCCACGAGAAAAGACCATGAGACGGTTTGAAGTCGGTTTATTTTTTGTTAAAAAGAGTTACATATTTTCGCTAACAGTAATTGTTTCTTACTAAACCATCCAACGGATTTTGATATAGTTTTCACTAATACATAATAAAGTCTGGGTCGGTTTTATCTTCTTATATCATCAATTGAAGTCCAATGACTTAATCTCACTGTCGATCATCTGCTTCTAGTTAGTCTATTGTCCCTATGACTACAAAAAATATCTTTGTGTAGGGATTATCTCTGCAACAGTAAGTTTTAATAGATCAAACAAGGAATTTAAGGGCTTTGTGACATTCGACTATTTAACTATATACTTTTGATCTAAACTCCTTTTATCTAATCTAAACTCTTGTGTGTGTATTATCAGATTAGAGTTGACCAAAAACAATATTAGGTATATGCAACGACAATAATTTAATAACGTAGGTAATTTAATTTTTACTTGTTCATCATTCTTGTTAGTTGGTAACATAACTTACTGTAGAGTAAGTTATAACGTAACTTTACGGTAACATAAAGTTTTCGGGATCATGAAATCTACACAGAATCAATTGGATGTTTGAATTGTGTGGTATGTTTAAACGGCATTGTCTATGTCTAATACAAACAATTTTATCTATACTAATATTAAAAAGAGGAAAAATTTGATTGTTTGTTTGTTTGTACAGAATAGGCTGCGAAACTACTGGACCGATTTGAAAAATTCTTTTACCATTAGAAGCCGACATTATCCGTGATGAACATAGGCTACTTTTTACCGCGGGAAAATGCTTCATTCCTACGGGAAATATAAAATAAAAGTAAAAACCAGCGGCTTGGCCCGGGAGATAGCGCCATCTATCCAAAATACGGTAGATGGCGTTTTATACTTTTCTATGCGGACGAAGTCGCGAGCACCATCTAGTTATTTATAAGTATACGTATTATATATTTATGATATAAATATTATAAGTAATATTTTTTTAGTCCTGACTGACTAATCAACGCATAGCCAAAATTAAAGTCTAGGAAGCTGAAATTTTGAACATAGGTTTTTATTTTATAACGTAAGCAGAGTTGTATTTTTTTTATTATTAACACCCCTTCATAGATTTTTTTTTGTAGTGTTTGAAGAATCTTTCAAAGACTCTATTAAAATGAACTTGAGTAGCTAAGAGTAATCGTGGTTAAATTTCTTTGTTCTGCCTAAATATAGAACGCGAAACATCTGTGTACACATATGATTAATAATCTAAACTAAACCCATTAAATAAATACTTATAATTTAGGCAGACGTCACTACTAGAGACGTCTTTTCTTTAGGACATATTTTAATACTGTTAGTATTAAAAGTACGAATATCCTGCCGCTAGGACTTCTATATTGGTCTTTTGAGCTACCTATCGTATAAATATCTGTTTTATAGGAAGGTAGCGTCGTTCAGCCATGAGATTTAAGGTTTTGTCAGAGAGCTTTTGTAGTAAAGTTTTTGACATTAATATTCAACAACTTCATAATTATATTATACTAGCTGTTGCACGCGACTTCGTCCGCGTAGAAAAGTATAAAACGCCATCTACCGTATTTTGGAAAGATCTCCCGGGCCAAGCCGCTAGTATTTACTTTTATTTTAGATTTCCCGTAGGAATGAAGCATTTTCCCGCGGTAAAAAGTAGCCTATGTTCATCACGGATAATGTCGGCTTCTAATGGTAAAAGAATTTTTCAAATCGGTTCAGTAGTTTCGGAGCCTATTCAATACAAACAAACAATCAAATCTTACCTCTTTATAATATTAGTATAGATAATAATAACATAACTAGCGACCCGCTCCCGGTCTTACACTAGAGTTAAAATTTCCAAAAATCTTTTCTTAGCGGATGCTTATTATTATAAAATGAAGTTGTGTTCCAAATTTGGCTTTCTACATTTAGTAGTTTGGTTGTGGGTGGATACTCAGTCAGTCAGGAAACGATTTTATAAGTATAAAATGCTGCTTGTTTTTTCGGAATTAATTTCACCCAGTCAATATCTCCGATCGATTAATATTTTTATCTGACCAAAATCAAGAATTAATTCCTCCTAAAGTAAAAACGAAACAAGAGGAAGTCACCTGTCGTGTCGCTCATAAACATTGCAACGTGTCATTATCAGAAAGGCTACAAGTTGACCTACGAGTATTTTATGCCTTTTCTCTGGTGTTATTAAAAGGAAATTATTAATCTTGAACTTTATCCTTACTAACATTATAACATTATAAATGCGAAAGTAACTCTGTCTGTCTGTCTCGCTTTCACGCCAAAATTACTGAACCGATCACCATGAAATTTTGCATACACGTTGTCTGGGACACCAGAAAGGACATAGGATACCTTTCATCCAAGAAAAAAGTAATGTTCCCGAGGGATTATCTAAAATATAAAACTGTAACTAACGCCTCGCCAATGTGTTATAGCAACAAGTTGTCAAGCGTTGTAATTGCTTTTACATTTTTAATTTATCATCGCGTACAAAGTCGCAGGCACCAGCTAGTAAAAATATATCTACAAAAACACCACTTCCAATTTTTCTCTTATTCTCAATTTTTTTATAAAACTTTATATACTATATTAATAATTTCGTCAAGGGGTACGGTAGACTCAATCGAAACCTTACCTGAATAATAAAACATAAAAATAAAAAAAATCGAATAGACAACATACTCGTATATCCGCAAAATTCAGATTGTCGAGTATTTTGCTTATTTCATAATTTCGCGAGCAGCAGCCAGTGTAATATAAAAACTAGACTTTTATAACAATAAAAAACAGTACACGTGATTAGGTACGTTCCACTTACCCATTTCCAATTGTATATATTTTGAAGAGTTTGCGTGCGATTTGTCGTTTGTCAGCCTAATAGACAAACGTAACGCTACATTAATCATACTGTTGCTAGCAATGCGCACTTTTCTCTCTCATCATCGAACAATATAATGAGAGACGTACAATAAGCGAATCGACCAATTAAATCATTAATCAGATTTGTAAGTGCAATTTTAATCTCTACTGCAGACGTTTTAGAGATCAAATTGGCAAACGCATCGTCAATGTTTAAGTGAACAGGAATTTGCACAGTGTGTTCGTTAGGTGTTACTTTTTAGATTATGATATCTCCCGCGTTTAATTGTAAGCGCTCGTTTGTAGGAATTTATTGCAATATTGGTTACACTTGTAAAAAATGCGATATCTTCAGATGAAAGTGCGTTTGTCGTAGGCTTGTATCTCTTGAGTCCGATTATTAAGTTAATTAAGCATGGAAAGTGTAATAGCACTAATATATCTCATTAGACAGTGGGACTGCATCACGAGTATCTGAGTCTCTTCGATTTTCTTTATGCATTACTAGGTGGCGCGCGCGACTTCGTCCGCCTTCAGTACATGGCCTATCTTGTGCACTTTTCAAGAAAATAAGTTAATTCGTTTAAGATTAATGGATACATACAATACCTACACTTACAGATTTATTATTAGTATTAATTGATGATAAACGACAATTACAATATCTTGCTAAAAGTATTTTGATATAGATAGAGCATAGATAATATTTTTTATTTACTTAATTACACAAATTTTCCTCGTTTATTGATCTATCTATTAAAACAACTGAATCTAGAGAGCTGAAATTTGGAACATAGGTTTAGCATTTCATCTCCGTGCGAAGCCGGGGCTGGTCGCTAGTATACATATAAGTATGAATATGGATTACTACATTCGTAAAACATTACTTACTTAACATATTATTAAGTATAGTATTAAATTAATTATTTACTCTGTCGTGGGAAGGTTTGCCTTGAACTTAGGAGCCAAGTTAACATAATCGTTGCTAAACGAGAAAACATTTTATTGTTAACATGATAAGGTTCAATTTTATTTAACAGTATTTTTATAGTTCTATTATAGAAGTGTTTATTTCAGTTTGAATAGGTAATGTACTTGCACGCACGTTCTCGTGTCGATAGCGAAGTTGTTAATCTTTATGGTAACACTATTGGATTGTTGCTAGTGTTGTGAAAAACTATTTAATCAATTTGTCACATAACTTCTAACATGTACTTATAAATGCGAAAGGCTTTTGCAGCTATTTTTATTAGTAATACGTTCGAATACGTTTCCATTCTCATCACATATCTGTTATTTTACAAACCTAATTCCACCATTGACTTAAAAAAACTGTGATTGCACCATTAACTTGAAAACAGACAAGAATTATTATTAGATTATTATGTTTTAATGTTCACAACGAAATTAAAACAGTCATAGATTTTTTTCTTCCATTTTCTGCGAACAAAATCTCAGAAGTTTTTCATATTACTTAGTCACTATTTTCTGATTCACCTGAGGTTCAGATTAAGATAAGACCTGAGGTTTTAATGGTTCCTTTTTTAACTGTCCTTAATTTTTTTTTATACATAAAGTTACTTCACGAACTCGCTACACGTCACACCGTAAAATTCCTTATTAAATCTTTTGAATTGAATGTTTTAAAATATTTAAAATACTTGGAGAATTTCAATTTAATAGGCCGGAAATGTTCTTTATAACCTTTGATTTTTATTACACGTACACGTTTTATAGCAATGTTAATAAAAGAAATTGCATATAATATAAATGTGTTTTCCAAACTGTACAATAACAAGAAGAAATGATAAGAATCACAATCTGTTTGATAATGGAGGCGGCGATAGCGAATCGTCTGTTCTCGTACTTATCTGATGAAATTCTAGCAGTAGCTTCGAAATGTAAGAGGGATTCTGTATATTCTTCGCAATAAGTTTCTCTTTATCACCTTCTTATCACATGGTAAGATACTATGTATAATTATTGTCCGAATGATTGGGCACGCGTACCAGAGAATTGTGTCTTGCATCACACGATTGTTCTCAGCCAAATAGACTGAGACTTGTTAAGGTTCGTTTCGCAATTCTGTGATTTCGCTCAGTTTTTAATATTTTTTTGGCAAGTACCCTAATAAATCTGTCTTTTTATAGCTACTTAAACATATTTTCATTGCAGCATTTAATGAATAATAGAATAAAGTTGTTAAAAAAGTTGATACACAGTACGATAAGTACTTAGAGTAATATTTTCTTATTATATATACAATTCTAACGAATTCGAATATACTTATGCTAAAAAAATCTTTGATCTCTTTAGCTTTTGAGTGGTATAATTAAATTTTGGAGTTAAATGATGAAGTCTATGTAGCTACAACATCAAACTGTATCCTTCGATTTTGTTATCATAATCACTTTTAAAATTGGAAGCAAATTTTGATTAACTTCAAAAAATCACTACTCCCGAGTTAGTAGACAAATCGCCCCAATTTATCTCGCCCGGATTGTCAATATCTCGCGGTGAATTGTCATGGATCCCTTATAAAGTATATTTACTTATAGAACACAAAATTATCTTGTTATAAATTGTGCTTTCATATTTTTCTTTGATTTTTAATCGAGTATCTACAGTAAAGTGATGGAAACTTAACTCCACTACTGCTTAAGTAAGTATAACTTACTCATTTGTCTCATACATAACATTGGGAACAGTAGTCGCATATCATTATTATGTGATATAGGAAGCGCTCAAATTTCTGGATCGCTTTTACCTACACAATTATTACACAATATCTGATACTTGCTATTTTAATTATTGTAGTATGTGCAGTTCTAGTATGTAGTCTTTCTTTTTTAACTAACTGATTTTTCATTAGTCAGTAACTGAACTATACAACAATGGTTCAGATACCAACTGCATTTTGGCGCTGACCTGAAATGCTGACTCGACATGCACACCATTTCCTAATAAGCAGAAAATTTAGATTTTTTGAAGTGAAAACTTCTTTAGGAGCATTGGGGATGTGAAACAACCATTGAACTCGCGACCTGTTACCGTAATCGTGTAACTGACAGCTCTGTATATAAGTAAGTACTAAGCATACAAAACAGCATATGAAAGTAAACTTAATAGATTATGATAACAAGGATCAATATGGTATACTATACACATCTGACCAATAATCTAGTTTCATATTCAACATCTAGATAAATAAAAATTAAGCCCTAACTGAGTTGCTAAGCGCAAAACTCGAAAACGGCTGGACCGATTTTAATTCTATCTTCACTCGTGGATGGAGGGATAATCAGGGAAGGTTTTTACGTTAAAAAAAATGCACCCTGAGCGAAGCCGGGAGCGGGTCGCTAGTAAATGGAACTTCGATCGGGATTTTTAATTGACACATTTTGTTTTCAAAATAATCCCCGTAGTGACCTAATCTAATTAAATTTAAGTAATTAATAATTGCAATTTGTTTGATTTATTTGTAATTTTATGTTACTAATACAGCACAAAATTTTGATTATTACGACGATTTATCAGTAGTAAGTGACTTCAATTAATGCAACACGATTTCTCGAAACAGATAAACATCGAATTTATCTTTAATTGTTTAGATATGCTATTACCTAATTTCATGCTATTTATTTGTTGAATTTTTTGATTGTCTTGCTTTAGGCATACCTTCATTAATTGCAAACAAAGGATAAGGTTAGGATGGACACTGATTTTTATACTTCTGGGGCCCTAGACAAAGTGACTTGACGATGACGATAACGAAGTTCGAAAACAATAAAATGTATGGGATTGACATATGCCTTCGTTAAGTCACGTGATACTTCCCATACATTTTGTTGTTTTCGAACTTCGTTATCGTTTTCGTTTGTTACTTTGTCTAGGGCCCCTGGGATGAGGGATGAGAGATTTATACTTTCTAGGGAACAACTCGATTAAAAACTTTCCATCTAAAGATCTAAGAGAGGAACTACAGGGGCCCTAGACAAAGTGACATGACGAAGACGATAACGAAGTTCGAAAACAACAAAATGTATGGGAAGTATCACGTGACTTAACGAAGGCATATGTCAATCCCATACATTTTATTGTTTTCGAACTTCGTTATCGTCTTCGTCATGTCACTTTGTCTAGGGCCATTTTTTTTACTGGTTCGTCGTAAAATTCGTCGAACCAGTAAAAATAGACTATAGACTTTATAATTTTTTGGACAATGACATATTGGTGCATCATTTATATTTAACTTATGATAAAAAATCATTAAATGAAAATAAAATATGTAATGAGAATCAGTATGAAAAGTTGGAAAACATTCAGAAGAAAAAGCCAAGGAAATTACTGTATAATTTAGGAAACGTGTGAAAATGTTCAATAAATATTTAGTAGACATTTTTTTTAATACTTATATGGAAGAGGTAGACTTACAATTACAACGTGCTTCGTGTGTAGAAATCCGATCGATGAAGCAACCAAATAACATTTCTTTGTAATACTTATTGCTCTGTTTTTTTAATGAACACATTTTCTTTAACTTGAGTTAGGAACTAAGTAGTCTAGTCTTTTTATTTTATACTCGTACTATAATTTACTCCTTCGATAGTTTTGAACCAGCCTATGTCTTCCTCAAAATATTCCCAGAATTATCTATTACTTGCCATCTACATAGTTTAATGTTAGAAATAAATAAAAATATATTTTTTTAGTAAAATTTATTATTTAGAAATTTATTCTCGTGGTTCACGTTTAAATCAAGATAATTGAAACTCAATATGGTCTCAATAGTTTTTATTTTCTTGCCCTTGTCCCTACCATCGAAAGGACCGTTAGATTCCCTATGTTTAATATATAAAAAAAATGAGCATATAAAAATAAGATATAAAGACTTGTGAGCAAGAAAAAGATGCTGAAATTAGTGTAGTTCCTGTCCAGTATCGTTTAGCTTGAAAATTTTTTTACAACAAATTCAAATGTTGTAACTTCCTTAACAGTAACGTATGATATTACATAATTGAAAAATTATTCGCATATAACATGTAAACGCGAGCGATGTTCACTGAATTGTAGCCAATTTAATAAAATTACATAATTCGTGTAACAGAGGCGTCTTATCTTTTTGGTTTGTTTTGTGATTGTATTACACAAGAGAGACAAGTAGACGGATGGTAATTAAAGAGTGAAACAGCGCGCAGATTTGGGGCAGTTGCTGCCGTGCCTGTGCACAGGACAACGGCCTTTTGAGGAAGCTTCAGGTTTGCTGCTGCAGAATGCTGCAGAATGATCTCCCTCCTCCTATCCAAGGAGCGCCTAGCAGATACACCTTTAGGCGTAAGCGTAGGGGTTATTTGTTGACGCTCCAAAAATCATAATTTTTAATATCAAGCATAACTCCTAAACATCTGAACCGATTTGGATGAAATTTTGCGTATGCTTGGGTGGGTCCTTAGAATCGGGTTATACTTTTATTAATATTGATGAATTGCTGCTATTATTATCTACTATTACTATTATTGCATTATAAGTTGTTATATTTTTTATCTATGTATTTAATTATCAAGTTATAAATATAATATCTATGTAAATTGTAAAATGTATCTGTATGGCGTTCGCGTGAGTCACACGGTGCTGGCTGAAAATCAGCGCTGCAGATGCTTGCTCAATGCAATGCTGAGCCAGTATCCGATTCACTGCCGCGAGGACACACACGTCTTACCCCCCTTTTTCATTAATTTCATTGTGTCATTTTGTTTTTGTTGTTTCTGTTGCTTATGTAATGTCATGTTAATGTCATTCGTGCAGTGAATAAATGTCTTTCTTTCTTTCTAGGTGTGCACACGCGCAGGCTTATTATCTAAATGCGTCTGCTGAGCGACAGGCGAAAAATGCGAAAAAATTGTGCAATATCACACTAAATCGTTGCAAACCATGAGCTATATGATACGGATTTAGTGTGATATTGCACAGATTTTTCGCCAGTCGCTCAGCAGAGGCAATTAGTTAATAAGCCTGCCGATGCACCCGAGCACATTACTGTCTCATTTAGTGGATTTTTTGTTTGTAAAGTGAATGTTACACACGCTTGCTTACTAAATATATGCTAGTTTTCTCATAGAAAATTACAATATAAAGGTACAATATATTGTTAATTCAAATTAATCCTCCAAAAAGATGAATCAATACTAATAATAAATCTGTAAGTGTAGGTATTGTATGTATGTATGTAAGTCTATTCCTCCATAACTCTTAAACGATGAAACTTGCTATATAAACATTTAGACGTACGGGACAAAGTATCCTGTGCTACTTTATTCATTTTCAAGGCGGACGAAGTCGCAGGCACCAGCTAGTCAATGAAATTTAATGAATGAGTATTTCTTTTCAAGTAATCACTTACTTAAGCAAATATTTATGCAACTTGATTTTTTATTCCCAAGAAACCATCTGGTTAATTCTCATCTCGACTGATGTGATTGAGGAACAATGGAATGATGTTAATAATGCAACAATAGGATCAGGTGCTTTTCAAAATAACACATTAGTCAATGCGATGCTTACAAAGCGAACAATAAAGTGTTCACATTGCGACATTGTCTCTATTATAATGGATATTATTTAGTATAAATTTTTAACTCACCTATTGCGCTACGGAACTTGAATATTAGGAAATTTTTGGAAAAAAATCAATTGCTGTTGTGGCCTCTAAAACATTAAATATTGTAAGAGCAAAAATAACAAAGCAAAATACAATTAATTTGGAGTTCTTCAAGTCTTGAATTTTATTATTAACTAGCGACCCGCTGCAGGCTTCACCCGGGGTGCATTTTTTTTACGTATAAACCTTTCCTGATTATCCCTCTATCCATGAGTGAAGACAGAATTTAAATCGGTCCAGCCGTTGTCGAGTTTTGCGCTTAGCAACACCTTTAGGGATTCATTTTTATTTATATAGACTTCTGGAGTAATTTAGCTTATTGATGTAATTTTATTACATCAATAATATATGATTTCAAGAGAATAACTAAGTCTTTTTACAAAACTGCTTCCATAGCTTTAAAAGTACATAATTTAATGGTTTAAACTAAAGAATTTTAATGTTTATTCGGCCTACGAAGAGATGACGCAATTAATTTCCGATACCAATAGGTGCAAATACTTGTTAACACTTTGAAAATGAGATAAAGAGCAGAGTCAGCTAATGAGATTTCAATGTTAAACGCTTCGCCTATAACTAGCGCTCACAATGTTCGTACCTTATCTCTGACGTTCGTTTGATCTGGCTATACAAATAACAGATAAGATAACTTGAAGACAAACGAATAATTCTCTAATGGATAGATAGCCATTACAGCCAGTGTGAACACTTTTTTTATCCTGGACTTTAATGCAACAGTCATACTAATGGGTTTTACATGCTGTAATTTTTTTGGTATATGAATTTGTTATTTCAAATCGATTAAAAAAAAACTGGTAACATGCTTTTCTTTTTTAATTTTAAACAATTTTTTATTCTCAAAAGAACCCTATCACGAGGTATGAGTTTGTACAACCGCCTTACTTGGATAAGGTGCGCATGCGCATGGTCCAAATGCGTTTTTAACGTATCTATTCCTACAGAGATGGTATTAGCTCACTCGTAATCCACCTGTTTTTTTGCCTGAACCATTTAGGTGACGGTAACCAGTAACCACCTACCATTAGTGGACCGTTGGTCTGCCTGCAATCCTTTATAATATACCAAATATAGAAATATATGTTTATTTATATTTACGCATTAAATTTTTAAGCTATATAACCTATAGCCTTCCTCGATAAATGGAATATTCAACACAAAAATATTTTTTTAATTCGAACCAGCGGGCCTATTCTCTA
The DNA here is from genome assembly GCA_918317495.1 of Synanthedon vespiformis. Lineage (NCBI taxonomy): Eukaryota > Metazoa > Arthropoda > Insecta > Lepidoptera > Sesiidae > Synanthedon > Synanthedon vespiformis. The sequence continues at coordinate 12,248,110 of OU906945.1, read as the reverse complement.
TCTGTGGTTTTTAAAACGTGTCGACTTCAAAGTCGACATTAAATAAGAAATAATAATACTATGTCAAACTAAAAACCACACAATAACGCGTCAATAACTTCATCGACATGTATAACTATGGAAAAAACGTCGTAGACATTTTGACATGTGCTTAGAGAATACCAAAGTAGACAATTGTCGAGTCTATAACCGCATCGAGTCGATAACCACAGCAAAACCACACATAGAGAATACGGGCCCTGTATAGTTCTTCAGATTAGCGCCTACAACCAACAAACAGACAAACTCTTCAGCTTTATATATTGGTATACCTAGATTTTTACCAACACACACAGTTGTGTCAAATGCTGCGATTTTATTATATTTGAATAATAAGTCTTCATACAAGTGTTCGTTGTAAATACACATAAGTATAATATATATTTGATTTCACAATGACTCATTTTAAATACACACTATAGTTTTATTCGATATATCAATGGCATACAATTATTTATTGATACCTCCGAGAGAGAAAGGAAACAAAACACGATTTTATTGCCATTCATACATCCAATAAACTGTCTTTAACTTAATATCTTAATTACAATGGGTTATAAAACATATTTCCCATAAGATACCTCGAGATATTCGTTCATAGATAATAAATATATTATCGCAGTTTCATTACTTGTTTGGAGTTGTTTGTTTAGGGATCCTAGTGGACTCACCCCTATTTTCTGGAACTAGCAGTCAGGTTTGTACTGTTAATTTTGCTTTTGAATCTTCAGGAAAATAATGCACTATTTAACATCAACTTTACAGAAATAACAGAATTTGTTCTGTTGTGTTTATGTGAGCAAGTAAGACATGCTAGAGACTATTTTTATATTTCTTCCATCTCGTAATACATACGATTATATATGTACATATCTTTTCTCCCTTATTCTTAATTTGAATCAGATTTGAATTCACTTGCTGAATCTTTGGCGTTGCTTGAAAGTGTTATATTAAAAATGTTATTAGTAAATTTTATTTGCTTGCACATGTCATTATTAATCAATATGTTATATAAATGTTATATTAAAAACATGTTATTAAGCTATTGTTGATAAATTATATGAGAAAACCGCTGATGTCACTTCGCCTCGGCATTCCACGCCTTTTGTCTGTACATTCAACTAATTTAAAATTCTTTTACATCCGTGATGTGACATTATATTAGATAACTGGAGAAAGATATTACGATTCAAAAGACATCCTAATAGTTTGAAATAAATATTCCAATAAAACGCTGACGAGTCTCTTTGGAATGTCGTAACACTTTTAAGAAATTCTATTCTTATAAACTATTCTAAACTATTATCCTATTATAAAGAAAACTTTTCCCACTTTTTTATTGTTAACTTGATTTGATTAATTGATTTATGAAGGTTTGTAGTGATATTTATCTACCTATATTTATAAAAAAAACCATAATATATATTTTTAAAATAACATTTGTCGTGTCTTTTAGTAGTTGCAAGAGTACAATATAAATTTCTACCATGTAGATATTTCTTGTAAATAATTTAAAAAAAACAAAGAATTTATAGAAATCGTTATCTGTAAGTGAATTTATTAGAAACTTGAATTACGCACTGATTTTAATTTTATTATATTTTGCCCTCAGGAGTCACAAGCCCGGATGGCTTTTCCGCTGTCAGCGCGGGCTCCCGACCCTTCCAGTCTTGCCCCTTACTGGGCAGAGTATGAAGAGTTGTATCGCCAAATCAGCGCAGCACAGCCTCATGATGACGAGGACACACATTATGAAGGTAATTTCAGTGTTCATTCAGTTTCATTCGATTGAAAGGCGACACTCTTGTGGAATCTCAACTTCAAAGCCTGCAGAATCGCCGAAAAGTAGCATGCCTATCGATTTTTTATCGTCTGCACTATGGAGAGTGTGCGTCCATTCTATACGATCTGATCCAGCCGGAACCGTTCCACTTGTGGACCACGAGGCGCGGGCGCTTCATCCCTTCATGGTTGATGTTCCTCAGTCACGCTCGAAGCATTACAGTTCCACCTTTCTTGTCCGAACTACTAAAGAGTGGAACTCATTGCCTGCGTCCGTGTTTCCCCAAAGTTACAACCTCGGGGTCTTCAAATCTAGGTAAACCTGGTCCACCTTTGGCCGCATCTGCACCTTACATCAAGTGAGATCGCGGCCAAGCGCTGCCTTGATAAAAAAATACTGATATTACATTTATAAAATTAGTAACAAACGGACCTATAAACGTTTGAGTATACTCTAACAATAAATCAGATCTTAAAAAAATAAAAGTTCTCCTGTCACTTCTTATTTTTGTAGTGAATGCAATACTTGATTACGAATCCAAACTTTGAATAAAAAACGCCTTTGAAGAGGTCGTCAATCACGGATGTACCCCGAGTGTACATTTGCGTTATTCCAAAGCGGTTTTCGATGTGATTGACTTTCATCACGTCTGGTGTCTAAGGCGTGGCCGACAATCGTCCCGTAAGACAAACAGAAACAGGTTTTTAAGAGGCTTCGGTAAACGATTGACCAATCCAAGGTCGTCGACGACACTAAAATGTCACTTGGTTCGAATTCACGCATAGTTTGACACTGCGCTACAAATTGCTCCCTTTACCACAAACTGTTTACTACGGATTACTGACGGAAGTAGAAATGCTCGAAGAATTCAAACATGGTCACTGAGGAAGTAAGATGAAGAAAACTTTCTATATGCAAACAAAATTGTAGAAAGAAACATCTTCAGAATCAGAGAATTAGAGGGATTAGCAACTGAAATTGGCATGTCAGGACATATCTGTAGGCTAAAAATACGAGATGGGTAAAAAAAAGTTATTACCTAAATATTTTAGTTTTTTTGGTTTTTCTGAGTAGTTGGAAAAAATGGTTTTTTCACGTTTACGTTACTTTTAGTGGCGTATGTATTAAGTCTTGTAGCTTGATAATAGTTACCAAATGTATGGCTTGTTGAGATTATAGTGTAAAGCAAAATAGTCGAAAAAATTTAGTGCCTTCCTCTCAAGAACCATTGCCTGGTTTGGAAAAGGTAGACTGAGAAAGAGATTCTAAATGGTGTTCTGATGACACCGCACCAAATAGTGCAGTGGGAAAACGTACAACGTTCAATAAAATATAGGGAATTTTAAAAAGTATCAATATGTTTTCAACCTTACATCACATCTATTTATATTCACTTAGCTTGCGTGCACGCATATCTTTATCTTGTTCACGGCAGTTTTTTTTTTAAATATAATAGTAAGTTCCCTTGTTCCCCGTACATAACCAACCTACATAACCAGCATTGGGAGAGGACAAATAATACAAATGTAGTTGAAGTTGGCTATCATATTGAGGTTGGACAACATCGTCCGCTCGAAGACAATTTGTTTGTTTTAAGCATAGAGTACTTAATCATATTTTAAGTAAGTTTTAAGTAAAACAATTGAATTGCGACATCTCTCACAAAATGCAATCTCTTCGTATTGCACAACAATGAGACAGATACTTATCTGTTCTATCCAGAGTGTAACGGCCTTCACGATTTTTGTTGTTATGTTATATTGAAAGGGCGATTTTAATCGGAATTCTCTATTTGAAAAATAGTCAACATTATGGAGTTAGAAAATACCAGGAAAATACCAGCGACTTATTTTATATTTTATAGTATGTAGATTGTAGGTATAAATAATATTATAATATAATAATACAGCTATGTACAGATGAAGTCATCGTTATATCTTTAAAAAGAAAACTGTGCTTGTAGGAATTAATCAAATATGTTATTGTAGATTGGTGGATTTACTTATACTTACTTCTTTTATAACTGGCTCCAAGATTTACTTTTTGTCTATTGAATGAAACAGAACACTTCTACAGAACAACTCCTTTGTAAATATTTTTGATATAAGTGTTTACTTCTCTTGTAATAACTATAAAATAAGCAATAATGTCTACTTGTTTTTAATAGATAAATTTGAACACTATGTGCGAGCCAAATATTAACCAACTCGTGTGGTCAGTGTCAGTTTCATAATCTCGTTAGACGAATCGATTAATTGGCTTGGTGGTGTTCGATTGTATCGGGCGCTTTCGTGCGTCAGCCTTGGGCACCGCATTCCTCATTAACAACAGGTTTTGTTGAGAAAACCGGACATTTCGCCGAAGAAAGGTTTGCCGCTGCAATTTCTCACCGTGTCAATATAAGGCAACGTAATATTATTGCCAAACGACGCGAACGCGGCTGCAAGAAAGTTGTCCATTGATGCGGCGGACACTTGACATGAGAGATTTGTTGCCCTTTTTTAATACAAATTAACCATATATTGTAAAGTAATAAGAGGAGAATTTACTCGAACTAAAATTATACCTACATCTGTTCCAATATAATATGAATTGACAATGAAATCAAGCTCTAAATATGATAGATACGAGCGTTTGATATGCAGCAAGAGTCCTTTAGCCACAGTTCATTGTGTGTGCAAATTCTACAGAGGTTATAATAAAATAACAGTTGGAAACAAATATAGTGATAATAGTCCAATGAATAGAGAATCAAAATAATTTGAATTTTCTGCTTCAAATCATTTACCAAAAAAATATAGTCGCCTCTGTCTGTTTCTCCGCTAAATTCTTCAACCACGTAACCCATTTTCAATTTCACTAATGGAAAGAGATAACTGGAAGAAATACCTGGGAGCAGGACGCTAGTCGAATATATAAACAAAAAATAGAAGTTTATATTTTATAATTTTTTATTAAAGGTGGGTTTTCCCTTAATGGCCAGCATCTAGCCGTGTAGGTAAGATGAGCCCTATGATGGAGCGAGCTCACATAGAAGCCACCTGAACGAGATCTATGTATATAGGCTTTATATTTAACATGATCTGAGATTACAAATTCTGATTGGTTGCTCTGTCTTAGAAAAGCTCGTCTAGCAGTTTCGGGGGGACCATCAACGAGCAGACGAAAGTTATTGAGCCGCAATCGTCATTAAGTTTTGCAACTCGAAATTTGAATTGTTAATTCGACCATGAGACGTCCACGGTGTTTACTCTAGCGTGAAGTGGTGTTGCGCACTTGCGCATGCGTTCGCCGGCCAATGGGGCGTCAGCTCTACGGTCCGTTATATCGGATTGAGATTCTTCGTGGTAACGGGATCATGCGCCCGCGCATCCGATTGTCGCGCTAATTCGCCATCTTTATCTCATGTGATGTTGATCTCATGTGCTCTTGCCCTCTCACCAACAAAAGGTCATGGCTCTCAATTCCAAATATGTGCAAGGGCTGATTCAGTTTCATGTCTGTCTGTCTGTCCGTTACCTTTTCATGCCTTATCTACTCCACCGATAATCATTCAATGCTGCATACACAACACACAACACACAGAAAAAGATATAGTGCACTTTTATCCAGAAAAAAAAAACATGTTCCCCAAATATAAATTAATTTTGTCAGGTTTTCTGATTTTTTTATTGTAAAAGTCGGCAATAAAATCAGCACAAATTCAGGACTGTGCAAGTTCACTATTGATGATAGGTGTAATTTCATCAGAATCAAAATTTTCATATTCATACACTCATCTCCCCAAACTTTCTAATTGTGTAGCAGTGTAGTACATTTCCAGATATAGATATATCTACAATTAGAAGGTTAATTCGGTGACTTGAAGGATTTTGTTATCTGCGGTGGCGTAATTACTCGTACAAATAAATAACTATTCGGTCGATTGCCTTGACAGCCAATTACTTCATTACAATTTTACTCTAAATTTGACGAAGTTTCTTATTGATAATTGTAATTTAGTTTTTGACATTGGAAATGTCTTTTCGTTCGCTTCAGTATAGGCCCCGATTTCACGAAAAAGTGCGATCCCCTTATATCTCGGAGAGTTGTGAAGATATGATATTTAAAATGGGCTCAAAAGACGCGTATTATGAAAGCTGTAAGGTGCAAAAAGAATTTTTCAAAAAAAGTAAAAAAATAAGAAAAAAGTTATTGCTGAAATTGTGGAAAAAAAAATCAATATTTTTCCGAATTTTTGATTTTTGCTATTGATATTTTGGAAACGAAGAATTATATCAAAAATTTGAGAAAACCTCCTCTGGGTAATTTAGTCAGCTACAATTTGAGTCTAAAATAAAGACGATCGGGTTAAGGGTTTGCCCTGTAGCTAAGACCTTTTTGAAAGAAGTCAACAAGTCAAAACAACATATTTCTTCGAATTCCGTAGATTCATTTCCAATATTTATAGTCCAAGATGTGTGAGGCACGAAATCTGTGATGTTTTTTATGGATGCGATTGGTATTAAAAATTATATATTTCATTAATAATGAAGTGTAATTTCATTTTAATTTATACCCTATTTGACGTTTGTATTTTTGAAAATACTTTTTGTGTCTTTAAAAAATGTAGCCTCTTTCTCACAGCATTATACGAGCACGAGTTGTGATATTGCAATTAAAATGTATGAAGGTTCTGGACGTACAAGTTATTTGACCTTCTCCCGTATCAACGGTGGACTTTCACCTCAATTTATGCTTATAATGAAACCAAGTGAGATAATAAACATATAACGGATGTGCAGGAATGTTGGGATGGGATTTTTATTTTAATGGGATTTTTTTTTTGTTTTCCGTACTGCGTCTAATAATGATAATAGTTATAATATGATAATGTATGAACAAGCTTTATCGTATCGACCGTGCTTCGGCGATCTCTTTAAAGATTAGGAAAGCAACAAAAATTTACATCTGTTATTTTGTAAGCACTAGAGACGTAAAAAATAGTAGAGCTAGGTATAGGATTTAATTATTCTAAATAAAAATACAAATCAATATCAATCATCATTCATGAAACTTGGTAGATAAACATTTAGACGTACAGGACACAGGATATTAAAATTTATTATTGGATTTAATAATTATATTAAGTCATATGTTATATTAACATCGTGTTTGTGTTAGAATGCAAATAAAGATTCAAAGTTGAATGCATTTTCTCTATGTAAATAGGATTTATCTAAATAGAGGCATTTAGCACGCGTGAGCGACGAAACCGCTTAAGTGAAAATATACGTCATCACTTTCTTTTGTTTTTACTCAACCAACAACAATAGAGCGCCGAAGAATTCGTCTAGTACACAAAACATTTTAAAAACATTTGTTCAGTTGACATACTAAACTACAAAATACTTTTATTTTATGTAAATATCTGTATAAGCGCTTTAAAACATCATTTATAATGCGCATTGGCACTGCAAAGGTTTAGAACTCCTTGCCGTTTAGTTTCCGTACTCATTTATATGAGCTTTTCTTTTCTTTTCAAAGTTCGAGTGAATAGACATCTTCTGAGTGATGTCGCTATAGGGTTATGGGAAGCAATGAAAGACGGAATTCGTTGTAAATAATATTATTTAATAAGTCTCTTTAAAACGGCAATCACACCATACAATTTGAACGTTTCCTATTTAGGAATCTAAGTAGAGAGCTCGTGATCACACTACGCTAAATTGATTTCTAAATCGAAGACATAGAGTTGAAAATGGATAAACTCTGAATTGAATCCAAACTGTTCTAACTGCGATCACACCTTTCGATTTCCTAAATTGGATACATTCAAATTGTATGGTGTGGTAGCCCTTTTAAGGGCGCAGTTAGAGCAGAACAACGCCTATTAGAACGGTAGTAATTCTAGATCTATGATTACAACTGATTCTAACTAAAGCTCAAAGCCAAACGTATTAAGACTCTTGTCTCTTGTAAGAAACAAAGAGGTATTGTAAGAGCTATTGTGAGACAGATTTATTTTGGTATATATTCCAACAGTCGCTCCATATCTTTGCTACAGAGCTGGTTGGTGACCAAGAGCAAACCCATCATCACTAATAAAAAAATATAAAAAATAATACATTACAAAGTAAGTAGGTGTGTGAGATTTTATTTTATGTAAGTAGTCACAGGGACTGCGTTTCGCAGTCACTTGATAGCCCGTCTGCCCACTTACAGAGGACCACCTTGAAATAACAATATACGAGTATATTATGCGCTGTTTTTGATTATAAGGGATGCCAAATCTCCTTTTTTCTAAATGTTTTCCTAATCCTTATCCGTAATCTTTCAAAGGACCGCTGCTCGTGTTATTAATAGGCAACGGTAGCCACCACAATTCAGTGACAACCTTAAAAAAAAGTATCTCAAAATATTAATATTTCCATGTCACTCTTCCGTATAATATTGTAATTGTTAGAAAGTAGTCTGCGCGTTTGTGAATAATAAATTTAAATGTAATGATTGAAATGGCGCTCCTAAATGAACCTCGCGAACAAATAATTGGTATTCATTTCATATCTATTCATCGAACAACAAATAGATTTAATGGTCGTATCTCGGGTGTTGTGCAATCGGACTCTATTACGACATAGAACTCTTAAGTGAATTTGACGGTCATGCAGCACCAACCTATAATTACTACTCAGTAACTTATCATAAACTAGCGTACCGCCTTCGGCTTCGCATCGATGCAATTTTTTTTTGCAAATTATATACAAACCTTTTTCGCTCTTTGCTTAGGGCCTCTTTCACCAACTGCAAGTAAAGTGTTGATTAGTTACTTGAAGAAGTAATTTTATGTTTTATCAAATTATGCACTCAGTTCACTGCATCCTTCGATAGGCGATTTTTTTTATTATTATTTTCATTTTATAATATCAAAGTATATCAGCTCCATTATCCCTGTGACCGGTGATTTAAATGACGGTTAGCCTACTTAATAGATGGTGAATTAGTGTTTTAATAACAAATTATATAAAAAAAGTGGGACCATCATGAACCACTCTTATGTATTGTATGTTTTACTCTTATGTCTTACATACTCTTTAGGGAACCTTATGAAAGATACCTTGAAATATCTTACCTATAAAGAAAGGTATCCTATGAACATCATTAAAAAATCTTTTTAAGTTTTATCCATCTATAGAATTTATGTCAATATACTAATATGATTATCCGTCCTACTAAGTATTCCTCCTGGTAGGGATAATTGGAATTTTTCTACATCTATAACAACCTACATTGAGTTCTCTCACTCTACAGAATTAAATGGATATAAAAAAATAGGAAAGTCTTTTATGTTCTTAAAATATCACAACTGTCAAATCCTCATCTATCTAAGTACATTTTATTTTGTTTTCATTTATAAATACCATCACGAAACACATGATATCCATACCTTTTTATATCTATAATATTTATCTACTACACAAATTTATAAAATAAAATCACTATCTGATTGTGTACGTAACTTTCTATCTTTTTCAAAATCGCTAAACTGATTTTGAATGGTATGACATTCAATAATAGAATGTTTAATAATGCTGTGCGGTTGTTCGTTACCATTCAGGGTTGCTGGATCATTTTATGTAAACTTACATTGCCAAATAATCTTAGCCACCAAAAGTAAGTATTAACAACTTGACGTAAATAAAAATAAAACATGTTATTAAATAGAAAGTTAAATGAAATAGTTAAATCATTTGCCACCGCAGTGAAAGGAAAATTTCAACGCAGCACATCGCACACACACTCATCATACATGCCTTTTGATGTGTATTAGCAAATAACGAACGCAATATAATACGCAACCTCACTTAATACTAGCTTCATTAAAATAAGTTGAAGTTTAATACTACCTAAGCGAACGCAGTTAATCGACGAACGAAATTGTTTGAACATATTAATACTTCTACCTTATTCCTGCTACCTTATTTGTTAAAATAATTGAAAATCCACTTAATCCTGACAATTACATACTAGTAAATAAACAATCTTTGTAATTGTAATGAAAAAAAATCACAGATTTCGTGCCTCACACGACTATCGAGCACATTGGAATAATAATCTACGGAATTCGAAATTATGTTGTTCTGACTTGTTGATTTCTTTCAAAAAGGTTAAGCTACAGGGCAAACCCTTAACCCGATCGTCTTTATTTTAGGCTCAAATTGTAGCTAACTAAATTGTCCAGAGGAGTTTTTCTCAAATTTTTGATATCATTCTTCATTTCCAAAATATTGAGTGCCAAAATCAAAAATTCGGAAAGAAACTTCAAATTTTTTTCACTATTTCGGCCATAACTTTTTCCGTATTTGACTTTTTTGAAAAAATTTTTTGCACCTTACAGCTCTCATAAATATGCGTCTTTTGAGCTCTTTTTGAAAATTATATCTTCACAACTCTCCGAGATATAAGGGGATCGCACTTTTTCGTGAAATCGGGGCCTATACTGAAGCGAACGAAAAGACATTTCCAATGTCAAAAAAAAAAATTCTCTAAGCAAATAATAATACAAACCCATCAAAACAAAATAAATTATTTATCGTTCTTTAAAATCCATATCAATGTTTGCGGAGATTTTATCATATTCAAGTGTATACTTAGATAGAAATAAAACTTTGCTTTATTATATTTATGTAAGTATGTTAGTATATAATTAGGTAATAATATAAATAGAAAGCTTGGCTAAATTAAATCCCTGTATACTATTATAATTTTTAAATTTCGAATAAGTATTTTATACCCAATAAATTTCAAACTGACATCTATCTTATTATCTTGAATTATTTTGTTGCGATACCATCTTTTTAATATTTTTCTAATACTTATAAGTTTTTATAAGTATTAAAAAAATTAATTTAACAAAGTATACAAAAAGTGTATATATAAAAGTGATTTCGTAATGTAATTAGAGCAAGATCAAATTGTTTTTTGATAACTAAAGAAATATGAGGTAATTGTCGTAAGACGTGACAAGGTTGTTTTTTTAAATAGAAAATCTTTAGATATCTGTATTTTCTATTCGATCAGTAGTAGGTAAGTGCGGAATGAGATTTATTGTAATTACTTTGCCCCGGCTTCGCACGGGTTAAATTCCTTGCTGAAAAATTACCTATATATACAAAACATTCCTCGTTACCACTCTTTCCATTAGTGAAAACCTTATCAAAATCCTTGGGGTGGTTTAGAAGAAGAAATTACATCTATACTAAATATTATAAAGAAGTAAGATTTGACTGGTTTTTTTGGTGGAGCTCTGAAACTACTAGATCGATTTGAAAAATAGTTTCACTGTTGGGAAACTATATTATCAGCGAGTAACATATAGGCTATATTTTATAAAGTTACGCAGGCAACGCCGCGTGCAACAGCTAGTAGACAATATAATAGTCTGTATTATATTATGGTCCCATTATCTACGATTTCCGTCTTTGGTATTTCATGGATCGCACGGATTGCACTGAAGATTTAATAATTTTTACCTAATATTTTAATTATTAAAATTTCGTAATAGCAATGCTACATTACTGTGCTGATTTTTAAGTATTTTTTTCCAAGCCATTAAAATGTTAATTACACAGTATTATGTATCTAGTTTGCACCGGATTATGTTCGCTCGTTACAGCTTCCGTCATCGTTTTAATTGGCTTCTTAGTAGAATTGTCGCGATAGAGAACTGGCTGGACACAAAATTCTATTTCGGTATTTTTTTTTTAATGTGGACAACGGTTGTGGTCTGTGTAACGGTTCACTAATTCCAATTTGGGACTTTGAATAACTCTGCTCACTCGTATTGAACGTTAAATATAACGTTAATTGGTTCAACTAGACTCGGTATGTTTTAAAAATCTATCAGATTCACCAGATCTTTAAATTTGTTGTATTATTTTCATTACGAAAGTAATTTCTTGATTGATTTCATCCATACTTATTTCATTCATAACTAGCTGGTGCCCGCGACTTCGTCCATGTTGAAAAAATAAAAAGTAGCCTATACTGTGTTATGTCCTGTACGACTAAAAGTTTATCTACCAAGTTTCATGAAAAACAAGTTAATTCGAGTTATGTACATACAATACCTACCTACACTTACAGATTTATTATTAGTATTGATTCATTGACCGATATTTACTGCGAATGCTGGGAATATAGGTGAATTATTATATTAAGGTTTTTAGGCGACACTTGTGGGGGAATCGGCGCATGTGTACAATTGCGCACAAAATTGCTAAGGATTGTTTTTTTTATTTCGTAATTTTTTACTTCACTAACTAAACATTACAGGCAGTGTTGATATTCCTTCCATAAAATCATCGTGCGATGTCGAAGAAGAACGTTTTTTAGGCATTTATTCACCATGACGTATTTACTAATACGATAAAACAATCTGTACGCAACAGTACCTAAGAGACTCGACACGCGCGATGAAGTGCGAGAGGGGAAGAGCGACTGAGTCTACCAATAACGTGTCGGCACACCGATGCGTACCCGCCCCTCACTTTCCTCTGCCCCCTCAAAGACCTAAAAATAGAGTTCTGCGCACATTTGCCGAGAAGTCTTTATTCGCTGCACGACCTATACTGGTGGAACTGCCGGGAAGAAATTGGCAGGAAAGTTATTAAAATCGCCATATCATATTATCTTTGATTTTGTCTCTAAAATAGGTTATGAATAGGCACAATGAAAACTATTTTATATTCGCAACGCTTTTATAGATGTCACCATAAGTAGGTATTCTGTATGACTTCATCATTCTATTATAGAACTAAGATGAGCCAACGAGACGTGGCATACATTTGCATATTTAATTGTTGTCTTCAACATATTTGTATCGGTAATGTAAGTAGTATGTTAATAGTAGGTATTATTATACTCTGTGATATTCTCTGTTCTGTAGGTAATGAGGAAAAGCTCTATATATGGGAAAGTGTCCGTCGGTCACATAGGAGGCACTGTAGTAGCATTTTATTTACGACTAGCTGTTGCACGCGACTTCGTTCGCGTAACTTTATAAAATATAATACATTCGTGTCTGTGAAACCATGGCAATACACATACATAATTTCAACCCAATCGGTTCAGCCGTTTAGAAGTTATAGGTATGTTAAAAAGATAAGTACGGAAGGATAATTCTTACTACCCGTTGTCCTATTATCCGTTTTCCCGTAGGAATGAAGCATTTTCCCGCGGTAAAAAGTAGCCTATGTTCATCACGGATAATGTCGGCTTCTAATGGTAAAAGAATTTTTCAAATCGGTCCAGTAGTTTCGGAGCCTATTCTATACAAACAAACAATCAAATCTTTCCTCTTTATAATAGTATTAGTATATAGACTAGCTGTTATGTATGTTCCTCCATAACTCTTAAACGAATTAACTGATTTTCAAGAAACTTGGTAGATAAATTTTTAGACGTAAATTTAAGGGATTTAGGGAAATTTAAGGATAATTTAAAAAATTAACCTTGGTGATTTCTTTAAATTAACCATAGTGCATAGTGTGTACATACAAATACAAGTTGGTTAGACAGTGTACAAAACCACTTCGTGCAGGCCTACATAGATAAGAGAAGTTTGAAGTTAATCTATTTTGAACTCTCTGTAACACTCCTTTAAGTGTTGTTTTGAATGGTAGAACTGCACGTTATCTTGGTAAAATATCAGTGACCGCCACAATTGCTGATGCGTTGCGAATAATATGCATGCGTTGACGAAATGCAAAAAAAAAATTATTACCATCCTCCGATTGGCATATTATTATAGACATATATAAACTATTTACAAATATTAAAGAATATATAGTAAGTAGGTATATGTGAAGCAATTTTTATTACAATGGTATGCGCAATGCTAACATTTCAAGCCATTGTGATGATGACATCTCTAAGTGTTTAAAAAAAGGAATGTATGTTTGTCCGCTCAATACGTCTAAACTTCGCTATAGATTTTGATAGGATTTTCACAGTCGTTTTGAGATTTTTTTAAGGTAAAAGTAACAGACAGTATAGTTAAACTCAGAATACTTTCACATTTATAATATTTTGTATGGATATATTTATCTCTATAAATTACAAATGAAACAACAGAAAACTTGTGCCTTCAACGTGATAAAAATAATAGAGTAAGAATATGTTTCAGTATGTTAAAACTTTAATATCTTTGCTTCGCAAAAAAAGATACACGGTTTCCAATTTATTTCTTTAACATACTTATTTAACTTTAATAAATCGATACTAATAATCTATAAGTGTAGGTATTGTATGTATGTGTATGTTCCTCCATAACTTTTAAACGAATTAATATGATTTTCATGAAACTTGGTAGATAAACATTTGGACGTACAGGACACAACGCGGACGAAGTCACAGGCGCCAGCTAGTAATTTAATAAAATGATAATTTATTGAATATATTTGAACCAATAAAAGTCGAATAATTTATCCAACGAATGATTAAATTACTGAACTCTGCTGTCTAAAAATCTAGTTTTAGATCAAAGACTTACTGACCCGCAAGTGGTTAAATCTAAAAGTAGGCAATTATTATTCATCTTTCAATTGTTCAATATTTTTTTTGAACCAGCTTATCCTCAATTGGCGAAGATTAATTTTTTAAAGTCGCCTCTGTCATTCGGATAACAAGCGATGATATCATTTGATAAATTGTTTTGGGGTCGCGGAACAGAAAGCTGACATACTTAAAATTCACAATGACAATTTCTCACTGAAACATTAGTGCCAGATTGTTATCGAGCTGGCTTTATATATTATAATTGTTAACTTAATATTTTGACATTGGAAATGTGTTTTCGTTTGCTTCAGTATATGCCCCGATTTCACGAAAAAGTTCGGTCCCCTTATATCTCGGAGAGTTGTAAAGATAATTATGATATTCAAAAGAAGCGTATTCACAAGAGCTGTAAGGTGCAAAAATAATTTTACAAAAAAGTAAAAAACGAAAAAAAAATATGTTTTTTTTCCGAATTTTTGATGTTGGCGCACGATATTTTGGAAACGAATAATAATATAAAAATTTTGAGAAAACTCCTCTGGACAATTTAGTCGGCTACAATTTGAGCTTAAAATAAAGACGATCGGGATCATTAGTTTTTGTATAATATGTATGTATATCTATTTTAACATAATATTTTAGTTTTTGATTTTTTCATTTGTTTAAATTAAAGTTATTATTATATTATTATAAGGGTTTGCCCTGTAGCTTAACCTTTTTGAAAGAAGTCAACAAGTCAGAACAACATGATTTCGAATTCCTTAGATTAATTTCCAATGTGCTCAATAGTCATGTGAGGCAGCACAAAATCTGTGAATTTTTTTTATAAATATATCAATACATAGATATCTATACTAATATTATAAAGGGGAAAGATTTGTTTGTTTATTTGTTTGAATTGAATAGGCTCCTGAAACTACTGGACCAATTTGAAAAATTCTTTCACTGTTGGGAAGCATACAGGGTTGTTACGCTCTAAAAATAGTCAAAATGGCTTCCCACCAATTAAGGTCATGTAATAGATACCTAAGTACCTAAATACCTATACGGTACAAACAAAGATAATTCATAAAAGGATTTAGTTATCGGAATAAGTGGAGCCATTCATGTTATCTTTGTGAGTTTTCTAACACAAATCTAATTGGTTTTGTTACAATTTGTCCATTAACAAGTCTCACAACCCGGTCGACGTCCTACTTTGAAGGGGCATTAGTAATTGTTCGAATATGATCTGTTTAATTGTCGAATAACGCCCCCACAGTCTCCATATTTTGAGACTCAGCGTAGGACGTACGTACGAGTATCATAATGAGCTAAAACCTACATTGCCAATCTCAAACAAGTTCTTATTCCATTGTGTTAGAAACGTTTTGCATAGCGTAATGTTAACTTTGTTGGTATTTTTTCGACCTTGTTTGTTTAGCGAATTTCATTAGTAGATAGAGTATGTTTTTTTGGTTTAATAGTAGCCTCCGACTTCGCGTGGAGTTGAAATTTTAAAAAATCCTTTCTAAGCAGATGTTTACGTTGTAAAATAAAGCTATTTAAAAAAAATTAAGCTCTCTAGACTTAGTAGTTTTGGGTGTGCGTTGATAGCCAATCAGTACAAAAAATTTGTAAATAAAGACTAGCCTTTGCCTGCGATTCCGTTCGCGTATCTATTAGCGTTGATGATAGTCTTATAAGCTTGCTAATAACGCAACAATATATTTTTTAATGCAAGCAACTAACCAACATACAAACTTCAGTTTTTTAGTTTAGATTTATATGGACAGATTACCTACTAATTAATGATGGAAATAAATGTTGATCCTGTGAAGGAGTTACATTTACTAGAAAGGTTTAACAGCACACTCCGGTGTGCTGTTAAACCGCGAATCCGCGGTCAAAGATAAGTTTTATTTGCTCACGACATATTCTTAAGACCACACGTTTGCTCGTTCAGTTTAGATTTACCTTATTGATAGAGCTAAATTTTATCCCATACTACACACAACTCTGCTTAATTACTGCTGGCCACTAATTAAGCTTGTGTGTTCTTCAATCAAGATACTTAATGTTACTTAATAGTAATATGTTCTTATCTTAGATATGTTATTTTGATTAGCGAGTAGACTATGTTCAGCAACTATGTCAGAAAGATAAGGTAACTGTAGACAACATACCATAATTTATGGTATTCTGTAGCACTACCATGAGTTTATGATGAGCGAAATCGCTAGCGAGAGATGAGCGAGAGCGTAAAATATTTGTATGAAAAATTGTACGTTCTCGCTCATCTCTCGCTAGCGATTTCGCTCGTCATAAACTCATGGTAGTGCTACTGTTTGACGAGCCCGTTGGGTGAGTGCTTGCCTTAACGCTCTGTCTCAGATTTCTAGGTCTGAGCCATCTGGTCTTTATAAAAATGAAGACCAGATCGTACATTATGGTTTCGCAATAAATATTTAAATTTGAATTAGGTTCAATTCTCCTCAGGGACAACTTTGGAAATCAACTTTTCAAACTAATTCGCAGTCATTGCACATAATCGTGAAATGATAGCATCAAATGGACCGTCAACTTGATATAAACTTTTAGTGTAAGCTCGCTACTTAAGTGAATATTAAATTCTTGAGTTGCACTTGGTAATTATTAATTATTAGCAAGCTGAGGCGTTTATGCCTCAGCTTAATGCGTTAAGCTTCATGTGTTAAGTAACATAAGGGTATAAGTACATGAGATCTGATGTGCCCTTGGGCTTCGGAACTCTTCGATGGCCCATAATAGTATATAATGTACTTGGCAATTACCTTCCAATAAGGCTTAGGGCCTCTTTCAATAACTACAAGTAAAGTGTTCATTAGCTACTTTTAGAAATAATTTTATGTTTAATTGAATTATGCACTCGGTTTACTGCAACCTTCGATAGGCATATTATAAGCTCCATTATTCCCGGTTACCGGTGACTTTAACAGTTAGCCTACTTGACAGTTGGTTTTATCATTTTTACTTCATAGAGTTAAAAAAAATAATTTTATTACCGTCTAGTAGCAAGATTTTAGTAGTATTTTGCTAGAAATTCTGTACGACACGAGACAATATAGCTTCCCAACAGTGAAAGAATTATTCAAATCGGTCCAGTTTTGGACCCTATTCAATTCAAACAAACAAACATACAATCAAATCTTTTCTCTGTATAATAAATAGATAGCATAGATATAGAAAAAGGAATAGAAAAACAGACATCCTGTTATTTGACAGTGGTCTTCCTTGAAGATGCTTACGGCCACCAAGGCTGCTATTACTACTGAAATTAAACATGGCATTAAAGTAATTACATTTTTCTTGATTCGGATATATAAGTATAAAAAAGTAGTTCAATAAAATAGTTCCACGATTATACCACATTTATTCAACAATACATTATTAAGGCGATATAGCAATGAATAGAGATTTCTTTTGTACTACTTCCATTCATGTTCACCTACTTACTTGGAGTAAAGTGTCACTTTGATCTTCAACATGAATCAACAAAACTTATACGGTAAGTAAGAAAAAATTACCGCATTCGATAATATTGCAAATTATGTAAAAAATCATCCATTAGTGAGCAACACGTGACTATAAGTTAAGTATTGCAAAGTATTATTTTTTATCTTTTCTCTTCTCTCTCTCTCTCTTATCTTACTGATACTCTTTCAATATCATACCACCGAATGAACCTGAATGAATGAGCACCTCTTTTTGCAACGTCACAGAGCACTTTTTACTATACTCCAAGCCTTTACAATCAACTTCAGTCCACATAAATAGCAGACGCTAACACTATTATGTCTATGTATGTTGTTTCAATAAAACTCAGCTGTACGACATTCCTTTGTAATGCTTGCTGTAACCACGTACTAATTGAACGTAATTGTTAAGACGAGAATTTATATAATGTCGCATGTAACTGCAGTTCCCAGGGGATCAGAAAGTTACGAGCACTGTCACTTAAGGTGCAGTACTTTTTTACTTTACCGAAACAAATAAATAACAGCACATATGCTCCTGTGTTTCGTTGATTGAGTAAGGGATCCTTAATATGCAACGCATTTGCAGAAACTATGGCGTTGCTTGTCTTATAGGCGACGGTGGCCACTTACAATCAAAAGGACCGTCAATATGTCTGATGACCTTCACTTTAAAAAAATAGGAAGGAGTTTTGGGCATAATTATGTAATAATTATGCAAATAGTACAAGTTATCTTGCCTTTATTTCGTCAAGTCATTTTCTTAATCTAAAACATTTTATAAAGTGACAACCTTTAAATGTCAATGTAATTAGGGCATAGTGAACTAGACTGTTGTATAAAAATGGATTCCTTGCCCTTGAGGGACTAGTATATAAACAACTTTTTCCCATTTAAGCAGAATTCAATAATGATAATATTTTTTTTTGTTATTATTTGTTTGTTTATTTGTTATTAAGGGTCTACAGGATCCGTGGTGTACGCCTCCAGTGGTGCAAGCACCTGTGGTGGACGCCCCCGATTCGAATTAAGTATCATATTTTTCAAAATCAAGATCAATTTTAATTTACCTTTTTTTGTAATATTAAATTACCAAGTAATATATTTTATTTATTTTTCATGTATAGCTACATAGCTTCAACCTTTAGATAGCTGTGGTACCTGGTGGAATATTTAGCCTATGTCCATCCTGAAACTCAATTCTAACTATTGGTGAAAGATTACCTCCTACATACAAAATGTACCTCTTACTATAGATAATATTACTATAGATTTAGAGACATAACCTACCTCACCTTAATAACAAGCGGTAGACAATGTAAAGTGCATAACAGAGAATAATTTTCAAATCAATTTCCCGTGAAAAGCGATGAAAGTAGTCATGTTTGTCGTAGAACAATGGTTTTGTGTGCATGCAAAGTGCAAAGTGGTCGGCTCTCATGTGAAAGTGCTTCTTTACCTGCTATCTATCTATTATTTGAACACGTCCACACAGTTAAAATTATTTAGAGACAAAACAATGTTTATATATTTAGAATGTCGGAACGACACATTGACGTAACTAACTACATCCTGTTTTTACTATCATAACATTATAAAAATAAATAAATAGGGACTCGTCAAAATAGGCAATTAGGCTTTTTATATTTAACAATTCAATTGTTTGTATTTAAGTATAATATTTCAATATCAATACTAATAATAAATCTGTAAGTATTGTATGAATTTATATGTATGTATGTTCCTCCATAAATCTTAAACGAATTAATTGATTTTCATGAAACTTGGTAGATAAACATTTAGACGTACAGGACACGCGGGCGCTAGCTAGTTATTATAAGAAATAGTGTCCAATAATAATTATCTCATATCTATAATTATCGGTACGGTGATACAGTTCAGAAACAATTTTATTGTTGAAATATACAGTGCTAAATGTACTTTTAACCCTAGGCCACGAATTTCCCACGCCGCTGCCGCACCGAATAATATATAAGGGATATCATCACGTCACGTTTCGTTGCACCTGACTTAAAGTGCATCTTATCTTCAATCAAATAAGAAAGACATTCTTTTCTAACTTTAAAATATTTTATCTTTTTTATAACTCTCTAAGGAAGAAATTATTGAGATTATTGAAGAACTTTAAAAGGGAGAGAGTGCACACTCTGCATTCTCTATACCTAACCTACATCATAAAAATAGCTGCACGCGAGTTGCTGAAGTATATAAAATATTAGCTGGTGCCCGCGACATCGTCCGCGTTGAAAAAGAAAATATGTCTATACCAATATACAAAGCTGAAGAGTTTGTTTGTTTGGTTGTATGCGCATTAGCGCACTCAACCATTGGGTTGCATTGAGATTACTCAGGAACTATTGGTTCGAATTGAAAAAAAAAAAAATTGTGTTGGATAGTCCATTTATCGAGGAAGGCTATAGAGAATGCGGACGAAGTCGCGGGCACCAGCTAGTGAGTAATATAAGTAATAACATCGTTATCGTTGTGAATGTATTCAATCCAACTGTATTCAATCTAAACACGATACTGACTGATCCAGTTACTGCCGAATCAAGTTTCTGTCTTATCCCGAATCTGTCGAACACCGCAACTTAAGTAAGGCAACTTATGTTCCAATTCCATGTCTCTCTTATATAAATAAGCTCTTATATTTTCAATCAATTCCATGTCTCTCTTATATAAATAAGAGAGACATGGAATTGATTGAAAATACTTTAGACACTTATTACTTTCTTCAATGATGGGCGTTGACTAATAAGTAATTCCGACCACAAGCAAAGCCATTCTTGAATAGATCCCAAATATGATTATGAAAATATATTTAATGCCTGTCACACAGCAAGTATGAAGCGCGTGCCTTGATTGCTGACGATATTGTTGCTGGGCGCTTTGGCCAGGGGCCGGGACATACCGAAGTGTTTTATTGTTTCATTCAGAGAGAGTTGGTTAACATTCATTCAATTCACACATCGTTTCAATATTTTGAACATTAATTTTTAAAATCAATATGTATGTTCCTCTATAACTCTTAAACGAATTAACTGAATTAAACATAAAACAGCGAAGTACCTTAACTTGACTTGATTGAGTTAAGGTTACTTGTATCACCTTAACGAATCCGAAACGCATTCAATAAAATTATTATATTTGAAAATTTATATCTTTATATATTCCTATACAATACTTTGTAATACAAAACAAAAACAACTTATGTTTTTTAAGAAAAAAATTACGTGTGGCTCTAGTATTAAAAAAAATCTTACTTTAGCAATATATTCATCAAGAGGCTTCCGGTTTCCGGTCCATTAGAACCAAATCCCAATAGGTATTGTGAAAGAAAGAAGGAAATTATATTTGCTTAAAACTGAACGCGTTAAATTCTAAACAAAGTAGGTAAGTTCTTAATTAACTAATGTCGTATACATCTAAGTATAAAACCTAAATAATCTACTGTAAAGTTTCAATGAGTGAGAAGTGAACAGACATTCATACTTGCATACTTTTGCATTTATAATGTCTTGGTTATTGTATATGTATAGTGATGTAGTGGGTAACCTGTGTTAGTAGTTCTTGCTGTAGTTTGCCTATATAGTAATCGTTCGTTTGATCAGTGCAAGGCCGTCCGGTTTATCGACGCTTCTGCTAACACAGTTTCCGCATTTACATTGCAGCCAGTTACCAGTTTAGGGCATGTGCACGCGCCGCCATTTCCGCTATACTAAGTATACTGTATAAGACATGGTTGTATTGAATCTGCGTACAGATATTAAATCTTCGTCATCTATATCTATACTCTATACTAATATTATAAAGAGGAAAGATTTGATTGTTTGTTTGTTTGTTTGTTTGTATAGAATAGGCTCCGAAACTACTGGACCTTTAATGCTTTTAGCCTGCCACTTTTTCAGTTTGACACCCATGTAAGTTTGGCATACTCATTACCTCCATTCTCCATGCTCTCTAGTGACGTATACAAAGATTTAGATCTCTCTACGAAAAAGGTCACACCATTTCCGCGTTTCTAGATCACGATTTAAGCGATATCGAGTCGGCATTCGAATGTCTCGCATTGTAATCGATTCATGTCAGGTAATGTTTGTTCACTTAACATACTATTCTGATTGTGGACGAGTTGGGCGAACAGTGTAACGGCGCATCCTGATTTAGTTCTTCCGTTTTCGATTATGTATTGTTTTTTCCATTGATGAACTAGAATTCATAATATACATAGATACCTAATTACATCTATACTTAATTGTTTGTCCTGGCTGACTATGAATGCATAGCCAAAATTGCAAAAATTTTCTTTATGCATTTAAAATGATAATGTTTTGCTTTAGATATTTCAGATAGAGTATGAGTTATATATATTTTTAAATACACAAACCCAAAGAGGGTTTATCGCTCTTTAAATGGGTGAAAACAGTATATCAAAATTATTTGGGCGGTTTAAAAGATGCTTAAAATTTTTGAAATATATATTTCAACAATTAATTATCTATCTTAATATAAAATAGACGACGACGTGTGTATGTATGTCTCCTATAGACTCCAAAACCGCTGTACCGGTTTTGGTGAAACTTTCAGACAATCTTCTAATTAGTACAGCAGGTGTTCCTGTGAAGTTTGCTAGCGATCGGACGCGGACGAAGTCGCGAGCAAAACAGTAGTTAATTATAATAAACCAATTAATATAGGTTTTGGTAAGTGAATAAAAGAAACTTAGAATCTTTCTTATCCTACTATTTTGTTAAAAAAATAAATATTTACAAATAATGACTGTAATTTAATTATTTATTTTGTATATCTAGATTAGTTAGAAGTTTAACCACACAGTTAATCTCATTGGCATTCTAATACTGCAATGTACAATAGCAAACACATTACCCATTCGGGAAGTAAAGCATCAACATGGTGTAGTGATTGACGGACTGATTAAGATTCTTGACCAACGCCTTTACATAACACAATAAACAATGAGGAAGAACTTTAAACACATTTTTAGCTCTTTGTTTGATTTCATCCTTCTATTTGTCGTTAACAATCATTACATTATGTTTCACTTTTATGAAAAATACTATTCAAAAAGGGACCTATGAAAATTAAATGCTAAATTGAAGTCTCTGCCCGCGTTTGTCCGTTTTATTACGGTTTTCAATAATTGAAAGAGCCGATCAATTACAAAAATAAAGTGTGTGAGGACTCCAACACACGACTGGAGTTTACTCCTTACGAAATATTATAAAATTTAAATTTTCACAATGAAATTCAAATACGCCGAAATGCAACATTGTTTTTTTAAATAATATTGTGAAGATGGCTTAATATTTCTGAAATTTCAGAGATAAGTATTCTAAAATATTCAAAAAATAGAACATAACTATAACGCATAACATAACGCATTCGTGTGACAATTCTGATTTTACTCCCATAAATTTTCATACCACGAGTTTTTAGCATCAGTGAGAATCCAGGAGCGTTTCGCTAGTTTTTTTTACATATCATGTTGTTAATTTAAAATGACAAAATAATTATTAGATGCCAAAAAATAATAATAAACCTAATCTCTTAAATTGTATAGAAACTATACTTCATTTACTGAAACATCGATAAGGAAAGTCAATTAATTATACGACCAGGATTACTATAATAAGCAATAGGAGGTAAAGTACTGAATATTACCGAATAGGAGGCAAAACAGTCGTCATACGTATTAATATTATGATAACATACATTTTTATCATTTCTTTTCGTGTTAAGTAGGCGTGTGATAATAATGTTACGTGTAAACAGAACGTTTTGTTCAAGGTTTTATATAAATAGAAGCGAATTTATCTAAAAATATTGTCAACATGTCAATCTATACATATACGAGAGAGAGAAGAGAGTCACGGGGTCTATTTCAGATATTATATCATAACTATATGACCCGGAAAACGATGTTTTGCCAAAAAATTAAAAAAAAATGGGTCGGGCCACTCTTATCACTTAGGGCCTCTTTCACCATCTGTCAAGTAGGCTAAATGTCATTTAAAGTCACAAGTAACCAGCGATAATGGAGCTGTATATGTATAACCTTGTTTGTACGCTAAAAGTCCCAAACATTAAAAAGAAAGCAATAGAAATAAATCGCCTATTGAAAGATGCAGTAAACTGAGTGCATTTTTAATTTTCAATTTTTATTTTATTTACACACAAAAAAAATACAATAGGTACACAGTTTAGGTAACTAAACCTAAATAAAACATAATTTAATAAAACTTAAAAATATTTCTAAAAGTTACTAATCAACACTTTACTTGTAGTCGGTGAAAGAGGCCTTTAGGGCTTCTTTCACTAACTTAAACTAACTAACTTTAGGGGTATAAAAATAGTTTATACGCGGTTTTCTTTTTGTTATTGTTATAATGTTTTATTTTTCTTTGATATTGGTCTTTGTTCTTCGCTTGCTTTCGGTTATTTATTATTTAATTGTTAATTATTAACATGCGTGTCTTAAAATTATGCGGTCGTCTCAATTCCTAGTTTGTACCTTATCTGTTTAATCTACCTGTTGTAAGTAATTTTTTGTGTTTGTTCTGTTGGTGTACCTTTTAGAAAATATATAACTCGATAATTCGAAAGATACAAAAACCGAACAAAGTCCAGATTATGCCGGACTAATCTGGACGGGTGGTAACCTAGTTCTAGTGTATTTTCTGTATGTAGATGTGAACTTTTTTCAACACGCAAAATTAGACGAGAGAACGCAAAGTAGTAAAAATAACACAGCACTCCACCACATGCGCTTAAAAAAATTTTAAGAGTTTATGTTATTTCTTTATTTATGTAACACTAGGTGGTGCTCGCGACTTCGTCCGCGTTGAAAAGTATAAAACGCCATCCACCGTGGAGCGGATCGCTAAAAATATCACCAAGCAGTTGTCATGTTAGTCGCTTCACCTGATTCTGGATAGATGACGCTGTCAAGTGTATCCCGGCCCAAGCCGCTAGTATTTACTTTTATTTTAGATTTCCCGTAGGAACGAAGCATTTTCCCGCGGTTAAAAGTATCCTATGTTCATCACGGATAATTTCGGCTTCTAATGGTAAAAGAATTTTTCAAATCGGTCCAGTAGTTTCGGAGCCTATTCAATCATATCTTTCCTCTTTATAATATTAGTATAGAGGAAACATTATGGAAGTCACGTCTATCTTTTATCGGTTATATTTTAGTCTTTATCTGACATTTTATTAAGTGCGCAAAAACATTGTTTTTTAAATAAAATGTTATGCTGTGACAGTGAAGCAGTCAATTGACACACTTCGTGGCACGCATAATTATTGTGAAGTTTGTGCAATAAAATTATTTTGAATTTGTTTTAATGGAATCCAACCATGCTTCTGTTTTACTCACGTGAGATTTTTTTGAAGATTTTTTTTATTGATTTTTTCATAATTAAAATCCATGTTTTCTATTTCGGAAAAAGTTGTACCTAATAATTTTCTATAAAAGTGTTGAAAAATTTATCTTTTAAGTAAAACTATTAAAAACTAAACTAATTCAAGTAAACTTTGAATAAAAAGTTTCCCATTGTAGGTACAGCTGGTACAATTATTGTACAATACAATATTAGAGCAGTGTCTTACACTAAAGAATTTTAACTGCATTAGTAGAAGCTGAATTTCTACGATCTAAACACAGAAACGTACTTAATTCGCAACTAACTGTGCTCAACGATTGAACTCACAAATTAGTTCTTATTGCACATTTAGACCGCCCGGCCTATTTCGCTAAGGGCTTCTTTCACCATCTGTCAAGTAGGCTAACCGTCATATAAAGTCACCAGTCAGCAGGGATAATGGAGCTGCTATACCTACCTTTGTTTGTACGGTAAAAGTCCCAAACATTAAAAAGAAAATAATAAAAAAAATCACCTATCGAAGGATGCACTGAAGAAACTACTGGACCGATTTGAAAAATTCTTTTACCATTAGAAGCCGACATTATCCGTGATGAACATAGGCTACTTTTTACCGCGGGAAAATGCTCCATTCCTACGGGAAATCTAAAATAAAAGTAAATACTAGCGGCTTGGCCCGGGAGATAGCGCCATCTCTCCAAAATACGGTAGATGGCCTTTTATACTTTTCTACGCGGACGAAGTCGCGAGCATATATTATATTAGTATTGGTTTTAATTAATGTTCCACTAGAATAGCTCTATTCATTGTAGTATGTCTTGTAACGAAGCGTTACATGGTTGAAATTATTATTAATAAATTGATAAATAAATAAAATTAAAAAATAAGGTAATTGAAAAACTAAAGTAAGTAGGTACACGCCCGGCGTGCAACGAATGCAATTGCGCCGGCGCGGGTGGTACCTACAACACGGATTTTGATCTTGATTTTGAAATTAAAGCGGAGTCGGCAAAGTAGCCGAGACACGGACGGTCCGCGCCACTCAGCGCATTAGTTGAGTGGTGCGGTCTAATTAACTGTTTAGTAATTATGTAGTTTAATATTTCGTATAATTTGAATCTCCCGCGTTAGGGTAAGTTTTAAATGGCACACAATATTTTTAACTTTTAATAATACATTTTAAAATAGCTTATTTTTTTATTTAATTGCTTCATCATATATTTTAAATTCATAGTTTGTTTTGCTAATATTACTTATTTTGCTTTGCTTATATCCCTTTTGCTTTCTAGTATATTTTAAGTTTTTTTATGTAGTTACTTAGATTTTATGTAGGCAAGTAAGACTTACCTGCTTAATTATTTTTTTTTACATTTTAAATTTCATTTTTATATATCCTTATAAAATTGCTTTATTGCTTTATTGTTTTTTTATCCTTTCTAAAATTGCTTTATTGCTTTATTATTTTATTTAATTAATTCTTGCTTGGTGCATCTATCTCTTTGTAAACTCCGTTCTGGTAATGCACCACTGCGGCAATGCTACTGCTGCTTAGCAGGCATTTCATCCTGTTGCCGTCGTGGCGTATCCAGATCGGAGGGTAGATGTACCAGAGCGTAATCCCGTGGTCCTGTCGATTCCAGGAACACGCTTCGGGCTGAACAAGCGTACTTCCGGCTAGCAATTTCCAGCAACCTCCGGATTGAGCGGACGGCCAGCTGCGGGTCGCGTTAGATCCAGTTGCTGCCTACAACCACCGCCGCCTTACCATCGTCGGCACGCGCATCGGCAGGACACATACCACCACGCCCACTACGCCGCATCTACCACCTTCGTCGGCTGGATCACACAGGGGAGTGCCTGCACACTGCGTGAGGAGACAGACAGGCCGACCACCCACGACCTACACTTTGTGTTGCCTACCATTGAGCGCGTAAAATATATATTTTTTATTTACCGATCACGCTGCTTGTTTTATTTTCCGGTAGGCTACACTGGCGCCCAACATATTTTTTTAAAGATAGTTTTTCCATCACACTTTAGTCAGTGTCGCCGTGGGAAATTCCCAAAGCGCGATAGTCTTCTAATACGTATAAGGATGTGACTAGATTAAACTACTTTAATAATAACTCGTATTTAATTTTCGTATAATATGAATACACATAAAAATAAAGGTACTAAAAACTTACAGTTATGCTATACATATATATATACTTTAATATTATGTTGTGTCATAAATGAAGTCAGCGTTTATAAGATACGAGTAAGATGTACAATTTTAATGCAAGAGACCGTTACAGAATTAACTTGTCTAGACGGTCGCGGTCGCCGTGGTATGTGGTGGTATGTTGACATCAATATTTCAGTGCGCATTTGAGCACTCGCTTTTAACTTAAGTAAATACATAATATATTAAATAGTTTACGTTATTATTATACACATTTATGCAAATCCTTTGTAAACCAAAAAACTTATAGGTGTTTATATAAATATTTATAATTTTTTTTCTAGAAATTATATCATTTTCTAACGTTTAACGCTCTTTCCATTAGCGAAAACTGCATTGAAATCCGTTGCGTATTTTAAGAGATCTAAGCGTACATCTAATGACAGATTCACTTTATTTTATACTAGCTGCTGCCCGCGACTTCGCCCGCGTAACTTTGTAAATTATACACTAAAACCTTCCTCGTGAACCACTCTATCCATTGGTGAAAACAGCATGAAAATCGGTGCAGTAGTTTTTGAGTTTATCACGAACAGACAGGCAGACAGACGCGGCGGAGGACTTGTTTTATGATATGTAAGGATAAGGATAAATACAATAATGTTTGATATGCTTGTAATATTTAGTCACATTTGTGGTCAATTCCCGTTGGCCACCACTTAGTTAGGTACTGCTACATACATACATACAATACCTACACTTACAGATTTATTATTAGTATTGATGATGAATGTAAGTATGTATGAATGAATGAAACAGGTGTTCTTTCATTAGTGAATGGCATAGTATTCATGAGTCGTACTTCCGGTAATTTCTAACATATTTTACCTACAACTGACCTAACTAAATCACGATTCTATAAATAAGAGTCCATAATAATCTCGACGCTCATCGGACTGCGGCTGCGCAGTTACAAGAAAACATCGCGATGCGTTGCACACTCGTTAAACGCAGTGTAAGATTTATATGTAATTTATAATTTCTTGTCTTCTATCGTGTTCTTTTTAAAAAAATCACTACGTCACTTTGTAAGTTGTAACGTAACGTTGAGTCAACGAATTATTATAATAATTTACAACCCACGGGATGCAATCTTCAAATCTGATCTCATTATTGTCAATTGTCACCGTGTTTACCTACGAAATAGCCGCCCACAGTAGTGTCTTTTTGCGTGGTCGTTTCCCGTTCCATTTTCAAATGGCCTGCCTACCTACTTTTTTTTTTAATTGTTCATTTGTCATAGTTTCAGCAGGCCAGTGAGACACAGTCCACACAATGTTTCATTTAAAAAAAGAAAACAGAATTTTCGAACGGGTTCGTTCTCGTGGCTGCATAGATTGACGCTCCTTTGCCGGATTCTGTTTAAAAAAATTGCATAGGTGTATTCTGTGTCAATGTGTGTTATTGGAGCAATATGTCGATTTCACGCGAAGTACGTTATCGGTAAGTGAGTATTATTTTGCAATTTTATGTTTACATTTTCGATGACACTGTTAGATAATCGTTAATTAGTTTACTTTCGTTATGTCCACGCGATAATATCTAGGGCTTTGAATGGTTTGAGAATGTAAAATTTTCCATAGTTACCATTTTGTTCTTGTATTTATTGCTTTTAATCCTACTTGACCCCATTGAAATTTGGGTCCGTGGTGTTCGCCCTCTCCATAAGATTATTGATTGATTAAAAATTAAATTTTGAATTATGTTGAACTGAAGCTGATGAGCGAGACTGGACTGGCTGACTGGTTTTTTAAAAATTTAACTAATTTTAATACTATTGAACTTTAAACAAGTTAATTTTTATAATTTATTTATTAAGTTTGTAATTAATATTTTGTTAATTTATTACAGTGAACTAATTTATAAGTTACCTATAGTATACCTAGCCAATTATTTTTCTACTTAATGTAAAAGTATTTTTTTGCGTAGTAATTTAAAATGTAACTTATGCTTTATATTATACTAGCTGCTGCCCGCGACTTCGCCCTCGTAACTATGTAAATCATATACTAAGACCTTCGTCGAGAACCACTCTATCCATCGGTGGAAATAGCATGAAAATCACGAAAGTGAGGGGCGGGTACGCATTGGTGTGCCGACACGTTATTGGTAGACTCAGTCGCTCTTCCCCTCCCGCACTTCGTTCGCGCGTCTCGAGTCTCTTGAGTACTGTTGCGTACAGATTGTTTTATCGTATTAGTAAATACGTCATGGTAAATAAATGCCTAAAAAAACGTTCTTCTTCGACATCGCACGATGATTTTATGGAAGGAATATCAACACTGCCTGTAATGTTAAGTTAGTGAGGTGAAAAATGACGAAATAAGAAAAAAAAGTCATTTTTCTTAGCAATTTTGTGCGCAATTGTACACATACGCCGATTCCCCCACAAGTCCCGCCTTCAAACCTTAATATAATAATTCACCTATACTTACCTATTTCTGTAGCTGAGTGTCTTAATTCACTCGTAATAAATTCCCTCGGGAGCGGTAAAGTGCCTACATAAATCGTATTTAGAGTACAGAAGCGCGCGGGCAGGATGTTTATTGTTTATGGGCGCGTCTGTCAACATTAATTTTATGTTTCATGGTTTTATCTACGTTTAAGACAAGTTTTTTTTAATTAATAAGTGAGAAGATTTAACAGTTAAATATTTTTTGTCAGATTCCATTTCTATTTATCTGCGAATACTTCTATAATTTTTAACTTTTTTATTTGTCATTCTTTTCCAATTATCCGGTGTCGCTTTAAAGGTGCTTGGACTAAAATGTTTGGACCAAAAGCGACTTTCGTCATGTGAATGTTGAATGAAACATGGTTGAAACTATTATCTTGGATTCTCTATATCACAAAATACGATCGAAGAGGAAACAAAGCTATTAAATTAGTGATTAGTAGTAAATTAAGTTAGCTAAACACTAGTGCTACTTTTTAAAAAATAATAAAAAAGTCCTCTTATCGTGTTAATCGACATGTTCTTAGTTATTAGTAAAATTAGTCAATATATATATTAAATTAAAATTACTCGTTAGTTATACCTACTACTAGACTATTCTAAACGGATAATTCCCAGGTATAAAAAGTTTGTTTGTAGTCACCAAAAAGTAAACTCTAGAAAAATTTAACAATTTTTAAGCTTTAAATCCTTTGTTGTTTAGACTTAAAAGTTGTTTAACAAACTGTACTTAAAAAATAAAATAAACAGTTACGTTTTGTCAAAAAGTTGAACCAGGATACAGTCGGTTTTAGTGAGTCGATACTAAATGCTGAGTCAGAGAGACGAGGCTATATTTAGTAGTGGACAGCGAATGAGCGCATCCTGAAGTTGACTGTTCGTGAATTCCAACTTTAAATTACAACAGTTTAAAACAGTCGTATCCTCAAATAAAACCAATATTTATCGTATGACACACTTCATATAGAGAAAGTCTTGTGAAAAATATAGACAAATATCGCTTCTTAAATTCAAAAGTACCACATATCAAAATTACACTTTTTTACAGGAGAGCTAATCGAAAAAAATTAAATTATTTTTTGTCTTATTTAGATATATAAAGAATACGACTATTGTCTATTATACATCTTTAAAAGCGTATTTTTAAGTAGCATTAAATGTCTTAAGTACTTTTATAATTAACTGACTATTGGAGGAGATATAAGCATAATAATATATAAATAAGTTACTTTTGTATATGAAAAATATATCAAAATATACTAAATATGGAACAAAACAATAAGTCTTTTAGTATATGAAGGATTGTGATTGTATTTTTGCAATAAAAACATTTTTGGATTTTTTTGATTTATGACCATATTATGATTTATGAGTTTTTAAGCAGCGACATTAAGTTCTGCCAAAAAGCAGGAGGCTGTTGTGCTATGTAAAAATAATACATGGATGATCTGTTGCTCATATTATAATATACCACTACAGATACCTCCTACATACAAAGTAATTACTACACTTGATTAATACCTATACCTTTTCATTTCAGGTACAAAACAAACTAATTTCTTGAACTTTTTAGTCATTATCTTGGAACTGGTTTCGTACTTGTTATTTCACACCAGGGTTAATATCCTGCTTCTAAAGAAGCGAATATAGTATACAAAAAAGCAATAATCATTAGGTTCATACTCGAAAACGTCACAGAATTTTGACCTTAAAGCGGTTGCAATAAAATCTTTGATGTGATTTGCGTGTGGGAGCGTTCACTTCGCTTTATAAGGCAGCACAAATTGGACGGGAACTAGTTTTTTGCGGGAACTGTTTGTTCTCCCTCGTCATTACCTCCGATTGTGATTGTATTGAAATGGAGCGATTGTGTTGCAACAGCAAAACCAATTTCACGATCATAATTGCACAATGACGCAACAGGCAATTTTTTTATTTATTTTTTCAACAACACACGTCATGGGTACATCATAACAAAATGTTAAGTCTCGAGTGGGCAAATTATAAGACGTGCCCCTTTTTTTCTTATAGGCGTTAAAAAATTCAATTGTTCCGGAACAGAACTTTTTTCGATGAAAAGTGGGGTACTTTTCGTCCAAAATTACTTTTTTTTTTTTTTTTTTTTATGTTAAGGTCGACAGACAGGCTGACGGTCCACTTGATGGAAGGTGGCTACCGTCGCCTATAACACAAGCAACGCCATAAGTGCTACAAATGCGCTGCCGACCAATAAGGGATAAGGGAGGGATGGGGTAATGGGCTCTGGCATCCCTTACTCACTCACCGAAACACAACAGCACATATGCTGTTATTTCACGGTGGTATTCTGTAAGGGGGTGGTTACTGCCGCCAGACGGGCTGCCCAAATGACTGCGAAACGCAGTGTGCCCAACCACCACTACTACTTTGTCAGTACTCTTTAAACCTGATAACGTGTATGAAAAATTTTATGATGACCAAAAGGTTAAGTTAAAGCTTAAAAGCGTTATAAACAAACAACAAAATCACTTCGTAGTCATATTATATTAGTTAGGATTTAGGATTGCAAAGGATTAAATTTCAGTGTCTCACGATAGTCAAATTCGTTTTCATGTACCACTTAGTTCGGAAAGCAGTTTCTATGGGGAAAAATTGGCAAGAAACCCCATAGTTGTTCTTTTTATTATCACGTCGCTATGCAATATACAAATAAACTAATATTCAATCTTAAAGGATACACAAACCGCACATGTGCTGTTTGCCACTACTGCTGCTATAAATGAAATAGAAAAGAAATCCATTTTTTTGCCCAAAATATTATTCGTTTTTAAGTTTTTGAACTTTGTAATACAACAGTCTTTCGAATCACAATGGCTATATAAAAACTTGTAATAAATTTTTTTTTAACATTTTTTAAGCTACGAAGAGAAGATACAAGCGAGGAGTAAAAAACGCGGAAGACATGAACGAAAAACTAAACGTTTGTGTAAATAATTACATAGAGCAATTCTGTTATAAACTGAAGGGCAAAATAATTTACAAGTGCCTAATTTATTTACGGTAATTGTTAAATATAATTGAACGTAAGTGTGTGTATATAGGTACTTATATGAATATCTATTCTATTATATATAAATTAAATACAAAGTTCGAGTGAATAGGCATCTTCTGGGCGAGCTCGCTCCATCATAGGCCTCATCTTCGCTAAACGGCTATAATTTAATAATAACGTTGCGTATATAATTTACGAAACGATAAAAAATAAAGCCCGGTGATTGGTTGTTGTAACGCCCACATAAAATTTTGAGCAATCACTGGTCTTTATTTTCTATCGTTTCGTAAATACGCAACGCTCCCGTTTGCATTGGTTTGCTCTTGCTCTCATGAGCACACCAATTCCAACGATCCCTTACGAAGTTAGAGAACGATAGAAAATAAAGCCCGTTGATTGGTCTAAATTATAAGTGGGCGTTACAACAACCAATCACCGGGCTTTATTTTCTATCGTTTCGTTAATAAGCGTAACGCTCCCGTTTGCATTGTGCTCTTGGCTAAAGGCCCTGTATAGATTTCGGTTCGTATGTACGTACTATGTTTAGTAACAATATGCTTCTGTTTGTCCAAACAGAAGGCGAATTGGAAACAGAATGGCTACAAGCGGCAGGTCTGGGGTCGCTAGCGGCACCGTTCCAAGCTGGCTTGGAAGTGACAGAGGCCCAGCTGGGTGAAGCGGTGAGACCTCTGCCACGGGAGCAGGCAGCGGCAGTGCGCAGAAGAGTCAGGAGGCTGAACAAAACCGTCAGAAGGCGCAGAGCAGCTTCGAGGGCGAGGAAACCGGACATCAGAGATGTATTCAGAGACTTGGAGGTTAGTGAGGTATGCTTTTTTACTAGCTGTTATTATTGAGTTTTATTATTAACTAGCTTTTGCCCGCCATTTGGTCCGCGCTCTTCCTTAACAAATCAATACCTACTAATAATAAATCTGTAAGTGTAGCAATGTAATGTATTGTAAGTATATGTATGTTCCTCCATAACTCTTGAAAGAATTGATTAATTTTCATGAATCTTCGCCGCAGAGCTAGCCTTTTACTTAGTTTCTCAATATGTGGACCCCATTGTAATTTCGAATCTACAGTAATACCTAAAAATACGGTCGATTCCACGGGTTCCAATTTTTCACTACCCAAAATCACATTCGTTCCAATATTTTTAACATTAGGGGTACTGAATTCAACAAGTTTAGTTTTGGCACGCGGACGAAGTCGCAGGCACCAGCTAGTATAAAAAATAATATACTAGACGCTGCGATACTTCACAATACTACACACTGGATGTAATATTTATTTTATTCTGTTGTGTAGTTTGAAGAAATTAGCTGAGAAACCGACATAGCCGGACAGCGACTTTTTTGTATTATAATTTTTTAATTACACCTTTATTTTATATTATTTATGATTATATTCATTTTTAACGTAATTAATATAAAATCATCATGTAACTAGACTTGAAATGCTGAGATTAGCAGTTACGTGTAATTAACTAAATTAATAGTTATAAAAATAATGAGGTCAAAAAATGTTAAAATGTAATGTTGATAAAATATTATGTTCAAAGTAATATTTGTTTAACTGGCCGTTTGGTTAATAGTCTAGCGACGACAAAGGGGCAGAAATTAGGGCCGAACGATAACTAATTTCTTTCGCCATTAGATAAAAATCCACTCAGTTTGGGATTTCGAAACCGCAGTATGAAGTTAAACGCGTTGTAGAAACTTGTGTCTTATAATCTTATTAAAATATTGTGTCTCATTAAAATCTTATCGAGACTGGATCAAGTGATTTCCAATTTGAAAATGAAAATTATTATTGACATTAAATTTTTGGTATGTCCATGTCCATACTTCGTGATACTTAAATACTCAATTTTTTTATGTGAAAGTGTAACATGATAAGAGTTTCCCATGATAAGCTTTAAAAAAATGGACATAAAAAACTGAAGTGTTTTGAGCTAATTTAGTTTTCAATTTTCATTTTTTAAATAGAACATTTAAAAAAAGCTAAAGAGTTCGTTTGGATGCCATTTTTTTCAATTGAAAATTATAAAAAAATATCATAATTATGTTTTGTGTTCTTTTGTTTTTAATTTATTTAATGGAACATTTGCAAAAATCACATGTGTTTTTTTTTAAAATCCGTTTGCTTATCATTTTCCATTTTATTTTTAAATTGAACATTGAATTAAAAAAATTAAGGCATTTTCAGTTCGTTTGGTTTTCATAACATAACATCTCTAATATTGCCTTATTGAGGTCGGATGTATACTAAATATTCATTGCTCGTCTAAATTGCGTTGCGTCCGGTTAATTTCAAAATGTACATTCATATTGCGTTTAATTAGTGTACTGTGCAGTTGTTTTGGATTGTTGGTGGTTCTTTGTTTAAAAAAATAATAATAATAAAATAAAAAAAAATACAAAATGCTGTGTGACACGATCCGTTTGAAAATTTGCGAGAAAATGGTGGAATGCAAGGCCTTAGCGATCCTGATCACGTATCTAGAATCTGTGGTAAATTTATTATTGGGTTATATTTAACTAAATCTTATTAAGGTTACACTAACAGAAAACACAATAATACAATTCTTACATTTGGTCAACTCGAGATTTAAAAATTATAATTTTTAACTACAAAAATATTTTTTTAGTTAAAAAAGTTTTTAAATGTGCTGTTATAATATGTAGTTAGTTACCATATATTTATGTATTTTTTTTAAATGAAAATGTGTGAAGGCTTCAAATGATTTATGAACTTACTCGTAAAAGTAAAAAAGTAAATTTCTTTCTTATTTTATTAAGATGTAACTTATTTCGTAGTGTATCTTTTGTTAAGATTAAGATATCGTAGTGTGTAAGATGTTAATATCTTTTGCCCAAATCATTAGTGCTGTAGGATTTTTTTTATGAAATAAAGAAATTAAAAATATATTTATAGTACACTAGCTGCGACTTCGTCTAAATGTTTATCTACCAAGTTTCATGAAAATTAGTTATGGACGAACACACATACATACATACATACAATACCTACACTTACAGATTTATTATTAGTATTGATCAAAGAGATACCTAGAGTCCTAGACGTTATATTATTAAGTACATATTCTAGAACCCTGAAGATGCGCAAACGGAAGTTTCTTTTTCCAATACATTGCATGTCGAAGGTCGCCTCCATTTCGATACTTACCACATGCATGCATTTAAATGTTTGATTTTAGTTAATAGTCCATTAATCATCAAATAACAGATATTTCCACGATGAATAATAAACTTGGTATCTATTTAATAAGTTAGAATTTTTTTAAATGCATTTCATACCTCGTTACGCTTATGAACACAATAACTTAATTGCTAATTATAATGTATCGTGATTTAAAACTTTGTAAGTTTTCCTTACAGTAGAGGCAACTAAGTATAACTTGACACTTAATATTACGATTACAAAAATAAAAATATCAATATGAAAAATAAAAAAATAATAAAACGACAAACAAATCTATTGTATTATTATTACATATAAAGAGAGAAGATTTGTATATTTGTAATTAATAAACTACTGGATCGATTTTGGAAATTTTTCACCTATAGAAAGCTAAATTATTAACGTGTAACATAGGCTATATTTTATAAAGATAAGCAGGCGAAGTCGTGTGCAACAGCTAGTAGAATGTAAAAAAGTATAAGAGGTGAATGACATGAAAGAAGACCTTCCAAGAATGCATCGTTTGAATCGAATCATGTTTGTTCTGAGAAATAACTGGCCACTGATACATAGTCTAGTGTTGCCGTGAGCATAATAATATTTTTTACGTACCTATATTATTTGTGCGCACTAACATAGTAGGTATCATTGATAGTAAATTAGTGCTTGCCCACCATTTCGTCCGCACCCCTTTTTCTTAATTGTTAAAATATATAGCCGTCAACTGCCTGAATAGCACCCTCGTAGCGTAGCATGCTACTGTAGCGGTCCCTCAAAGAACAAAGGTAACATGTGCTCAAAGGTAACATGAGTTGTATAAGTGAAAAACCTATCGAATGTAGTCGCTAGCGACCATTAGCGACTGACGTTTAACTTGACATTTCTATACAAAATCGATACCATGAGTTACAAATTTGACTGATGCTCTCGAGAAATACCGTAACGTTAGTAGTTAAATCATTCACTAGCACATTGAAGGGTGAAACGTTCGTTATCGACAGAAGTAAACTAACGTAAGATTTCGATAGCAACTCATAGTAGTGCTACTGTTCCCTTTTACGCTCTCGCTAGCGAGTGCGGTCATTATAGCTCATGGTAGAAGTACTGATGGTTAGTGATCTCCACTCCAAGACTCGTCTAGTACTAGTCTAGACTAGACTCTCATCAAGTGCAATATAATCATCGCCATTATTATAAGTGTCTACTATTATAAGTGTCTACTATAAAGAGCTCTAGTGAGGCAATTTTAATTTGTTTAGAGGCAATAAAGGAAGGTAATGTTTTTTCTCACATGGTTTTTTTAGCGCAATCGACAGACGCCAACGAGATCTACATTAATAATATGTTTAATCTTCAAGTAATCTCGCTAACATTAATTGGAGTGCGTTCAACAGTTACGAAAGCAATTCTAAGTTATATTTCATTACCTTATATTTTTTAATTCGTTTAAGAAATGCAGTGGCAGATAAAAAAATATTTATTTGAAAAAAGGTGGCCAAATGTACCATAAAAGATACCTAAATAAAATAAAAAAGCTACTTATACCAAACGTATGAAATAGTTTAATTCAAATGAAAGCCGCTCAATTATAGTTTGCCTAAGTATAAGATTTTCCTGTAAATAACTTCGCCGATGCAATTGAGATAAATCTGTCCCGCCTTGGGATTTATTTAACAAGGCGAAAATTCCTGATAACATTACCAAGAGAAATTACACAGATTGTCCAGCTTTCCACGTGTTGTGTAATTAAGTAGCTTTTGCTCAAAGAATGAGTAATATTTTATAGTTTCTCCCTCTTACCCGCATTAACGTGAAACAATTTGCTCCTAACTTGGGTAAAGGTGCATTTTGTATGCGAGCGCACAAATAAGTTCGGTAGATATTTCTTTATGTGTAAATCATTGCATCGATTTTAAGGAATTACAGAAAGATTATTAAGAGATTAATAACAATAACATATCGACTCGACTATATATTTATTAATAGGTGGTGTGATAAGTTATTTTAATAACATATCAGTTAAAAACATACTCGTATATAGATCACAGGGGCCCTAGACAAAGTGACATGACGAAGACGATAACGAAGTTCGAAACAACAAAATGTATGGGAAGTATCACGTGACTTAACGAAGGCATATGTCAATCCCATACATTTTATTGTTTTCGAACTTCGTTATCGTCTTCGTCATGTCACTTTGTCTAGGGCCCCAGAAACCACAAGGCGGTTTTAGTCGATAGGAGTCCGACATAACCCACCGGCCGCCTCAGGCTCGTGGGTATCCATAATGGAACAGAATCCCCTTGTAAAAAAACAGGAACTGAGCTAACACCTAAATTTTATTGCTTCAATTTTTAGAAAAATTGCAAAATGAGCTCCAACATTTAAGGGGCCTTAATTCAGTATTAATTAATTGGCCCTAATTAATATCACAGTGTTAGGAAATGCGTAAATAAATAAGCTGATAATATGTAGACAATTTTTATAGCAGTGTCGCGTGTATCCAAACTGCACCTTCACGTGAAAGAGTCATTATTGCTGCGACAGTGATTATCTCTCTTCCCACGATATAAGCGATTTGTTATAATAGCACGTGCTTTCTAATACGTCTAACATGAAACGGCTCTCTTAGCTTAACTATGTAATCGTTTCGATTTATTGCACCCATCTGTTTCACAGCTCTCGAATGTCCCTCATCTATCCGATTCACTAACTTGTTTGCACAGACCATATACCTATGTAGTGAAATACCTAATAGTTAATTTTTTATCCTATAATAAGGTTGGCAGCGCACTTGGCACACCTGTACAAGAGCTTTTTTTCTTTATCAATCAATCAAACTAATAAATAATCAATCTGTAAGTGTAGGTATTGTATGTATGTATGTTCCTCCATAACTCTTAAATGAATTAATTGATTTTCATGAAACTTGCTAGATAAGCATTTAGACGTACAGGATACAGGATAGGCTAATTTTTCTTTCGGACGAAGTCCAGTGCAACAGCCAGTATTATATAATATTAGTATAGATGTTTACAGAAAGCCTGGGGTATAGGGGTATAGGTTAAATTTCTGGTCTAGAATGCTCATTTTAAATCCTGCTTCTCGCATGAGACAACAGCGAGTTTAACGTTGTAATTTATTATGTCACACTGAGGCTATATCCCATATAATATGTCACATAAGGGCTGTTAATGTACATTAAACGGTTTCATATTTTTCCAGAACTCGAGTGGTAGCGAGCCTCGATCACGAAGTGCTACTCCAGATTCATTGGATTCATTGCCGAGCGGTGGTTCCGGGAGTCCACCAGCCGAGTGGCCGGATTCATCGACGCCACCAGACTTTATGTAAGTCTCGTCACTATCGTCCCAATCCCAATCCCGTTCCCATTCATTTATATCCAGCACTCGCTCGATTATGTACCCACAAATGTCAATTACTACTTTATATATCACATGGTGCCATAGACTGCTGTTGAACTGAGGTGTGGACATAGTAAATTATTTTTTAACTCTGATTTATCTTCCTTTAGCGATAGTTTCCCACCGGTGGGAACTCACAGTCCCCTGGCGCGGACTCCGTCAGCACCGGTGGCTCCGCGACGCGCTCGTCTTTCACCGCCTTCTCAGTCACACTCACCTCCCCTGACAAAGTGCGAGCTGTTCAAGCCCAATGATCTCCATTGGGCTGACATCGCTAGTAATAATGGTAAAAAATATACGCTTTTCGAAGATTGTATGTCCATAATAAACATTCGAAATCCTTAAATCGTAACTGTCTACTTTCAGAGGGTATAGAACTCGTCGGCTATCAGAGATACGGAACGGTTCAAGGACCACGAATAGGAAAAGAGAGAATCAATGGTTCCATACTGGATAATGATCCATTCGGGTAAGAAAATAGTGTGGTCTCTTTGTGATTTGAAGGGTTTCAGCTAAGCCACACGAGATAATATTTGCTTACTTGGGTAATTTGTACGTAATTGATTATGTTTTTAGTAAACACACGGCTGTTTCTCGCGCGAAGAGCGTTGCGTCGACCCAACAGCCGCTCAGTTTCGAAAATAAATTCAATCTCGACAGACAGATGATCGCTCAAGACGAGGTAACAACTTCTTCTTTCTTCCAGACAGCATTCTGCCAATCAGTCTTTGATACACTTAGCTCACTCGCTGTAAGGGCTCTCCCTTACATAAACTGCCAGGGTTTGGAACTCAATCCTTAACTCCTGGAACTTAACCCAAATATTTTCAAAGTTCGTGTGAAAAGGCATCTACTGGGTGAACTCGCTCCATCGTAAGCCTCATCCTTGCTACACAGTCGGTTATTGGCCAAGAGCAAACTCATCTCTAATAATAAAAACTGTGATTTTCTTTGCAGAAACTACCCAGTTCACAGTTAAACCGTTTCACAGTTAAACCGAAAGATTTCTAATCCACACTCGAAATCGTAGACCTGACAATACTATTCCATGTTTTACAGGAGTGGCCTGAAGAAGATACCTCGGTGGATATCGAGGACATCGGAGAGACACAACTCAAGAGGCTTCTCCCGCTAGTGCTACTGGAGCTGACCGCTTTGTACGACCGACACTCTTTGCCTTTCCAGAAGAGAAAACCGCCCAAGAAAAAGAGGAAAGAAGGTGAGTTGTAGTCGCTATGATACAGCCGAGTGATGGTTAGTCTTTTTCAAAGTAACTTGCGTGTATTATACTATGTAGAGGTCGACAGACAGACAATTTATCTACTTTAAGAATTAAGATAGGTTAAAATCAGCGTTAAAACTAGATATCACATCGAAACTAAAGTTACCAATATTAATAATTTGAAATAGGTACTTGAAGTTCCATATCTAACTGGTGTTTTAAAACCTCCACCCCAAATCACGGTATAGTGCACTAAGGAAGTGTAATAATATATATAGGTATTTCCAAAAGGTATTGAGACGACTGATAAGACACGCATAGCAACTAAACCTATTGTAATAGAGAGCGGCGTGGTGGGCGTGGGCGTGGAGGCGCTGGTGCGGCGCGACGTGCTGGTGTACGAGGAGTCGGGGAGCGCTGCGCCTGGCGTGGTGCGCGCGCTGGCGGCTGCGCTGCGCAGTCGCGCGCACCAGCCGGGTCTGCTGCGTGTGCCGGGCAACGCGCACAAGGTGGAGGCGCTGTGCGCGGCGCTCGAGCAGTGGTTCTGCGACCGGCGCGCGGTGGAGATGGCGCTGCAGCGCGCTTCGGCGCACGACGTCGCCGCGGTCTTCAAGCGGCTGCTGCGCGCGCTGCCGCAGCCGCCGCTCACGCAGGAGCTCATGAGGCTCTTCTACCACACGCACGGTGAGTCACCGACTTCTAATGTTTGTCTCCCCCGCACGAGTGCGACCATGTAGTCTCGCTAGATCTAGATGCAGCAACGCACTCGCTTTTCGCATAAAAATCAACACGGGGGGGACCAGTCAGCCAACGAAACGTACAACGAGTTTGAGTCGCCATTAAAGCCGAAAGGCAGTTGGCAGGTGGCTACCGTCACCTACCTAATAACACAAGCCGAATGCTACTAGTGCGCTGCCGATCTTAGTAATATAAAAAAGCCATTGTTATTCTGTTTTAACTCCAAAGTTTAGTAAAATGTTTATAATCAATATTATGGTATTTTCAGCGCTAAGCGGCAGCAGTCAGGGGCGCGCATTAAACCTGCTCGTGTTGCTCCTGCCCGCTGCGCAGAGGGCGACACTGCGCGAGATACTGCGGCTCGTGGCTGACATTGTGGAGCGCAGTGACCACAACAAGATGACCAGCCACAACGTCGCCATGATCATAGCTCCCACTCTCTTCCCGCCCAACCTCCTCATCAAGCCCACCGACAGTCTCGAGACGCAGTTGTCTGTGGCTGCCATCAGCTGTCACGTGACAGAAGCCCTAATGCGCTGGTGCGAGCAACTGTGGGCGGTGCCGCCCTCATTACTCGCCGCCTCCGCGAGGAAACCTTCGCCTCATCGGAGGCACATCCAAACATAGTCGTCGTTCTCACACGGCCGCCTGTCCGCTCCAGTGGTTGTAATAAATAGATAGAGTTCTGTAAGCACAGACTACTCACTTACCGTAGTCACTGATCTCTAATAAAGCACTGGATGCGCTATCCCACACAAATTACAGATTACTGATACTTTCGTGTACTATTTTGAAGCGACGCCGTTACGTAAGTTCTGGAACTAATTTTGACGTTTCACGTTTTATTCTATCTTAGGGACTGTTTTAAGTTTATCATGCGGACATCACTAGTTTTACCCAATTATTGGCACTTTAAGAAATACGACCATTTATTGGCACCTTTCGACCTACTGTTCAAGCGGTTCAACTCAAATAAAATTTGAAAGTTTGACAATTTTTAAATCATTATTTTGACTGTTTAGTGTTAGCAATTCATAAAGATCATAAACCTAAGATTTATATATTTTTTGTGGGAACGCAGTTCATAGAATAGTTTAGGGTGCCAACATTAGGTCATTTTACCCTACTTACACTCCATAGCCTACAGCTTCAATACTTTCAAATAAAAATAATTTTACAGCAGCCGATCCAGAGGTAGATATATTAGAGATCAGTGCGTAGAGTAGATTAAATACGAGATCGCAGAAACACATTTTTT
Organism: Synanthedon vespiformis; assembly: GCA_918317495.1. NCBI lineage: Eukaryota > Metazoa > Arthropoda > Insecta > Lepidoptera > Sesiidae > Synanthedon > Synanthedon vespiformis. The sequence continues at coordinate 12,205,273 of OU906945.1, read as the reverse complement.
GAAAATGTAATTTATTTTTAAAGTTCGTTGATTATGTGCTAAATTGTTAATAATTTCCTTAGTCCGAGCCATAAAACATAGATGGCGCTCTAATTAAGCTTTGTTTTGAACTGCATAGTGATTTAGTTGACGCAAGATGTCAACGCACAAGATAATTAAATACATGTAGTACCCAACTGATATGTAAAGACGAATTTCTAAAGCATTTGACGACACGTTTGGTCTAGTGGCTAGTAACCCTAGCTGTTAACCAAACGGTCGCGGGTTCGAATCCCGCTAGGGACAAATGTTTATGTGTACCTGAGTCATGGATGTTTGTATTTATAAAAAAAAGTAATCTATATAATATAATTATATATTATATCAATCAACTGTCTGGTAACCATTAATACAGGCATTAGTTGCTTAGTATGGAACTAGATAGTGCTGTGTGGAATGTGTTATTATTATGGGAAATTAGCGGTTTTTCCCAGCACCGCTATTGGTCGCCAGGTGCCGCCATGTTAGCGTGCGCCGCTTAGCATGTTCTTTCGTGCGAGTGAGACGGCACTAAAGCCACGTTGACACGGTCAGAGTGCACTCGGACCGATCGCACTTGTATAAATACTCGGACACAACTCATATAATGGCAACAGGCTAATTATCTAAATGCTTCTGCTGAGCGACAGGCGAAAAATTTGTGCAATATCACACTAAATCGTATCATGTAGCTCATGGCTTGCGTAAAAATTAACGATTTAGTGTGATATTGCACAATTTTATCGCATTTTTCACCTGTCGCTCAGCAGACGCATTTAGATAATAAGCCTGCGGGTATTACTAGCTCGCTTTACCGCAATCGTATGAAATTTACTAGTACGAATGCATTGTAATTTGAACCTTATAGATATTAAATCTAAGGTTGATTGTAAGTTTTAAGCTTTCTTCGTTAATCGTCACAGCCTTATCAAATGTGTACTACTGTACCTACTGCTTACCAACAAACAAATAGAAGAAAGCAATATTTATTATATATTCAGTCAAATTGTGCTGTGTTCTGTTTTACTGTTTGAGGAATAATGTAATTGAGTGATATGGTAATCTTATTTTATTTAATAATAATAATAATAATGATAATTGTGCGCGTTATATACTCTGTGTTAATGTTGATTAACGCATTTAGTGTGGTATAATAATAATTGTGAATGAGATGCCAAATATTCAACATATTATTTCTTTAGTTTTCTGAAGGCGATTCGTAAAGTAATAATTATTATGTATGCTTGACGTGTATGGTGCCATTTTTTTGGGTTTTTTTTTTTATTAAAATGTTACCGTTTTGGCGAAATTTAATGCTTAAGTTCTAGGTGCCTTCAATTTGTAATTGAATGATATTTTTTTTAAGTCTATTCTCAATAATATTCTTTAACTTAAGTTAAATTTGTAAATATTATAAATTAATAGGTAGGAGTTCACGTAAGTATAATATTTACCAGTACGTTGACTAAGCAAGCAAAGACTGACTTGGTGTATTATGAACATATTACTTTTATTTTAAGTGTATTTACTTCGATATAATAAATAAATACTTAAAACATTAATATGAATTTGTTTTATTTCTCCCCGATTGAACCCTAGCGACATCTATTGGGAATTATCTAAATTAGAAAATCGTTGGTATATAATATTATGCTGCTATAAAAAATATTGAAAAATTTAATTTATTATGTAATAGATTTACGAAAATATTTTTTTAAATACATATTTATGATCTTTCTTCAAATTTTATTTAATGTAAATTTGGACTTAGTATCGATGTTATTACCACAGAAATACATTTAATACAAAAATAGATAAATAATTACTCTTTAACCTTTTGTATATGTATGTATTAAAGTAAAATATATACATTATTATGATTATGATACAGATAATACTCATTTTGTGACAAAAGTTTATCTTTTGTAACCAAATTTACAGGAATTTTGATTTGAAATTCAACAAAACATTATTTTAAAATTAATTTATTATTAAAAAAAACACTAATATTTGAAATTTTTAATCAAGTACACAGCTTCGTTGTCCGCTCCGCATAGAATTCTTCCTTTATCACAATGCAAACTGTTTATGGCTTTGTGTAGAGTCTGCATTAGAACATTCACCATCATTGCCTTTTTATCGACCATCGGTAGCCAGGAAGAGATCTGGTTGTCCGGACCCTTCGTACTCTTGGTCATGGCTTCCATGTTCCAACTCCATATCTCTCCGGACTGTGCACATGTTAGCAATTTGTGTGGGTTTTCTGGATGGAATTGCATTTCTGTGATGCCGGCCGCATGTGCGTTCAATAAGGAAGTCGGGAACGAATTCTTTCTAAAGTCCCACACGGCGAGCGAACCCGACTCGCTTCCTGCAAGTATTATGTGCGGTTGTGTGGGATGATTGATTATACAAGTGGCTGCCATCTCATCGCCGGCCAGTAAGAATGAGGCTGCCGGTTTACTCGTCGACCGCAAGTCCCAAATCTTTATGTGTCCTCGTAAATTGCCAGTTATTATCTTGAAAACAAAAAAAATGTATCCTTACATATTATGAAACCAAGTTCTTCGTCGCGTCTGTCTGTCCAACTCTGTTCGCGATAAACTCAAAACCTAGTGCACCGATTTTCATGCTGCTTTCACTAATGGATACGAGTGATTCTTGAGGAAGGTTTTAGTATATAATTTACAAAGTTACGCAGGTGAAGTAGCGGGCTGCAGCTATAGTGTTTTAATAAAACAATGTCTGTGTTTAACTATTACTAGCTTAAGCGACCAAACTTTGCTTGGGCCAATGAAATAATAAACTCGTAACCCTAGATTTTCGTCCAACAAGAAAGAAAGAGGTGTACAAGAATTCCTCCTTGAGTATTATAAGAGACTAATTATATAGTTTTAAAAATAAAAATACTTTTGATACTTTTGAATTTTTAAACACATAGCAAAGTTGAAAATCTCAATAAAAATTATGAACAGGGACTTAGGAGTAGTTAAGGCCCTCATTGGTAAACTAGAAAAAATCTAATTACAAAAAAAATCCAATTTGAATGTTTTTAAGAGCTGTGAGTACTTGATTTTATGACAATTGAAATAATTTGTCTTACCTCAGTGTGTTTAAGAAAACAAACAGAATGAAGTGAACAGCTGTCGGCCTCTTCGATGGTATGTGATATGTCCCCTGACCTTCCGCTCAATATGGCAACTTTACCATCTTCTCCAATGCTCACTATATCACCCTCGAGAGTATCTAGTGATGTGCATGAACATAGTTCCAAGCTAAAATATCAATATATTCATGATAAAATTGTTATTAAGATAATTCATATTAATTAGTTCTGGTCTGGATCTGGAAAGTAGTGGCATTTTTTGGACAGTCTGTCTGATGGTTAATAATCCTCATACAAAAGACCACTGTGAAATAACAGCATGTGTTGTGTTATGGTAACGGATGCCACAGCCCATTTCCTTATACCTTATTTCTACACAGCTATGGCGTGTATAGGTGTTATAGGCGACGGTAGCCATCTACCATCAAGTGGACCATCAGCATGTCTGTTCTTAACATAAAAACGAACATAAGAGCTAGGATGTGGTTCAATACCGTGGATTATAATGGAAGTGAAGAAAATTTACATAGAATATTTTGTATTACGGGTCAGTTACACAAGAAGAGGTTTGTGTGCGAGTTTCGAACCCGAGTGGAAAACAATTGTATCAGGCAATGAGTTTAAAGGGGCGATAATTTCTTTCGAGCGGCGAAACTCGAAGCATTTTGTTTACACTAGCCAATAGCTAGGTATACAGTCTCACGACAAATTGAATTTTCGCATTCAAGAAACTTTTATTGTGTAACTGACCCTTTATGCTAAAAACTTGGTTGCATATCCATCAATATAACAACTGTCAACAATGCTTCTGGAATCTGCATAGAGGCATAAAGGGTGTATCGCTATTTAGCTTAAAACATCAATATAACATATTGTATACATACTGTACAAGAAAAAAATGATAGCAGTTGAGAGATTTCCAATTAAGGGACATAGAAATAGAGCCCATTATGTGCTAGCCATATAAAATCAAGCCTAATCACTACATATTATAAAACAAAGTCCTCCACCGCATCTGTCTGTTTGCAATTAACTCAAAAACTACTGCACCAATTTTCATGCAGCAGCTCGTTAATGATATATGGGTGACATTTGTATGACAAGTTTGGCTGTTGTACCAATTGTACTATTGTTGATTCCATGTTTATCTTAAAAATAAGTTCCAAGGTCTCGGTTGAATACAAAATTATTGACAGACTTCATTAAGCTTTGAACAAGCAAATATTCCACAAGAATCGGAGGAATTTACTCACCCAAAGTTATGTAATTTATCCCACTTGTGAACTTCTTTTAGAGGCGTTTGTTTATCATAAACACTGACTTCTAATAACCTCACATTTCCATCAGACGTTGAAGTCGCTATTTTATTTTTATCGATAAACTTAATTTGTGTAACGTCACCGTCCACCAGATACTCTGACGATACTCGAGGACATTCAATGTCTTCTTCTTCGTTTAGCCTCTCATAGGACCAAACCTTTATTGAGTTCTGTTCATCATCCCAACTACCGGTAAAAAAGCACTTCGTTTCTGCATACTCCTCGGGGATCCATCTAACTTTGTTAATTTTTTGAGATACAAATGTGCCACGAATATCCAGCGACATGGCAAGTCGTTATTTTCTTTCTTTATTATTTAAAATCAAATCCCTTTTTTAACAGCTGCTACAACTACAAACGACAAAATCGACAAAACCAAAATTCAAATATCTAATCGTCCACAGTCCAACCCATAGACACTAGTATACTACGTAATAGACGCACAGACACAGACTCCCCGTTTTCCGCGTGACGAAAACTGAAATGTCTACGAGTGCGTGATTATATAAGTGTGTGAGTGAGTTTTAGAGATGTCCCCTCGTTATCGACAAGTAACAAAGAGCTAATGGGCGAGTTATAATGTTTTTTTATTTATACAGATCTATTATTTCACTAGACAACTAGTTCACAATAGGAAATTCTGTTCAGTTGAACATAAAAACTTAAACTGGAAACTAGATATTGCTTTGAAATGAAACAAGTTGTTGGTATAAATTGCTTTATTAAAAATCAATAACATTTATATTAACAAAAATGAAATATCACATTAGACAAATATTACTTATGCCACCTACGGGATTTAAAAATTGAAATTTTGATAAGTACTATCTAAGCCACAACATTAGTATAGGTACACAAATGATCTGGTTTACCGTTTAAGTTATTAGGCGCCATTCATTTATCACGTAAGATGATTTTTGACAAGACCCCTCCCACACCATATTTATTACGCAAGTCTAAAATAAAAAACATTTACACGTTTGGATTGTTTTAATATTTATGTTTCTAAGAAACCATTTTAGGAACGTTTATTTGTACAAAGGTACTAGTGATTTTTATTTTTTGGTAATAATCAAATTATTATTGAATAACAATTTAAATCTACTTGTCAAAACTAAAAGAAAATAAACTAAAACACTATAAGTTTTTTTCTCTATAAAACAGCTAAACCAAGCATTAATCAAAGACATTATAGTAAATCATCTGAGCTACGTTTATATATTAAAATTTTAAGAGATATAATTTTAGTGCGAATAATTTTATTACCTATTAATTTAATCGATATCGATGATTCAAATACTCAATCACTACGTAAATTATGGCAATTTTCACAGACACAATATCTTTTTTTTTATTTATGAAAGTGAGAAATATATATAAAACACAAAACTACGTGATATCTTACACTTATTACACAATTTACCATATTCCTTAAACCTAATTTTCATTGAAAATAAGGCGTTTAAAATTGATAGTATGTGGATCACATTTGACTGTGAAATGTCTCTTTATTTGAATTATTCCTGTGATTCACTTCACAACCAGGCACTGAACAACACCCCATGTTGATTTTAACAATAATTTTAGGAAATTTGAAAGGATTTCTTGAGAAATTACACAAAAACTGAAGGACGCTATTCGCAGCGTTATTATATGTTACTCTAGCTCTCTCAAAACCAGTCATATTTTCTCATTGTTTCCTGTCTCTTTCGCACTCGTATTCCTGTCATAAGAGACTGCCTTCTCGCTTGCACGCTCTGTGGGTCTATTACGTAGTATACTAGTGTCTATGGTCCAACCAATGTCCACGGCCATCCATGTATGTATCTACCTACAACTTCAAATACGACGGTTGACGACCACGGCTGGTAATCTTCAAAGAAAAATCACTAGACATATGAATTTATTGGCCTGTGGTAATAGCAAAATAGAACATGACATTTGACCTTGACTCTCACCCTTCTAACAAGAGAGAGAAGCCATTTTGTTTATTGATTGTTGTTTATTGTTGCGTAGATTAATTTCCGCATTTTTATAATCATTTATAAACAAAAATCTTTGGATACATACACACTAAGTATGTATTACAAGTGCTGTGTACCAGGATAATATACAATGTGCAAAAAAGGACTCGATAAATGATTCTTTACGGATTAGAAAAAGTGAATTCGCCCATCTACCACAACTCGTTTTGTGACTCCAAAGAAATCTTAACAGTATATCCATCGCTGTTTCAAGAATCGGAGAAGAGTGGCATCCCGTTGAACTCTTTGGAAAGTGGTAGAGTTTGTGTTCTTGTTCTACATGCCTATAAATGTTTATCATTAATACAATATATGTTTTACGGTGTATTTCAATTCTAGTTTGTATTTAAGTCGTATATTAAGTTCATGTTATCTTTGTGTATATCCTAAAAATAAATATGTACCCATTATTTACTGTGTTTTAATTGTGTGATGATATCCATTTAAAAATAAATTCAAGAATCCTTAAAGCCCGTAAAAAAACAAAGGGGTGAGAGGGGCGGGGTAAGTCAAATGTCATGGTCTATCTTGCTATGACCAATCAGGTGAGCTTGCCCATGTCCAGAGCATTTGTACTGCAGATGTCCGTCTGATACGTTAGTATCTACTATTTAGTTTGTGGTTGACGACTGAGCAACTGAGTAAACATAGAGTAATTAATATTAGGATGAAATCTGTCTGTACAGTATTACAACAGCATTTGCACGAGCTGCACGAGCTATAGGAATAATTAAAATAAAATCTAATCCCAAATTATATATTTACAGACAGTTAAATTAACATTTACATTTATTAATCTCAAGATTAATCTCTGTAAATAGTCGTACAGACTAATTTAAAGAGATTAATATGTAAATGTCAGTTGTTGACTTGTTGCTGAATGCTGACTGATAACCTAATGACTACGACCTAGGAGACTGAAACACATGTTTGCGAATTAGACCAACTAAAATTAACTTTATAATTGTATATAATTCCCCATTACGAACTATTGTAAGATTATTTTTATATATTGGTGTTGGGTTTAGTTAATAAAACTAACATTCTCTTTATATTTTCTTATTTTATTTTTTATTAGTTACTAACCTACAATAATAGTTTAGCTGCTTATATCGCCTTGGTTGGACACCGACATGGAGTCGGTGTCCACCCCTGAACCCCCTGATCCTCCTCCTGAAGCCTTCCATGACGCCATGGAGCTTCCGTCCGACTTGGGGCTGGAAAAACGCAAGCGTCCTTCCGATTCTAATATATCTAATGAATCAGCCAAAAAATCACATCCCCCATCAGACTCTAGGCAAGATACATGGACTGACCCTAGTTTAGGCGAACCTCGCAAATATACAGACAGTGACGATGGCCCATTTATTGTACACGTACAGCGCATTGAAAAGCACCCCAAAGCGGGCTATTCCATCAATCCTCTGCACTTTGGTCAACTGCTCATAAAATCGAATGTCGGTAAAATTTCTAAACACGGTATTAAGAATATTGGTAGGAACAGGATTTGTGTCGAATTTGTTAATCCCAATGACGCTAACCAATTCGTAAACAATCCTGTTCTTGCCAGTAGCAATTACAAATCTTTTATACCTACATTCAACGTGACTCGCATGGGGATAGTACGGGATGTCCCAACGGATTGGTCAATGGACAACTTAGTCGAAATGTCTGAAATCCCTCAGGGATGTGGTAAAATTTTAAAAGCAAGGCGTCTCAACAGGAAGATTCGTCAGAATGATGGCAGTGTAGACTGGGCCCCTTCCACGACTATTGTGCTTACTTTTAGCGGGCAAAACTTACCTCCTCATATTTATTGTTTATATTCTTCCTTGTCAGTCGAGGTGTATCAATTGCCCTCTATCCAATGCTTCAACTGTTGCCGTTTTGGGCATATTAAAGACAAATGTCGCTCGAAACCACGCTGCTTTAAGTGTGGCCAACCTCATCTCGGATCATCTTGTCAAATTCCATCAGATCAGCTTTCGTGTCTTTTTTGTGAAGGTCGTCACTGTGCCACAGATAAAAATTGTCCTGAGCACTCCCGGCAAAAGAGCATTAAAATGAAAATGTCCCAAGATAACATCTCGTACCTTGAAGCCGCCTCCATGTTTGCCCCTGTTCGCCGATCATTCTCTGATGTGGCCCGTGTGATGTCCTCTTCTCAATCACCGCCACAACACACATCATCTTTCCCCACAGCCCCCTCCACACGCTCGCAGTCCCAGTCCTACTCACCACCTACCCATTCCTCTCGTATGAGCCATAGAAAATCTACGATGTCTTCTCCTCGCTCCCACTTTCCTCTTGCCCGAGGCTATGATCGAGCCGCCCACAATGCTCTTATTGGGCAACGAGACCCTCCTCCTCCCTCAAACGGAGCTGCTCTCCATGGTGCCCCTGAAAATGATAACTTACTTGAAGGCATCTTGATCACTCTGATCAGTATCCTTTCAAAGTTTAATGAATGTTCCTTACCGTCCAACGTTGCTTCCAAATTGAATACGCTCGTACAAATCGTCCAGCAAATTCCACCTAATCCAGTGGAACTGTCGCAGTCTCCGTCCTAAAAAACACGAAATTTTACAATTAATTAACTTGCATAGCCCTGTTGCCTTTGCCATCTCGGAGACATGGCTTGTCCCTGGTTCCTACTTTAGGATACCTGGATATGCCTGTCTGCGGGATGACAGGGGTGATGGTTATGCTGGTACAGCAATTCTAATTAAGTCTACTGCCACCTACTCTCAGATTCCTCTTCCCTCTCTCCCTGACTCCCTCAATGCAGTAGCAATCAAAATCCACAATTTAGATATATCTATTCTCTCCCTATATATCCCTAATCCTAATGTAGTCTCAATTCCCGATTTGGAGCTCTTATTTAATGCAATTTCTGGTCCCTTTCTCATACTGGGTGATTTTAATTGCAACCACTTAACCTGGGGCAGTGCATCTTGTGACGCCTTTGGGTGTAAACTCGTCGACCTTCTTGACGATCTAAACATCTCGATTCTCAATGACGGCTCTCCTACTAGGAGAACACCTCCTGGTGGTAACGTTAGTGCGGTGGACCTTTCCCTTTCCTCCCCTGACCTATCTTCTCGTATTTCGTGGAGAGTCTTAGTAGATTCCCATGGCAGTGACCATATCCCTATTTTGCTTACCATTCCGGAATCCTCCATTATCCCTACAAGGGATTTTTCGCCGTTACTTAAATATAACCTCAACCGAGCAGATTGGGACAGTTTCTCTCGTTACACGGATCGCAACACATCACTGATACCTCCCGCTGATAGTAACAACTTTTCTACATGTCATGAGCAATTCCAAATAGCGCTGGAAAGTGCAGCCAGCCATAGCATCCCACTGAAAAAGTTGAGAACAAAAACAAAACTCTCTCCTCCTTGGTGGGACTCGGAATGCACAACCATGTACAATAAGCGCAAAGAGGCTGAACTGACGTATTGTCTGTTCATGTCCATAGACAACTTTATTTTTTTTAGAAGGATGGTTGCCATGTGCAAACGCCTTTTTAAGAAGAAGAAACGTATGAGTTGGATCAGATTCTGCCAAAATTTGTCTCCCCGTACCCCATCCACCATTTTGTGGAAATCCATCAAAAGGTTTCGTGGTTCCTTTTGCCCCCCCTCCCCTCCTTCTAATGATCCCTCTGAGTGGGTTTTTGCCTTCCTTAACAAAATCGCACCTGTTTTCGTTCCTAATTTGAATTCCCTTCCCTCTCCATACCCCTCGTCTATTACCCCACATAAATTTAATAACCCATTCTCTTTAACTGAATTAACACATGTTTTAAATCGTGTTATAGATTCCTCCCCTGGTCCCGATGGTTTTCCCTACTCCTTTTTGGTTAATTCTGGAATGAATACGAAATTATATTATCTTTCTTTAGTTAATAAATTTTTTGAACTTGGCGTTATCCCAGAATCCTGGAAGAACCAAATCATCATCCCGTTATTGAAACCTGGTAAACCCCCGACCGACCCCTCTTCCTACCGTCCCATCGCTTTATCCTCCACTTTGGTGAAAATACTTGAACACTTAATTAAGAATCGTCTCGAATGGTTCGTCGAAAATTCGTCTATCTTATCCTATACCCAATTCGGCTTCCGGAAAGGTTTGAGCACCATGGATAGTCTTTCCATCCTTACCACTGATATCAGATTAGCCTTTTCAAAAAATGAAATTCTTGTGGGTGTTTTCCTTGACATAAATTCGGCATATGATAGCGTCCTACTCCCCCTACTCAGGCAAAAATTGCTTCAGCTGAGTATCCCGGTGAGGTTGGCTCATTTTATATGCAACATGTTCATGGATCGAACCATCCAAATTCGGCTTAATGGCTCTCTTCTCCCCCCCCGACATGTCTGGAAGGGCTTACCACAGGGCTCTGTCCTCAGTCCTCTATTATATAACCTTTACACGTACGACCTAGATCAAGTAGTGCGCTCTTTTTGTAACATACTTCAATACGCTGATGATATAGTTCTGTATGTTGCAGCTACCTCAGTCCAAGAAGCCGAAGTTAGGCTCAACAGAGCTCTGTTATACTTAGAGGACTGGTTGTCTGTTCACGGCCTATCATTATCTGTGCCGAAGTGCTGTGCTGTCGTGTTTACTCGGAAGAGAATAATTCCGGAAATAAAGCTGACCTTTGCTGGCCAAGCTGTCCCAGCCAAAAATGTAGTTAAATTTTTAGGCGTATTTCTTGATTCTAAAATGTCTGGTGTTCCCCATTTAAACTATGTTCTCAAGAAATGCGATTTTAACACTAATGTTCTCCGCTGTTTGTCGGGTGTGTGGTGGGGTGCCCACCCTTACACCCAAAAACTGATTTATAACGCCATTATACGGAGTGTGTTTGACTACGGATCATTTATTCTAGAACCTTGTAGTAAAATGGCGCTATTAAAATTAGATAAACTCCAATTTAGATGTCTCAGGATAATATTGGGCGCCATGAAATCCTCCCCTACTAACGCTCTACAGATAGAAGCTCTTGATCCCCCTCTCTCCCTCCGTAGGAAACTACTATGCTCTAGGTTCCTCTTAGGTGCCTTCCAAAACTCCTCCCATCCCCTATTGCCTAAATTAGAGTTTCTATCTGACACAATCCCTACAAACTCGTATTGGCGAAATAAAGATCCTCCTCCCTTAATTATTAGCTTCCGCAAAATTCGCAATATTCCTGACCCTATTTTCCAAACATCTCATCCTTTACTTTATTCCATTGATTATGATGCCCTCCTTTTCCGACCCGAAATCCTCCTAGACTTTGGGATCTCTAAGAACTCTCCTTGTGCCAATACAAAGTTTAATCAAATCATAGCTTCGCAGTGGAATGAGTGGCTCCCGATTTATACTGATGCGTCGAAATTGACGAATGATGGTTGCGTAGGTGCTGCTGTCTGGATACCTAACCTTCAGGTGCTCCTAAGCTTTAAGTGCCCCCCAATGTCCTCAGTCTTCACTGGCGAATCGGTAGCTATTTTGGAAGCTATCAATTTTGTTATCGACAACTCTTTAAATAGGACCATCATTTTTTCAGACTCCTTAAGCTGCCTTCAGGCGGTACTCGGTAATCAGTTTACGTCTGGTTCAAAATTCCCTCTAATCCTCAAAATTAAGGAGGCTCTGTATAGTTGCCAAAACCATAATTTAAATATTGTTCTTGCTTGGATCCCTAGTCATTGTGGCATCACAGGCAACGAGTCAGTTGATGTTTTCGCTAAAGACTCTATTCAAATTGGTAGTTGCGAACACTTTTATATCACTACTAATGATCTACGTGCTCAGGCCCTGCCCGATCTTAATAAGCATTGGCAGTCAATCTGGGAAATTTCTAGACTGGCTAAAGGTCGTTACTATAGCGACATTCAACCCACCATTCCCTCCAGACCCTGGTTCTATCGCTTCCGCTCAACTAACAAACGGACTGTTTCAATTATTTGCAGGCTTCGGTTGGGACATTCATGTACTCCCCTCCACCTCAATAAAATTGGTGTACGAAATAGCCCTATCTGTGACTGCGGTGTTGAGGAAGGTTCTACAGATCATGTATTTTTCAATTGCCCCTTACGCCCCGTGTCCCTGTATGATATTCTCCCTGCCAAAATCCCTCGTCCCATTAACATGAAGTCGCTCCTTTTGTATATGTGTAATTCCCCTTTTGTTTATATGTTATGTAAATATGTAGATATGTATGACATTAAACTTTAATTAATAATAATACCGGTTATACAATCTTTCGTAATGTCTCGTATTGTATAAATTTTTTTATTATTTTATAATTTTTTTTTTTTTTGTCTATTCGCTTGCGTGCTGTGGAACGTCACAAAACACAGTCATAACGCGTCTTTGGTCATAACGCGACAAGCGACATTGACATGACATTGGCAGATAATGGCCATTTTAAAATGAGCCGAATTGCCATTTATACCTAAGAAGAAGAAGACTACGACCTAACCTATTTATCTATTTATTAATTACTTATTTATTATCTAATCTATCTATCATATCAGTGATAAGGATAAGAAAACAATAAAAAAGCAAAGAAACTTTTTAAATTTTATTATTATATTCTGTGAACTTCTGCCCGGTTATCGTTTCTAAATATAATAACATCCCGTAGTTATTATCTTGATATTTTTCAACCAACATTCATATACAAATATAATTATTTTATCGTAGCATCCGTTAGTGATACACGATTGATTAGACAGTAAAAGACAAAGATTTAAATCTTTGGTAAAAGACAAGACATGGAAAAAGATTTGGATTCTACTTTTTTGTTACCAGCGTCTTCGGCAGAGTATATTGCAAAAAATGCCAAATATGTTAAAATAACTGAAAGTGGTATTGAAAAACTATGTGATGATGTAAGTATTATGAAATTTGAATTTTCCTTTTTTATTGTTTAAAATATTAAATAGTCCGTACTTGAAGAATCCTTTCTGGATAAATATATTTCTGCATAAATAACTGCGACATTCTAGCTTAGGCAAAGAGATTGCCTTCAACTTTATGAGGACTTGTTTCTAAAGTACACACCAATAGACCATGTTGTGTGATTTGTCTGTAGAAGTGTAGACTGGTCTCATTATCGCAGCCCACCATGGAGGACATTGTTTTGTGTGGGATGAGGTCCTGCTTACACTAGGATGTGTCTCGCATTTTGACGCCGACGACATCCGCACTAACAAAACGTTGCGCAACATGCCCTAACGTTACATGTGGGCTCCTATTCTAATAAGGAAACTTTAGACTAGCAATTTTAAGTCTCATAACAGCACCATAAACGGGATTGGCCTATAGACATGTCTAGATAGACAATCTGAGACATGTCTCGGAGACCAAAACAGGTCTACTAGTCTGGACTAGGCTTTATTAGGGCTAGAAAGACGTTTTGCCAGTTGCAAAGGTCCTGGTTTGTATTTTAAATGACAAAATGTCCATTTTTAAACAAAAACGTGATTACAAATAATGTTGCAATTTCTGCAGATTGCGTAACAATGTACTGGCGTGTCAATGGCAACTAAATTGTTTCAGATGTTAAAGAATGTAAAGGAAAACAAACTGGTACCACCAGAAACAGGAGCTGATGCCATACACCCGTCTATTGATCACCCCAGAGCTGTGGATTGGGTGTTTGTGGCCGATGCCCTTAATTTTTGTTTTTGGTCCTATTCTGGAGAACCCAAGTGGACTGTCGATGGTTACTCTGGATATTATGCATTGGAAGCTGCATTACATAGAGCTGTTAAGGTATAGTCAATGTATTCTATTATTTTTTTAATATTTAGGTTGTCAGACAGGTTGACGGTCCACTTGATGGTAGGTGCTTCAAGTGTACTGTCGTCCATAGTAGGAATAATGGACTCTGAGATCCATTACTCACTCACAGAAATATAACAAAGCTGCACAAGCTGTTATATCAGGGTGGTCTTCTGTAAGTGGGTAGATACTGTAATCAAATGGGCTCCCCAAATAACTGCAAGACACAGTGTGTCATGAATGAACTTTGAAAAGTATATTTCCAAAGTAGGCCCCACCGGGAATCGAACCCAGGACCGCTAAGACAGACTGTTAAGGCAAACACCCTAACCACCCATAAAATGGGCTCATCAATTTTATTTTATTTTATTCTTTTCTTTGTTAAATAAAGGATGGAAGAATGAAGCCACAATCTTTGCAAAGTTCCAAATATTGCATAAATTTTTTTTGTATTGCATAATTTTTTTTTTTTTCAAATTCTGTAATTCTTTCAGTTGGATCCATGGCTTTGCTTTATATACGCATAATCTTATTTTTTTGGGTATATTTGCTACAGTTATAATAGTCAAGCATATGATGCAATAGCATAAATTTCAAGTTACTTTAGTGAACTTATAGTTATATTAAGGACCTCTTTCACCAACTCCAAGTAAAGTGTTGATTAATAAACTTTTAGAAATAATTTTACTCGGTTTACTGCATCATTCGATAGGCGAATTTTCTTTTTAATATTTGGGACTTTTAACGTAAAAACAAAGGTATATCAGTCAGCTCCATTGTCTGCGGTTACCGGTGCCTTTAAATGACCGTTAGCCTCCTTGACAGACGGTGAAAGAGGCCATGAATGTTGTAAAATATTTATTCGATTACTTACAGGAGGGTCACGACATTACAAATCCGGAGTATTATTCTAAAATAACTGCGGAACAACTGAAGAATATTATGAGAAGTGACAATGAGGTTCCGGTGCCTCTGTTTGAACAAAGGCTGTCGGTTCTCCACGAAGTCGGTGAAGTGCTATTGAAAAAGTTCAACGGAACCTTCGAGACGTGCATCAATTTGGCCGGCAAATCGGCTTTAAGGCTCCTCCAGATAATCGTTGAGAATTTCCCTTGCTTCAGGGACGAGAGTGTGTACGAAGGGAAAAGGGTGGTTTTTTATAAGAGAGCTCAGATCTTGGTGGCGGACCTGTGGTACTTCTTCGGTGGAACTAGAGCCGGTGACATATCGGGATTGGAGAAGCTGACCATGTTCGCCGATTACAGAGTGCCACAAGTGCTTGTTTATTTCGACGTTTTACAGTACACCGATGAGCTGATGGAGAAATTGGAAAAAGGTCAGTACTAAATTTCCTTTTATTAATAAAATTTACTAGTTTTAGTTTTTACTTTCTACCGATTTTCACTGTAATTGATAATGCTATGGTTATGTTCTTTAAATTTATAATGACGATCATAAGAGTTTCTTGTAGAAAACTAATTGATAGATAAATATTTTGATTTTTATGGTTTTTTTTTCGTTTTTCAACTTTTTTTCATTTTAAATAAATATTTTTGCTGAAAAAATTATTTAACGCTTACGCAGACATGGATGCGCGTGGCCCCTTTATGCGCGTGGCCCCTTTATGCGCGGGGCCGCTTTATGCGCGGGGCCGCTTTATGCGCGGGGCCCAGTGCATATTTGCTACTTTTCCTACATAGCTAATACCCCACTGGTAAGAGGCTGATTTTGGATAATTCATTCGCAGATGAACTCCTGCCGAGTGGTTCAAAGGAGGAAGTGGAAATTCGAGGATGTAGCATTCACGCCGTCGAACTGCTGAGGCGAAGACTTCAAGGGAAAATGACAGCAGCGCCCAATTCGTGTGAGATCGACTACTACTTGTGGTGTTACAGAAGGCATCACGAGGAACAACTCGATGAAATACCATTCCACAAGACCTTGGGTATTTTTTATTGATATTTAAAAAAAAAAATGAACTTGGCAAACGTTGTTTTCCCGACGCACACGACTGGATTTAACTCCTCACGAACAATAAATTAATTAATTTAATAAATATATTTTATATTATGTGTTATATTATACTAATATGTATTTGAAGCATATTGTAGCCATTATCATTATTATTATAGCATATTACTCGCCAACTAGCCTTTACTTGAAAAGTAACTAATCAACACTTTACTTGTAGTTGGTGAAAGAGGCCCTCAGCCTTGATTTCGTTTTTTTACTTGTCAAAAAATACCATTAATTTGTACTCAAAGTAAGGGTTTTTGTATTGAACAGCGCCATCTATCGGCTGCCAACAGTGCCAACTCAGTTATTCTTGACTGGATTGTCTCAAATAAAGTTTAATAATATGTTTTATTTAATAAGCAAAAGTGTGATAGCAATGCATTTATTAACTAAAAAATCTGTGTAATACAATAAAATTGTAATAAGAATTTTTATACTATTTTTACTTAAAGTAGGTTTAAAAGTGTTTTATAACGTTGAAATAAAACCTGTATTTTTTTTTTAAATAATGTTTTATTTACATTTACACCCTTTATCAGTTACAGCGAGCCTAGGTAAATAGGTACTAGGTAAAGTATTTTCATTACATTTATCTACATAAAAAAATATGTAAAATAAATAATTGTATGAAATAGACGTTTTGTCTAAAAAAAGGTAATAATCGCATTACGGTGTTGGGTTGCCAAAAAGTCCGTGCGGTATATAAAAGCGTAAATAATGAAAAATAATTGAAAAAAAAGAAAAATAAAAATTTAAATCACATATTGGCTTTTCTCTTTACTGGGTATTAAAGACAGCCTCTACTATCGATGTTGCAACAAATACATGAAAGAAGTGATTTAATTGGTTATAATTGGTACCTATAATTATTTCATATTTTTACAAAGCGGTTTGATATGTATTTTTTTAAATAACAAGATAATCACCACTATTTTGTATCATTTCACTTTATGAATAAACACAACCATTATAGACATACTAATCTTTAAAATCAATGCGATATTTGCGATGCGATAAAGTGAATATATATGACATTTTAAAATAATATGTTACATAATTGTTTTGTTTCCTTTTCACTAGTAGTAAAAAGCCGCTCGTCCTTTTTGTTCAATCCATTACAATGGTCAACAAGTTTAACTGGTCGTTTCCAATTGTACAAAATTTTGAATAAATCATTTATTATATGTTTAATATTTTATTAAAAAAAAATCAATAAGAATTTATAAAAAAATTTGCAAATATTTTAGCTCAAACTAAAGTCAAACTAATGAGCGCTTGATATATATAAAAGGCAATGTATGTATGTATGTTCCTCATGCATGGACTCCAACACCGCTGAACCGATTTTGATGAAATTTTCAGACAATCTACAGATTAGTCTAGCGGGTGATCCCGTGACGTTTTGTAGCGATCGGACGCGGACGAAGTCGCGGGCAAAACCTAGTATTTAATATTTTTACAACGATCCAGTTCTATCCTAATAATAATATGCCCGTTCAACCATTTTTTAATGTGGGTATTATAATAATTCTATCACAATGACTCTTAATTAGTATAGTTTAATTAATTAAATTTATTGCACCACTTAACTAAACATATTTATCTTAAAATTGACACAA
Source organism: Synanthedon vespiformis (assembly GCA_918317495.1). Classification (NCBI taxonomy): domain Eukaryota; kingdom Metazoa; phylum Arthropoda; class Insecta; order Lepidoptera; family Sesiidae; genus Synanthedon; species Synanthedon vespiformis. The sequence continues at coordinate 12,187,380 of OU906945.1, read as the reverse complement.
CCACTACACGATGAAAGTTAGTAAGTACTTATAAAATATTTTTATTACAACTTTGGCATTAGCTAATGCTGACTAAATATTGATTTAAGTACAAAATGGCACTACCATAATTATTTATGTATTTACAAAGTTATGTGTCTCATAGAATTGGGGTTTTCTCTGATTTTTTTATGGCGGCCCATCTTACACTAAATACATGAAACAAACCTCGTTTAAATCTTTGATTTAAGTACTTACCTATCCAAAAAATATATAAGTTTACATAAATAATAAGGAATACATACATACATAAAGAAAAATGGAAAATTATGACCGAAATCCAATTTAATACCCTCTATGTCGAAACTTTAATAATCTCTTGAGGACATTAATATTGTACTATAAAATGTGCTCCTGCTTTTTAAAAAATATAGTACTATGTTTTTTGAAATGTATAAGAACAAAAAATATAATATATGTTCGCCAAATTAACATTTTTGTGATTTTATGATATATTTTTGTATGTCAATTTTATATTTCCTCTTAGCGGGAAATCCCCTGCCACCATTTGTTTTCTAAAAAACTTATTACAATGGTTACAATCCCCTTCATAAATAAAAATTTTCATAAATAAAAACTGACTACATTTCTCGTTTAATTCTTATAAACAAGTTGTAATCATTTGTAATTTGTGAAATTCTTTGACAGATCGTGCTACAACGTGATTGCTAACATTTGAAGCGATTACAACAAATTAACTACAATGGAATATTATAGTTTTGCATCACCAAAGACAAATCAGGATGCCCAAAAAATCACTTTCTGTTGACCCTAGATCTTAAACTTTCAAAGAATGCAAGCTTCGACTTGATTGTCCCCGGTTGTGGTAACGGCTCCACAAACTCTGTGGCTTCACTGATTATCTCGTGGGTAGCTTGTGGAGAATCCTTCAAACCACCAGGTACCTTGAGCGGTGTGGCCAGAGACATCTTGAGACCCTCGCGAAATTCCTTTGAAAGACTTCTTGCCGTCAAACTGTGCATATACGCGTGTTTATTGGCGGACTTTTCTGATTTGTCCCCGTTGAGAAGATCTTCTATACTTTGGCGTCGTTTGTGGACGACTTCATGAGGCTGTAACATATTTTCGTATCAAATGATTCGAAATGAGCAGAAACTATTTCGTGGACCTGTTAACTATGGGACTTTTCCATTGTTAGCTATACATACATATATTATATTCTGCTAAATAAACGACTCTTTGTAAGAGTTTTAAATAAATTATTGCAAGATGCCGTCTTTGTGGTATAATTATAATTAAATATCATAACACATCACAAGCGAGCTTGTGATACGATCAAGTGGTATCAATTTAAGTACATAAAAAAGTTTTAACGAAACAACATGCAGTTTTAGAGTCATTATGTAAAAGCCTACATGACGAAAAAGATAAGATAAAATCAAATTAAAATTGTTATTATTTTTATCTACATTGTAAACAGCTTCAATGTTTGGGTTTCCCGAAATGAGATAACGAGATTTGACTGAATAGGAAAGTACTCACCATGATATCTACTTTGGAATGACTGTTTAAATTGTCCATGCTCACAAATTTCTTCGCCAACTCCCTAACGCTCGGTAACTTATTTATGGTTTCTTCCTCCTCGGCTATGGCGGACTCTGTTTCACTGTTCTCTTTCTCAACGACCTCAACCCCTAAACTGTCTTCTTGCTCGTCATCGCCGCAACTGAGCGAATCGAGTGTTTCTGCCGAGATATTGTTATCAGGTATATCGATGTTGTCGTTGCTATCAGGTGTTTCATATCTCTCAGATATGTTGTCGCCTTTACTTGTCACAATCTTGCCAGTTTGTACATTGTAAACTTTGATGGAGTCGTCCAAACTGCTCGAGCTAACGTAAGAATCGTCTGCGTTCAAGGGAGACTTTGGCGGCTCGTCGGATAATTTGGATTTGTTTTCATTGATTGGTATTTCGTGATTGTAAACAGCTTCCAGTATTTCCTCTATTTTTTTATCAGTTTCCTCGTCCACATTGACAGGTTCAGCAGAAAACAATGTTCGTTCGTCAATATCATCATCGTATTCAATAAGTATCTCGGTTTTTTCGCACCATATAGTATCTGATTCGTTTGTCTTATCAGCGAAATTATTGTACTGTTGATTTGTTGCAATCGAGTTGATTTGTTTTATTAGTAATCCCTGAAATATATACAGATTATGATAACATACATTTATTATCCAGTGTGATGTCTGATGAATCATAGTACTGATTATTTATTAACTGCATGCTCAAAGTTGTACAAATGCGTGCTATTAAATTACATTTTGCTATTATTTCTTTAAAATATGGCAAATAAATGTATGTTTGTAGCTATAATGAGAATGTAGTGAAGCTTGTACAAGGAAACGTTATGATAAGGGGTTAGTTTAGATTTTGTTAGTCTAGTGGTAAGCTCTCCAGTGCTGTTAGTCATAAATTCAATCGCCAAAATCGTCACTCACCACTAAGTTTTTCGAGGATTACACTGGTAGTAAAAGTACTGAAAATTTTTAATGATCATAGGGATACAAAACTAAAAAGTGCAAGACTAGAGAACTTTAATAATTAATACAGTGCAGAGTGCTGTTAGTTTGTCATTTAAACCTATTAAACAAGACATGCCAACTTTAACACACAACTTGCAAACTACTGTGTGTCAAAACGAAGATATTTAGATGTAGTTATTTTAGCTTATAAGCGAGAGTTCCTTCTACCATTTATTCTTGAAGTGATTGTTTGTGATGTCATTGGTTCCTATGTATGTATCGTACATAGTATAGCAGAGATTCGTATGTAGAGGTTTTGTACCGTACAGTCAGTAGAGGTGCTTTAGAAAGTCTAAGTGTATTAGATATAATAAATTTAGAACTATTGAAGGGTGTTTATTCACCATAGGTCGGTATGGAACCCTTTGCTTAATCTTAGGCTTCCACCGAAAGCAAAGTCGAGAGGAGGCCGACGCTTAGATCGGAACAAGTCGTCGCTCCTCAACGTATTGCTGCGCCTAACATTGGAATAGCTCTCGAAAAGTTCTTCAGTGATTTCTGGTTTGTTTGGTATTTTTAATCTAACTATATCCTCGTTTTCCACAAAACCGTCACCCTCGCACACATTACTTTCTCTTACGTTGGCACGTCGTCTGACTTTACGATCGTCACTGTAAAGGGGCTCGTTTTCGTTTTGTCTGTCGGAGTTTTCGAAAATGGGATTAATGGCGAAGTTGGTGCTCGCATTTCTGGGACTGAGAACGGCTCGGACGATGTTCTGATGGAGAGCGGAGGCTTCGAGGTCGCTCAACGAGCTGCTGGCACTTACAGGCGACGCGAGCTCACTATCGAATTGGTCTAAGCTGAACGACTTGTGCGTCGGTGACAGTGAACTGGTATCGCTGAAACTGCTCTTCTTTCGACCGCCAGATGCCGCCTTCGCTTCCTTTATGTAATAATCTCTGCCGTAACTGTAAAAGAAAATATAGTCTTATGATATTAAAGAAACCACGTTAGCCGGTCAAGGAGCGTGTTATTATTTATGAATACCGCATGATGTTAACTTAGCTAGTCTATTTCTAGCCAAAGTTAATAAATATTACTTACCGTTTATATTCTGGAATTTCTTCTGCTAAAATATCTTTCAATATTTTCGGAGATGGACTCCTATCTTTTCCATCTGTCACATTTAAATTGGTAATATTTGTATTAACCGTCAACAAATTCTTTTTTTCGCTAGTATCTTTCTCGGGAACTTCTTCTGCATATATGATACTATCTTTACTGTCGACAACGTCTTTTGCTAGCGTACTGTTTTCTTCTTCACTAACGTCTTTACTTTTTATCGTTATCATATCGAATAAAGACGAAGTGTTCTTAGCGCTAAGTCTTCTCTTAATCGCTTCAGGAGAATACGGATTGTTTGGCATTTCTACATAGTTCAACCATTTTTGGCGTTCCCGATAAGCAATAGAACCTTAAAAATAAGTAACACGTTTAGAATTAAATGAAAAATAAAGCATGATAACGTCTTGTTTATCTCTCACGGTTTTACCTGGTATTAAATCTTCCTCTTTATCGGTATCTCGAGTTGGAATTCTGAAATAATTTTCAATATAGTAGTACAAATTCATAACTTATATAGAGTGAGATTGAAGATTATTTATAACTTACTCTTGCGATACATCATCAAAATGTTTCCTCCGCAAACTGTCTGCATATCTTTGCACCGGTACTGTTACCGTTTCTTCATATTCACCTTCGCGTTCGTGACGGCTGAGGGTATTTGAGGAACCTGAAAAAATTATATCATAATCTGTCAAAATTTAAATCTGTAGGTACATATTAACTGTTTTTATTGATATATTCAGTCTTACTTTTATTATTTGATTGTGTATCCAAATCTTCATTGTCAACTGGCGAATGCTTTTCAATCATATTAACTGTTATTTCATCCGTATAATCTTCAACATTTCCATTCAATACCGTTCTATGTATTTCCTCTTTCAGAGAAAACTCCGTTTTCGGTGCTGGACCGCTATCAAAGCCAAGTATCAACACTGATTCGTTATTAATTTCAACGTTATTATCGAATCCTTCTTCATTCTTTTGAACGTTATTTATCTCTTCTATCATTTTACTATTTGCAGCGTCAACAACGTTACTGTCGACATATTTTTCTCCTTCTTCTTTTTCAAAGTCTTGTGCATCATCTATTATTGTTAGACTGTCTGGTTCAAAGTCCAGTATATCATCTATTTTTGTTTTGCCTCCTATGACATGTTTAGATTCAAGAACCTTTTTGATGTCACTTTTGAATTCAGTGTCTTCGTCTTCAGCATCGCTGCCATTATCTGAGAGATCCGTTGTATCATCTGCATCTCTATCGCCAATAAGGGCTCTGTACTCAGTACTCGAGTTGGGAACTAGCATCGGTACTGGAACCGATTGGATAGTTTTTATCTTCTTCTTTTGGAATAACCAATTTTCCTCCCACGAACCGTCGACAGCTTGAATGTCACTTCCTGACACTTCGTCAAAATCGCGATCTTCATTGCCTGAAACATTTCAAAAGATTCAACGACGAATCTATAAAATGTTATAAAAAATACAGGAGTAGATTTTGTAAGTTTGTTCACATGTGGAGGATATTTTCTCCTGAACCACTGCATCTAATTTGTTTCAGAGATTTCAGAGGCTGATTTTTATGTCCTCTTAATTGCAAACTGTTGAAGATGGCTCACGTCGGATTAGTAAATATATTAGTATAATAAATAATATTAACCGGTTCTGTGAACAACATCACCGCCAAATTCTGGGAATGGGACGCGTTTCGGCAATTCCAAAGCATCATCAGTCGTGTCTCCTTCCTCCCAATCAGAAACGTCTTCATCTTCTTCGCGAAGCTGTAATATAAAAAAGGATTTCTTTAACTAAACAATTTTATAAAATGTATCTACTAGTCTCACTCTAGGAGCTAAAATCAGGAATTGTGGTTTATGTTTAACGTAACTATGCATGTTAAATTTTTTTTTTATAATAAGGGATTCAGAAACTAACAACATGTTTAAAGCATAGAAGCAGAAACTAATCTTATTTAGAGGAAGTTTCATTTGCGTGCATCTTGCACACGTTACATGGAAGAATTTGATTTAATTTATCTATTTTATTTATTATACTAGCTAACGCCCGCGACTTCGTCCGCGTTAAAAAGAAAAAAGTTGAAAAATCTTGTGTCCTGTACGTCTAAATTGGAATGCGTGAAGATATTTATTTATTATTTACTTATTGCTTTTGTAGTATTTCTGTGTTATGCTTGTAATTATGATGTATTTTCTATTATTGTGGACAACTCAGGTGTACGCTAGAAACTCAACCGAGTTTATAGTACACCTTAACTGTGTACTATCTATTGTTTTTTGTGTGTAAATAAATAAATAAAAAATATATAAGTATATTATAGTGAAGTATATGTTTTGAATTGAGCTTAATCTTACCGGGGGACTGATGTCTCTGTTGTTTCCGGAGTGGAGAGAGCGCGGCGAAGACCGCTCCGAGGGTGTGGGGCTTGCGCTGGCCGAGTGAATACCGCTACTCCGTCCACCCGATCCGTTTTCATGTTGATAACGTTCGATCACCTGAAATGCAAGCCAGGCAGTTTTCAAAACTTTTGTGCTTTGTAACAAAATTAGTCAACCACTGTCACGTTGTTCGAAAATGCAATATAAAAATTGGAACTGGAAGACATTTACACTTCTCCGACTAAATTTATTTATTTATTTATTTATTTATTTATTATTTAATATTATATTATATATTTTTTTTTTATTTTTTTATTTTTAAGGTCGACAGACAGGCTGACGGTCCACTTGATGGTAGGTGGCTACCGTCGCCTATAACACAAGCAACGCCATAAGTGCTACAAGTGCGCTGCCGACCATAGAAGGATTAAGGATAAGGGATAAGGGGGGGATGGGTAATAGGCTCTGGCATCCCTTACTCACTCACCGAAACACAACAGCACATAATGCTGTTATTTCACGGTGGTATTCTGTAAGGTGGTGGTTACTGCCGCCAGACGGGCTGCCCAAATGACTGCCAAATAATATATATATATTTATTAATAGATTTTGATAAGGTTGTCACTAACAAAAAGAGCTCTATAGACGAGGAAGGATAGTGTACCTACGTCTATATCTATACCTACTAATATTATAAAGAAGAAATATTTTTTCGTTTGTTTGTTCGAATGGAATAGGCTCCGAAATTATTGGAGCGATTTGAAAAAATCTTTCACAGTTGGGAAGCTGAGTAACATATTTTATAATAAAGTTACGCGAGCGAAGCCGCGTGCAACAGCCAGTTTTATATTTTGAGGAATAAAATTATTTAATCCGTATTATAGCACAATAAATAAATATTTAAATGTTAGGAATGAATAAAATATAAAACATTTATGCTGAAAATTATATAATTTAAGAAATACCATTTTTACTGGTAATTAAAAAATTAAATGTATGCTCTATTAAACCTCAATTTTACTATGATCGACAACGTAACTAGCAAAACTTGTGGAGTTGTTGCTTGTGTTACAGGCGACGCGACGGTAACCACTTACCACCAACTGGACTGTCAGCTGTCTGGACTTTATTTACAAAAAAAGCATTTCAATTTAAGTGTAAAACGAAGTTTCGCACGCTTTAGTTTCTCTCGCGTAGTTAGGCACACGGTTATTTAAAATGTCTTACAAAAATTCACTTTTCGTCGCACTACCAAAGAACAATTGACTGTAAAAAAAAAAATATCTCAAGAAAGTTACTTACAATAGAGCTGAAGAGATTGTTCATTTTCTTAATTGACACACGACATGGATGTTAGCTTGTTTTTTCTTTATTTAAATGGAAAATATGTAGTTACACTTAGCAGGTAGATATCACCGTACCGATTGACGTGAAACGAATTTCAAAGGCTTGCTTGTGAACACACGTAATTGATAAAGGGTTGTCAATATTATTTTATTAAATCGTTGAGGAAACATTCAACTCTTGGTAAATTTGTCAAAACAGCTTCAAAATATAATATTTTTTGATAGTTTAGTGTTTTTTCTAAAATTAAGACACTATAAGACAATTCAAACTCTAAGTAAATATGCTTAGAGTTTGAAATAATTATACATTAGGTACTAGCTAGCTACAAGCTCTCGGCTTCGCCCAGGTTCAAAATGAAAACTATCCTATCTTTTAAATTGGACCAAATGACACATAGTTACGAAGTTTTATCAAAATAGGTTTATTAGTCTAGGAGTTCATTGATCTCATACATGTGACACGTAATTTTTATACTTATATGTACTAGCTGCTGCCCACGACTTCGCCCGCGTATAAAAAATAGATAAAAACCTATTTTCAGACCTACCAAGTGTACATATAAAATTTCATCAAAATCGGTTAAGCCTTTTCGGAGGATTATGGCAACTAACACTGTGACACGAGAATTTTATATATTAGATAAAGAAGATGTTTAGGAATCATTGTAGCGTAATTAAATAAAAAGAAATTAAAATTTTTGAAAGTTAAAAGTCAACTTGGCTATCAGGCTGAAAAGTAAAAAAATATCGCTTTAAAATATACTTCTTTCTTATGACTTTTTTTATCTGCAAATAAATAATTTACTCGGTCCAACTACGTAATGAAAGAAATGTCCCAAATGATGATGATAAATAAATTTGTTATGTGAATACCTATACTTTGTGAAAATTTAATTGGTACATGAGAAACATACAAATGATAAGATGACTAAGAAAGACTAAAGATGTCTTTAGTCTTTTTTTAGTCGCGTTGGGCATTTATGAGATGGAATGAAACCATTGAACTCGCGACACTGTCATGTAATGTAACGTAACCGAAACCTCTGTATGTTTTCAGATATTAATTTAAAATAATTAAAAAAAAAAAAAAAAATTGAGATGGGAAAAATATTGAAATCGCGACACTGTCATGTAATGTAATGTAATTTTGTGAAGCTTAGTTTTCACTTCTGAAGTGCAGTCCAACCAACGACTGACATTTTTTTTAAAATAACAAACACTAGGTTTCGAATATTCAATTCTTTAGTATTTAGTATTTACACTATTGTTGTTTTACTTGGCAAGTAAAGATTGAGGTTTCTTTTTATTTAAATACGTATGAGCTTTTCTACATGCTTTGTTATACTTATATTTATATTATTTATTTGCATTAAACATGTCTTGTTTACAATTATTTCTAACAGAACATTTATAACGAAACAAAAAAACAAACCAGCCCTTAAGACTTTGAGACTCAAAATAAAAAAAGGTTTAGTATGGAGAGATTTAGTTCAACAAAGCATGTTTAGCAGTGCTTAAATAACTTCATTAGAGATTCCGAAGGTACCGAAGAAGATATCCTTAAGTTAAAGTGTAAGCTTATACTGAGACTTTTGCCGGCAGAGATATAATAAGAGATTTGATGACTGAGCTTAAAGGGCTACCACACCATTCAATTTGAACGTATCCAATTTAGGAAATCGAAAGGTGTGATCGCAGTTAGAACAGATTGGAATCAATTGAGAGTTTATCCATTTTCAACTCTATATCTTCGATTTAGAAATCAATTTAGCGTAGTGTGATCACGAGCTCTCTACTTAAATTCCTAAATAGGAAACGTTCAAATTGTATGGTGTGATTGCCGTTTTAGACTGGGATTATTTTTAAGAAAAGTCAATACCACAAAGCAGCTATCGGAAAATATTTTTCTTAATTTTAAAAGCACTTTCTCTGAAAATAGACGTTAAATGCCACTATTCAAATTATTCACTACTTCCAACCGATAACAAAGAATTGTATAAAAATAATTACAAAAAAAAAAAACTCACCATAGATATAATATAGAGAATGATCAACACAATGAATGCGTACAGTGTGCTAAACATTTTGACAAGTATTATACATACAAGTGTATATCACAAAATGATTAAAATATTTGATGCACATTTTCCGTGGTGTGATAAGCAAATGAGGGAAATGGCGACCGGATTCAATTAAAAATAACTTACCATTTCGTTTTAAAACACCCGAAATGATTGGACATATCTGTTGTTGTATGGACAAGCGAGTTTTGTTATCGTGATAACGAACACTTTTATCTAAAGATAAAAGAGTTACTTATGCAAAGAGTTAGTAATATTGGGAATTGTTGGCGATACGCTATCAGAAAATCAAGTTTACAGACGATTTATAAACGGATCTAAAGAGATCCGTTTAGTATTGATATTTTTTTCGTAATTACGGATCATAAAAAAGCAATGTTTGCCAGTAAACATTGCTACATAAAAAACGATGTAAATTTTATAGTCATTAGGGTGGAATGAAAAAAATCCTTATTGAAATTTTAAGATTCCTGTGTTATCAATCGATGTTCCGTAGTATTAGAAGTGTTCATGCAAAATTTCAGCTATTTGAATTAATATATTATAAAGGTAGCGATTAAGGTTTGAATTTTAGAAAATAAAAAAAATGACTTACAAATAGAACTTTCTTTACGGCTAAAATTACTAAAAGAATGAATGAAAAACTACAAAAAATACATTTTAATGTCCTAAATCTGAAGTTCCAGCGCCATCTTTTGATTTCACTGCAAAGTAATATTATAAGCGAGATACATTACTTTAATGTGCATTGAAATTCAAAAAAACTAAAAATGCAATTTTTTTGTAAACTACTCTGTCGGTGAGCCACCTGAGAATAAAGTCGTAGATATTTGATTTTCTGTAAGATATTTGAATTTCTGTCATCGTTTAACGATACAGGAGATGTAAAAAATAATAAAAAAAAAAATTTGAATTTTAAACTGAATTTTTTTTAAAGGCAATGACTATAATAATTATGTAGTGTTTTGATACCTAAATGTTTGTGGCAACCATAGATTAGGAGATGTATTTAATAAAAAACACTTGTTTGGCTTCAAGACTTGTGGCCCCTACCAAAGTTACTTAAACAAAAAAGGTAATAATTTTACCCTATTCAATATTAGAATATTTTATTTAAATTTTCTAAAAATGAAAACTTTAAGAGTGGTCATGTAACACTACATTAGGTAGGTACTGCACACTATTATGTTTTATTACGATAATTCTTAATTAAACCTATGATAGGGGTGACGAATGACGCACACAACAGTAATTGCGGATTTTGAGAAAAAATATTTCAGTGAAACTCATTAGCGGTTGCTATTTATATATATAAAAAAATCAGTGACCATTATCTTCATAACTATCATCATCTCAGCTGTAGGACGTTTGAAAAGTTCATTTTCAAATTTGTCCTAGACGAGAATCGAACTTGACCAAATTGTCAAAATTCTTTCTTTTTTTGCGTATCTAAAAAAAGACCCTTAAGACTGAAAATATACTACATCTTACCACAATATCAATTAAAAAAACTTGCGAACAAACAGGTGAAACAAGGGACCTTTACCTCCATATTGAGTTTTAATGTTTATGTCAAGGTGCAACGAGTGATTAAATTCGCGTAGGTACAAAAACTCATAATAATTACGATGAATATTTTTGCTGCTAATATTATGACGTGTTATCTTGAGTCTGTATAATGATGATTTGGCTAACAGTGCCATAACATTTCGATAGATGGCGCGGACGACATTACTCTTTCAAATTAACAAAGACAATTGACTTAGTTAAAAAAAATACTTATGAGCTTGTGCCAGCGTCGTCACTTATCATAATAAAATATAGTCTACTAGCTACACACTTCTGGCTTCGCCCGGGTTCAAAATAAAAACTATCCATGATTTAGTTGGACTAAATTACACATAATTACGAAGTTTTATCAAAATCGGTTTAGTAGCGGGCACCACAGCTAGTATATGTCCGCGTTCTGGATGAAAGGTACCCTATGTCCTTTCTGGTGTCCCAGACAACGTGTATGCAAAGTTTTATAGTTATCGGTTCAGTAGTTTTTGCGTTAAAGCGTAACAAACAAACAAACTCACGTTCATATTTATAATATTAGTAAGGATTACTATGCACTTTTATGTTTTTCGACTTACTCAACAGTAAAAGGAAAATAATTCAAACAATAAATAAACTGACCTTATTCAAAATGGCAGTAGCCAATAAGTCTTCGTAAGTAGACGAATCAATGGGCGGTGTTCTGGAAGGTTCTCTCGCGTAGCGCGACAACGCCGGCAAAGATGTCGCCTCCTCTACGACGCGAGCGACAAGTCGCTTCAACTGGGCATGCGCGCCGCTCGCGCCGCTGGACTGACACGGCGAGCTCGAGCGAGACGGAAGGTCTGGAATATTTTGAAAATTACACATTTACTTTTTTTTTTTTTATGTTAAGGTCGACAAACAGACTGACAGTCCACGTGATGGTAGGTGGCTACCGTCGCCTATAACACAAGCAACGCCATAAGTGCTACAAGTGCGCTGCCGCCCATAGAAGGATTAAGGATTAAGGATGAAGGATTTTAAACTAGATCAGACACTCTCGATTGGTACGGGAGTACCTTCCGTTGTACGTACAGCCACAGATTAAATAATAGTTACTGTCGTGTACAGCAGAACATTGTTATATATTTTTTTTATGTAGAATAAATAATCATATGTCAAAAGTACTTTCTTCATTATGATGTCCCTCTAAAATATCACATAGCACGAGAACTGTTAAGATTTGTATGTAATATTTTTGTAGGTGTGCATTGGTAACATGCAAAGGTGTTATTTTGTAACAATCTGGTTCGTAATAAAAAAAAGGATTATATCCGTAGATGGAAGCAAAAAAGAAAGATATGATACGTTCTTACATTGTGTTCCTATCCGACAAATACGCGTTCGTTTGGGTGAGCCCCATTTTTACAATTTTAATATCGAATACGTGTAAAAATAGAAAGAGATGGGAAAATGTATTAAAACGGTAGCGCGAAAGAGATAACCATATGAGTCATGGCACCGCATTAACATCTAAACGAAAGCTGTATTCCCAGTTTAAGTGGTGTTTGAGTGATGAATGAAACTGAGACCACTGTACTCCGTTTGTAAGAATCATGTTCGGATAGTAAGTCACGAATCTAACTTTTTTGCTTCTATCTACGATTACATCTTTAAAAATGTATTATTTCAATATTAAACACTGACGATTATTACATTTCTAAATATAATATAATATATTATTGTGTATTGAAAAGCACACAGTGTTTTGTAATAATATATATACCTATAGATGTGAGATAGAAGAACAAGTATATAGACCTGAAGAAAACAATAATATGAATAAAATCTTTACGAAGAAAAATAAATGTAGAACGTTGAATACTGACTTAACATTTCGCCCTGCACATGCAAATCTTATGTTGTATTTACCAAAATAGGTAGATAGGTTGGTGGAAAAAATCCAATAAGTACTTAATAAAAACACTAACTAAACATATTCTACTGTTTTATATAAAATTTTTAAATTTGAATTTTATTTTGTGCAATGCGACGTGTTTAAAGGTAAAGTTCAAATTTTACTCCAGGAGCTTTTTTACATTAACTTCTATTTGGGAGCTATATAAAAAAAGAGGTTTCTTATGAAATCTTGGATTGGAGAACGTAATTATCTAACGTCAGTCAGTCTTGAGACAATGAGGTCCTGGCCTCTGGTCTCACAATGATTGCGGAATTTCATTTCTTCTTGTAATTTCGTCAGTATTTTATTGACATGACGTATAAAACTAAACGTAGGTAGACTAGGTAGTGACTAGTAATTATTTTAAAAACATTGGTACATATTTTTTTGTATCATACCTAAACATTTAAATAGAATAACCGCTAGAGTTCTCGTGCCCCTAGCACCTGATTTGAGAGAAAGCAACTCAACGATTTAATAATAACCATTATACAAGTAGAGAAATTCGTCGTATATATCCGGCTCTGGCGAAAAGGACACGAAAACAATTAATCTCAATCTCCGAAACTCCGATAGGAACATTAAATCTCCGAGAAAAATTGTGCCCTGCCACTACTATAAATAATACAACATTTCGAATGTTTGTAATGTTATGTAATTAACGAGTACTGGTAAAACTTATTTAATGATAGGTAATGTTCACATTTTCAAGTCATCATTACCGTAATGATGACTTGAAAATGTGAAAATGTACGAATTGTACTGATTGTGAGACCATTCGATAGTGTATGTTTATTCAGATTATAGTTCAAGTAGCGTATGGCGTATAGGTAATATTCTTTCAAACATCGCCACTTTCGCCAGTATGTACGATTCACGTAACGTCAATTTGTGACCACTTTCGTCACATTATTATGTGACAAAATTGTGCGACAAATGTATGTTATCATCCGTTATTCGCTAGAAACGTTAGGTATTACTTGGCGTCTAAAATTTCCGCTCTCTTTACTTGATACTAGGCTATTTTATTTATAGTTATGTCATAAAAGTGTAATACTTGTTACCGTTGGATAGTTTGCCCGATATTAAAGTATTTTATGTTGATACATAACGTAATACACAATGGTCCCATGATCTAATTAACTTCACGTAACGCGTGACAACTAAACTAGAAATTTATAATCTTAGTTAGATTTTACATAATTAATAGTAATGTGATTACACAGTAAGTGTATCTAGAGTCTAATTAAGTATCTAAATGGTTAGTGTTTTTTTTAAACGTCTTTTTATAACTAACTACGTATAAGTATATTATATCGACATTTTGAGATGTGGAATAGTTGATTGATTTTAAATGATAATAAATTTATAATGTATTTTTTTTTTAAATAAAATTAAATCTTACATTTAATAAATAACTTTCTACCCTTTTCTGGTAAATAAATTTTACTTGTACGATAATATTAAAATGTTTATAAGCCCTATTAAAAATCGTCTGGCTCATGAAGGCATCAAACACTATAATTTAATCGCCTTAACCTTGAATTTTGCTTGTCGAGGTACATATCTCATTAAAGTATGAAAATTTAAAATCCTGTTTGACGAGTTTATGTTAAAATGATGGAAACGCGTCAATGTTTACGCGACTGGTTGTCCTTTGCAAGTACGTCAACTTTTATGCAAGCCTGCACTGCATTCACATCGTCAAGCCAATTGAAACTTTATCCCGTAGGGCATAAGCGTCAAATTGATTGTTATAGTTTTGCAGAGTGTGTAGTGTACATTTTTGGAATTTATCAAGGTGATCGAATACTTATATATACTATGTATACAAGGGATGAAGTATTTTTTTAAAACTTATTATTAAGGTCGACACAGGTTGACGATGTATTTAAAAGTAGGTGCAAAATCAGAAATGACTAAGTATAGCAATGACAGGTACGTAATAGTCAGAGGGATACTGGACCATAAATATTATCTTATGATAAATCTTATACTAAAATCTTTAATTTTTTCGTAGAATTAATTAACATTATCAACGTATCATTTATTTATTATCAAGTAAGTAATCAGCTACAAGCTACTGTCTGCAAAAATGATATACCAAGAAAAAAAGACAGAAGAATATACATAATATTGCATTGAAAATACAATTCGATATTTTTTATACTAAGGCGCTAACTTTAAAAAATAAAAATAAATTGACAAAGGAAAACTTACCAAATATTTCCTCTATCCAAAAACAAGACACATAGAGGAATATAGCGACTCCCAGCCAAAATCCAAATGCTAATACGAACAGATACTCCCACATTTTATTTTTAATATGTCACTTTACATCACACTAATTCCAAATGTTCGGTAGCCATAACTGGAGTGTAAGACAACACTCTTTTCTTTGATTACAAATTAAATTGATATAAGTAGGTATTAAATGTTGTCAATTTTCCTTACAAACCAGGTTTATATTAATAGAGAAGAGATATTTTAAAATTACATCTTCACTATAATAATTTTAAAACATATTTTATCCTAGTAAGTTTATATGTTTGATTCTCTTAGGTTTTTTTTTGTCATAAATGAAGACTATATTAGGGTGCTATTATAGCCTAAAAGGCTTTTTTCACGAAATTACAAATTAAGTTTTTTTTTGCTAACTGTACTTCAAATGGAAAATTCAGATCAGTCATGTTACCAAATGCAACAAATACTTATATGGGTTTTATATTTAATTAGTTGCCAAATTCAACATTTACGCGTAATTTTTTCAATGTTAATTATAAGAAAATTGTGGTAAACAAAGTTACGAAGACATAATAAATCTTATCAGTTTCTGTAGATATGCAGATATGCAGTCAGTAATTTGACATTTTTTTATATTTACATCTGGGGCACAAACATAAGTCATATATTACAGAACACGTAAAAGTTATAAATATTAATTTATATTCTTATAAATTCATATAAATATCATATTCCAAAGGTTGATCCACAGATAGGCAATAATCTGTATATAAAAAAAATATGTTACATAAACTTTTGCATAAATTAATGGGTAATGCTAATGACGTACTAATAGTCACTAAAGTCCTCAGCCGCGTCTGTCTGTCTGTTCGCGATAAACTCAAGAACTGCACTGATTTTCATGTGGTTTTCACCACTGGATAGAGTGGTTCTCGAGGAAGGTTTTAGTATATATTTTACAAAGGCGAACAGTTAAATAAAATATAAAACTAAGTATAAAAACAAACATATCGTAACTAATGAAGCCAATGTAATACGTAATAATAATACTTAATACGCAATAACAAAACGATTAGTAGCTATAAAAATAAATAAGAAATGTTAGGTATACGAGTAGAAATCAATTAGAGATCAAGACACTGAGGTCATCCAACTATACAAAGTTGCAAAGCCATAATAAAACCCATAAGTCACTGTAAAAGTGAAACCCAGACGAGACAACATCCCTATTTGATCGGAGAATGGACATGTACTGCATCTCCACACTCGATGCAGGAAACGCAAACGCTTTCCAACAAGTCAATATTGTGTCCGTTAATATGCTGGTCGTGCCGGCGTACACAAGTGAAAACTATTATTAATAATATTATGTATCATGTATGTCTGTTTGGAAAATTATATTTCAAACTAGCGACCCGCCTCCGGCTTCGCATGGATGCAAATTCTGCAAATTATACTAAGTATACGTACAGAAATATTTCTCTTTAAGCTAAGTATAACTCTTCCCATATTAAATCTTTGGGTGGTTAAGAAGTTAACGGAGAAAAAGACAGACGCGGAGTGTATAGATATAGAGGTATAGAAGATGATAAACGAAGATTATCTTAAACATAAATAACATTAACATTATAAAAAGAAGTCTGGAAAAGGAATAAATGCACAAAAAATGTTTGCCACGACTTTTAACTAACTGAGACTAACTTCTACATCTAGTAACATTAATATTAATATAATTATTAAAAATACAATTAAAAAGTAATATAGCTAACTAAATCTTAAATGTCCATATTGCATTAACTTTCAGTCCATTAAAACAATTTCGAATACAAATAAAATATTGATTGAGGAAATCAATACTCCATTCATAGGAATAAACACTGTGTAATTACTCAATAATAAGTGTTTGATGGCAAAACCGTATGGTGTTCGCTAAAGATGAAAGTGGTTTGACAACAGGTAAAGTTTGTTTTAAATAAAAGAGACAGATTGTGTGATGGATAGATGCGTCTCTGTCGCACCTCAGGGAAATTAAACAGGAAGTAAGTTTTCATGTGTCTAATGGCCAATGCAACCTCATTGCTATTTCTTCGACATAAACGTCCAATGAGATTTAATTACCTACTATGAAATTTTGGAAGATATATATTTATATTTATTTATGTATATTTTATACCTAAATAATAAATGGAGATATTAAATTCTAGTCTATAATAAGCTTTTGCTAAGAGCATCTCATTACATCTCATTTGTATTTGTATTACATCTCGCGAATGCAATTCTTTTTGCAAATTTTTTTTACAACATTCCTCTTTTACTGCTATTTCCATTAGTGAAAACCGCATCAAAATCCGTTGGGGAATTAGCCAATAAAGTGACAGAAAACAACAGCGACTTTATTTTATAAATAGCTGTGCCGGTTCGGTTTTCGGTATTAGCTTTTCTATTCGTAAAGAAACCACTTGGAATAATAATAATAATAAAAAAAAAAAACTTCACGGAGGTCACGTGACAATATATCACTGAAAACCCAAAGATTTATTATTTCCATGCCGCATTCAAATCAACTTATTATAACAAAGGCACAATAGTCAAAATTTCTAATAACCATTTTTTTGACCTCGGTGACATACGAGTAATATGTAAGTTCGTTAACGATTTTATTAGGTACACGTATTGAAGATATCTACGGTATAGATATAGCTAATATATTATAATATTATCTATAGATATATTGCCATATATAGTTTGCATGCATATTTCGTACCGTTATTACTTTTAAATTTTCTAATAGAAAATAGGTTATTGCGACTCGTATTGAGCCTCATAACTTGTGAATGTGTTTTCAACTTGTGACACTTGTAACGGACAGACAAGTACAAAGTACATCGCTTAGAAGTTAGTTGTTGTGTGTGGCCTTCGGTATGTTGCTGTTGGATGTCATAGATAATTTTCCTCGAAACTGTTCTAAGTGGAACGACTTCGATGAGCCGGATAGCGAACTATGTGTTGAATACGTAAACCAAATACAAGGCTTTGTGTTCAATACCGGTGAGGTATCGGATTACAAAATTCAATATTGCGGTCGCGCTCATTAATTAGACTTGTTTTGTTTAAATACTAACACTTCCTTCACTTTTAATATGAAGTTGTAGTAGGTATAATATGTAAATCCCACTTTATTTAGACGAGTTTCAGAAAACAGTAATAGAGCACAAAGAGATCCGAATAGGCTACAGGCAACACATAGGCCAGATAACAGTATGAAATTCACAAATTATTCAGTTTAAAGCTTTGTTATAAGGGTATTAGAGCTGACAAGATAGGCAAATGCTGTATTGAATGATTTTTGGGCTATTATAACACTATGGCCTATTATGGGCTTCTTGTTGCTTATTCAGCTACTATTCAGCTATTATGTTGCTACTATACAGCTTAAAGCAATTTATTTTGTGCCTAAATTGCTTGGATAACGGCTGATAAAGGCAAAGAAAATTCAGCCATTCTGTGTTGCTTGGGGTATTCGCCAAGTATTCGCAAAGCACAAACAGTCCTTGTGCACAAAAGTGTTTTTTGACAAGCACCAGTCATTTATAATGAGATTTCGAACATTAACATATTTAACAAATAGCGAATATTTTGAGACACAACACACCCCAAATGGTAGAATGTAGCGAGCCATATTCATATTATAAAACTATTGGTTCATATTTTAGTCACAATCGAACATCATAAAACTACTATAAAAAAATTCTAGCTTAGTGTTCACCAGAATATAAATAAAAGATAAAAATATATTCCTCCGGTGTTGTTATGAATTATAAGTTATGAATTTCAATACAAGTGGCATGGACCTATATTCCGTCTATTTTCTATTAGAAATTTTAAAAGTAATAACCAGCTAATCTCTACTGGGAAATGTCTACGAAAACTATATTATGAGTGAGTGACATGGACTATATTTTATAAAGTTACGCGGACGAAGTCGCGTGCAACAGCTAGATTATATGTTTTTGGATTTTTTTTTCAAATAAGCGGATTTCAAAAAAAAAAAAATTTGAACTAAATTTGTTTTGGCAATTCTGCATTACAATACGAGTAATGTTTAACCTTAAGACGGAAATAATGGTTGGTAGTTGTTCAATCGATGTTTGTATACGATACGATTATACGCTAACTATAACTCAATGCGATATTCAAAATTATGCAAAACGAAATATGTTTACAAAACTTGGGCAACCTTTTTCCTAAACAAACGTTGCAAGTTTAACATAACATTTGCAAGTTATTTGCCACACCTCTAGTTAGAATAAAACAATAATACAAACGCCTTTAATACATTTTTTAAGTAAAATTAGACAGGTTGAAAATCGACTTGAAAACAATCGTAAACAACAGCACTTGTGCTGTTATTTACGATGGTTTTCTGTTACTGTTACTAGACAGGTGTTCAGTTTATGCTGCAGTGTGCCTCGTACTCAATACTTATGTTTACAAAAAATATATATGTCAATCACAGCCGTAGGACGTCCACTGCTGGACATTTTTGACGAGCCCGTTGGACGAGTGGCAAGGGTCCTTGCCTAACGTTTCAGGGGCCCTGGGTTCGATTCCCGGCGGGGTCAACTTTAGAAATTTTAATATAATTTTCAAAATTGACTCCGGTCTGGATTTGAAAAGTAGTGGTAGGGTCATTTGGGCAGCCCGTCTGGCGGCAGTAACCACCACCTTACAGAATACCATCGTGAAATAACAGCATTATGTGCTGTTGTGTTTCGGTGAGTGAGTAAGGGATGCCAGAACCTATTACCCCGTCCCTCCCTTATTCCTTATCCTTAATCCTTGTATGGTCGGTAGCGCACTTGTAGCACTTATGGCGTTGCTTGTGTTATAGGCGACGGTAGCCACCTACCATCAAGTGGACCGTCAGCCTGTCTGTCGACCTTAACATAAAAAAAAAAACATAGGCTTCCCCATAAATTTCCAATAGGACCAGTCGACCCTTGGCCCTTATATAGTCGTCTGTCTACCTTGTAGGACGTCCTACGCTGCTCTTGCTGGTCCGTGGCCTTCACTTGAGAACCTTCCGGCCCCAGCGGCCGTCGACTCTCGGACTATGTCAATTATATAACTAATACATGTCAATTATTATCAATACTTATTAATTAATTAATTAAATGTCTTAGCCAAGTGCACAAATATTGATTGAGGTTATTCCACGGTACACTACAGCAGTTTGAAAGGTGCAAGCCCAATTTCGGAAGACAGGTTTAAAAGTTATGTGAACTTGTTTCGATTATCATAACTTAGGTAACGAAGGCACATTGGGAGTTTTGAATTGAACCTTTTTTTATTTTTTTTATTTTTTATTTAGAATCTATTTTTTTATTATTATATACAAAATTATTATGTTATTATTATTAATTATCACAAAATTATTGTATTATTATGTTCTTTATTTTTATGGAACTCTAAGCGCCTCTTTCACCAACGTCAAGTAAAGTGTTGATTAGTTACTTTTAGAAATCATTTTCTGTTTCATTGAATTATGCACTCGTTTTACTGCATCATTCGATAGGCGATTTTTTTTATTATTTTCTATTTAATGTTTGGGACGTTTACCGTACAAACAGCTCCATTATCCCCGGTTACCGGTGACTTTAAATGACAGTTTGGCCTACTTGACGTTTGTGAAAGAGGCGCTTAGTCTTTAAATATTTATATATATTGTAAAAATTATGTATATATATGTAATGACTGTTTGTTTCCTGAATAAGGAGAAAAAAATATATACATATCATGAAATAAAGCCTCTGTCTGTTTATCGCCTAACTTTTTCTAAAACATCAACGGATTTTGAAATGTTGATAATTTTGCGTAAGTAAGTATATGATTTGCAGAAAAAATTGCACCCGTGTGAAGCCGACAACTGAAATCTAGTAGATGTATCAAATAAAATGAGATGTACTGAATATCTTTACATGTGGCGAAGTTTAAAACATTTAATTATTTGCAATCAACAAACAAAATCGATCCACACTATATGACCCTACTTGAAAGAATATAGCAAGTGCCTAATCGAGTTATAAGATCTCGTGAGACACGAGTAGGTGCGTGATGTAATACCACCTCACCTACCTACTTATAGGAAACTGGGTAAGTTATGTTATATTCACAAATATTAACACGTAATACCTTAGGCTGTATAATATTAATCGCGTATTCGACAGGGTTGTCACAAACGATAATTTTATTACTTACTAGCTTTCGCCCGGGACTTCGTCCGCGTTGAAAAAGAAAAAAAAATAGCCTATCATGTGTCCTCTACGTCTAAATGTTTATCTACCAAATTTCATGAAAACCAGTTAATTCGTTTAAGAGTTATGAAGGAACATATATACATACATACAGAAAAAAATCTAAAAATCGTCAATTGAGTTTCAGTATCATGTATAGAGCCTATATACATGATGTTTCTGAAACAAAGTAATTTACTCCATGACCAATATAAGTAATAAGTAATAATAAGTACTGGTTTATTATTAGTATTGATTAATTTAATTGTCATTTTTATATTTAGATTTAAAAATGGAAGAGACTAAGCGCCTCTTTCACCAACATCAAGTAAAGTGTTGATTAGTTACTTTAGAAATTACTTTCTGTTTTATTGAATTATGCACTCGGTTTACTGCATCCATCGATAGCGGATTTTTTATCATTATTTTCTATTCAATGTTTGGGACGTTTACCGTACAAACAAAGGTATATCAGCTCCATTATCACCATTATCATTAGGTTTCATAAATCGAGTCTGAAGTCTAACGGTTCAGCATCCGAACTATTGGTCCAGTGTTCAAGAAGTGTAATATTTGCGTAAACCATTAATTACGTCATTCATAAGTACAGGTTTTATAGTTTTATTTCGCACTAAAAAAGAAACTAGGGAAGAGTATTTCTTTGGTAGTTGTTAGGGAAACACTACCACACAAATTATATACACTGATTACTAGTAATAAAATAAATCAAACACTGCACTGATCTTGAGTAGAAGAAGAAATTTATTAATTTCTATTGTAAAAATACATACATTACAGGGAATCAAATGATAGCGCGTTCTAACTTGAAGGAGGGGCGCCATCTAGTGAACAGTTTTGGTATTATTTCGACAATGCGCCTAACAGTAGTCATTAAAAATGATAATGATAATAATATTTGCATAAAAATAACCTTAAATGTTTAATGCCCAATTTGAAGATTTATTTAACAGTAAATAAATTCACATTACAATATAAATAAAAAAACAGAATACCTAAATGAACTTCAGGCGGCTTTGGTAATATTTTAAAAATACGCTCTGATTTTTTTAAATCTAACGCGTCAAAATATTTTAAAACGTTTATTATACACAGTAAATATACATTTTGTTAATTTTTTTTATATTAAAATATTTTGTTTTCTCTTAAAAATAAGAGACAGACAACCCTACCGGTTTAGCCATGTCCTCACTATATCAATGGGGTCACTTTTCGTTTTTTTGTGTGGCATAAACCTATCGTAACAAATATTAATTAGCAATGTTTAATCACAGTTAATTGTTATGTAATACTTATTTCATTTTTTACCATATTTATTTATTTATTATTAAAGAGTTACTTTATTTTATTTTATTTTATTTTATTTTTCTTGATCACAAACCCAACAGCAAAACAAAAAAATACATAAACAGGTACAATTCACTACATATATTGCCAATTATAGGGTTCTACTGTGTAAGACTTAAAAATTATAAAAGACTTGAAAATTATGTATAAGTTGAGTAATTAATTCTAAACAAAACAAAGCAAAACAAAGGGGGAAGGGAATCTGGGGTAGGGTTTGATAAGTTTGTGTGTGTGTGTGTGTGTGTGTGTGTGTGTGTGTGTGTGTGTGTGTGTGTGTGTGTGTGTGTGTGTGTGGTTCTGTTTATTTTTCCTTCAGTGTATTCACAACGCTGCGCTTGAAAGATATTTTGGGGAGGTAAAAAATGTCCAAATGCGCGAACTTATCATTATAGGTTGTGGGTAATCTATGGTACACAGAATTATGGTCATAGTTAGTTCGAGACAGCGGGACATGGAACAATTTTGTTTTTCTTCCACGTTTGGAGCCGGCCTGAAGCCGCAACATTTGAGACAGCAATGCCGGACTGTTGAGAGTTCCGGAACAGATGTCGTGGAGTAATGACATATCGGAGACCGTGCGTCTGTCCTCTAAGGTCATCAAACCATGGTGCCTGCAAGAATCAACGTAGCTTAGAGGAGTGTAGTGCGAACGGAGGTTTAGCCATCTCACAAATCTTCTCTGTATGCGCTCTATGTGATTCCTACACGTGACATACTGTGGGTTCCAAATCGGACTGCCATATTCAAGGACACTACGCACATAGGCATTGTAAAGCAACTTCACACAAGACAAGTCAGTCAGATCTCTGCTAACTCGAAAGACGAAGCCCAGATTCCTGAAAGCTCTGTTCACGATGTTATCCAGATGAGAATTAAAAGTAAGTTTTGTATCCAGTGTTATTCCAAGGTCCCTCACAATGCATTCTCTAGGAATACATGTGTTGCCTATTTTATATGTGTATTCAAGGGGCTTTTGTTTCCTTGTGAAGGTGATGTGTGTGCACTTTGATACATTGACATTGATTCTATTAGCGGTGTAGTAGCCCTGAAGTCTGTCGAGGTCCTCCTGCAACCCAAGGGCATCTCTGAGGTTGTCAATGTTGCGGTAAATCTTTTTATCATCCGCGTATAAAAGAAACTTTGAGTGCGTAAAGCAGCACTTTATGTCGTAAATAAAGGCTATATACAGGAGAGGACCCAGCAAGGATCCCTGAGGCACTCCTGAAGGCACGCCTATGAAGTCGGATCTGTGACCACCAAGCACTACCGCCTGCCTTCGGTTAGTCAGGTAGGACTCGACCCATCTCAATAGGTCACCGTGAATGCCCAGTTCGTTCAGTTTACGAAGCAAGATGACATGGTCCACTCGATCAAATGCCTTTTCAAAATCGGTATAGATCACATCCACTTGTCCGCACATAGCCATGCCACGAAGAACATCACCAACAAACTCGGCGAGATTTGTTGTGGTGGACCTCCCCTTAACGAATCCATGTTGCTCCTGAGGCACGCCCTGCATAATAATTTGGTAAATGTGGCCATAAACCGACCTCTCTAGAACTTTACTGAAAGTAGACAAAAGCGATATTGGTCTGTAATTTTTAATTTGAGTTTTGTCACCTTTCTTATGAATAGGCACAACCAAAGCATCCTTCCAAGCCTTAGGAAAAACACCCTCCCGCAGGGATCGATTAAAAATTGACGTCAAGGGCACAGCCAGTGGTTTAGCACAATGAGATATGAACAAGGGAGGAACCCTGTCACAACCTGCTCCTTTATCAACGTCCAATTTTTTGAGCAAGTCAAGTACCTTGCCAGCGTTGATTGAGAGAGAGTGCACGCCATCAGCATAATTGTTTACTAACCTCACAGATGGGTAGGTTTTAGCGGGTTTTGAGAACATGTTGTGAAAATAGTTGTTAAACGCGTCACATATCTCCCCTTCACTATGAAGTTTAAGCGTTTCGGCAAACATAGTGCTCGGATACCCAGCACGACATTTACGCTTAGCAGCGATGTAGGACCATAAATATTTTGGATTCTTCCTTATAAGTTCCTGAGATCGAGACAGAAAAGCACCCTGACAACGTTTCTGCAACAGCTTCTGACGAGACCTGAGCAGTGCGAAGGTGTCGTAATCGATGGGATTCCTGTATTTTTTCCATAAAGTGTGGAACTTGTTCTTCTCCCTGATAACGGCTATCAGAGCGTTACTACAAGAAAGTTGGCGAATACGTCACGCCTACGTTATTCGCCAACTATTTTTTTGCAAATTACAGAAAATTTTACTTTTTGCATAATAAAATAGGCAATTTAATATAGATTTTCAAGTCGAATTATTTTGATTACAAATTCCTTGCATAAGAATATTTTATTTCGGGGCATTTTCATATGATAAAGAGTTGCAGGCAGGCTGACACTTTTTTATCACTTGATGGCAGGCGTCATTTAATAATAAATCTTTCCGGGTTGGTCATGGAGTAAATTACTTTGATTTCATCAGAGATATCGTGTTTATAGGCTCTATACATGATACTGAAACTAAATTGACGATTTTTAGAATTTTTTTGGCGCCAGCTAGTCATTAATATATTTCTTATTATTTCACCTTTCATAATTTTTTTCCGTTAGCTTTATCCAAACTAAGAAAGTAAGTATAGACTATAAAAAATCTTTGTACCTTGTATGTTTATTGTAAGGCTTAAAATCTTCATGAAACATGATTTCGCCATCATGATCTCATAGTAGGATTAATGTGCCTAATGCCTCGCATCTTAACCACGAGTTGACGTAACATAGAGTCTCACGTTTTTCTGTCATTTTTTTAGCTATTTTTTACCGCTGCTTATCACTGGCACGAATGTTATTTAATTTTATGAATGACAGAATTGTTTAAAAAAAATATACGAGAAGGTCGTCAGTTAAATAAACAAATTTATTTTTAAATTATGATGAGTACAGGTTTTTAAAGTTGCGTTTAAATATATTTGTCCAGTTCTGAAAAAGGTTTGAAGTCGATTTTTTTTTGTTAAAAAGAGTTGGCATTATTTGAAAGTCGCTTGAAAACATAATAATAAATAAAAAATAAAATGTATTCTCAAATCTTTTTTTTTAACTAAGTGACTTAAGGCTTTTTAGTCAGATTTATAAATAAAATATTATTAAAATATTTTATAACATTGCTCTAACTAAACTCTTAATAATAATAATTTCAAGAAGATTTTCATATACGAGGATAAAGTGACTATTTACAATATGATATAGTATTAAACCACTTAATTGAAGTTCAAAGGTTTAAACCGGTCTTTTTAATTATAGTATTCGTACAAAGTACAAGGCAAATGCTAATTTTCTTTTTTTAAATTTAATAATTAACTCCTCTTATAGAGACGGATGCTTGTGCAAAAAAGTCATGTCAGATACCCAGAGGTACAGTCGGCACCATAATTGGCTGGTCATCGTGAATACAAATGGATTGAAATAATGATAATGATTACTCAAAAAAATATTACCTACACAATTGAGACTAAAACTACATAATATTGGTGTTACGCTGGACTAGCTTTTACTGGGGCTTCGTCCGGTAGTAAGAGTAGGTTCGTGAGATAAAACCAGTTTGGACACTACGTGGTTATATATATAAACCCTTGGGATATTAATAAATAACCGAAACCGAGTTTCATTGCGATCTAAAAATATGAAAAAGTAAATTTCGGTTAATATGTGAAATAATAGCGCGATATAATGAAAAAATTTGCAAATTTTGCGGAGTTTTGATCCACACTGTAACAACCTGTTAATAATATGACAAAAAACTTTTTAACAAAAAATAAAACCGCCGAAAAAACTGAAAAGCATAAAATAATCTTATTATATTATCATTTTATCTAAGTAATTTTGAGTCGCCGCCGCGCATCACTCTTTACGTAATTTTTGTTTGTTTGGCGGCGACTCAAAATTACTTAGATAAAATGATAATATAATAAGATTATTTTATTCTTTTCATTTTTTTCGGCGGTTTTATTTTTTGTTAAAAAGTTTTAATTAATATTTTTTTGTGGCTATAATCTAATATTTACTACATGCTTAATTTTTAATTTTCCCACCCTTAGGAATTTATATTCCAAATTTATACAAGACCAACTTCGAGGTATATCCTATCCATTAAAAAAAGAATTATCAAAATCGGACTACTCTGTAAAAAGTTATGCGTGGTTATACGCTACAATCGGTGAGTGAACAATCAATCGTCCCCTGTTTTCCTACACTTAGGGTTGGAATTTTTTTTTCAAATTAAAATTGGACCACCCTGTCAAAAGTTATACGTACGCGTCGTTATATATACGCGTCGAATTGAGTACCTCCTCCGTTTTTGTTTTTCTGTTTTCGTCAGTCGAAAATATATGTAAATTGGATGAAAATTGGCGCATCTATTTCAAAATTCATTCAAATCTATTTACGCTTGAGTAATAGTAATAATTCGCAGTTATAAATTAGTAAAAATATAACAAGGCTATTTCCAGTCTTACTTTTTTTAAGAATCAGTATTTGCATTGGTATTTACATGCCCAAATGCGATGGCAAAAACGTATTTGAACCCAATATCCAAATAGAGAAGTTACAATAAGTATTCATGGTTAACTACTAAACGGGTTCTGTATCTAAAGTCTCGATTTTTGATTAACTTTTTAATTAAGGTTAATTGATCTATTAACTAATTTTTGTATTCATTTGATTTTAGATGTTAGCAATTGAGACATTATATCCTATTTTGTTTAGTTCTAATTTTTAGCTTGTAATTGTATCAAACAGAATTCACTTACAAGTTGGCTGTATATATGCGAATAAAACAAAATAAATAAAAGAATAATATACCTCAGGGGCGATATACGAAATCTCTCTTATAATTAATTCTCTTTTTATAGATACGTATATTTTTTATTCAATTATTTCCATTAAATTTTTAAAATATTTAACCTTCAAATGTAAATATTTTCAACTCTTCAAACGTAACGTCATAATGTATCTACTAAACAAGATAGTATGAGTATGGAAAATATTGCAAATTGTTTATTATTGTCATTTAATATTTAGTTTCTTTCAATTTAAAGGAAAACCACTAATAAAAAAAAATACTTTGTTAATGATATGATTCTTGTAACGCAATTGTTACAGAAAAACTGCTTTATTATATAAAAAGAAACCGCTTTTGTATTTATTTTAATAACTAAGTAAGTAATAAGTACACAAAAGTTTTGTAACGTATACAAACATTCTAGACTCTGCAGTACAGAGATAAATACTAAATATTACATTTTATTTGATATCAGCATTAGATTACGTTCTTCATTATGATACTGAATTAAAATTTGTTATGTTAATTTCAAAATCAGTATACCTACGTTTAAATTTAACACTTATTCAAATAAACCGAAGGTCGCTTGTCGCTTGATAACATCGTATTAAGCCTGAAACTATGATAACGACTTAACTATCGTGATAACAGATTCAGTGACATTATTTTTACCTGTTAAATGTTACTATGTAACTGAATAGAACCTAATTTACTATACATAGTGTAATTGTCCTAATAATATAAAATAAACCTAGCCTCTGTCTCGTATAGCCAAAATATTTCTGACTTATTTACGTAGGTATACTATATGTGACTTGACGATAACATTCGCATAGAGGTTATCGTTGGCTTGATTTACTAGTTTAAATAACTGAAATATATACAAATTAATTAAATCGCTATATTTAAGGTCCAGATTTTTTTTTTTTTAATTTTTAAATCCTATATTAGGCCCTCTATGACAGCTGTCACCTCTGGGCTGGTTTCGAATTGTTGACAAAAAAGTTAGAACAAAAAAGTAGTTTAAGACAAAGTTTAAGTTAAGAGTTTCATTTAACGTAGTTCCAATTAATCCCTATTCCGAGTTTTTACCTCTGCACTGCCAGCCATAGAGTTAGAGGTACGGAATAATACTTTCGCATTACTTTGACAAGTTGTTGCTGTCCACTTACAGCATGAGAATAAAATTTATCCCGTGAAATTTCGAACTATCTCCCTTCTGAAGTGTTTCCCACATAGGTGGTTTTTTGTTATTCAATAACAATTTTTTAATTTTTTTTTTTTTTAAAAATTCAAAAATCTTTAGGCATAAGAAACTTCCTTCCACGAAGGAGCAGTTTATTAGCCACTAAACGTTATAAGACTTCTTCAAGGAGACCAATTTAATCTGACATTCATTGTTATGTGAATTCACATTTATTTATTAATTAGATCATATATGGTTTTCATAGTGCTGTTGAATATTACCCAATTAAGGCATGAATTTATATAAATAAATAGGCGTTTGTAAAGTACGCAGTAATATTTTAAAACGATAAGAAAACCGCCGCCGTCACTTGTTCAAACATACGTATAAATTGACAACACTTAACACACAAATTGATTTACCATTACTAACACCACTGTTTCAAAAATAAGTCCACCATTTTGAAAATCACTCGGTCAATTTTCAGTTTTCTGAATAGTTACGAACGGCGGCTATGCTTGTGAGATTTGAAAATAGAAACCGTTTTCGCGCCGCGAAAAATTCTGAGCGCGCAAAAGCGGCTCGATGCGCGCGTCGCGTGCAAAGTCGAAGAAGTCAATGCGTGTTACAAGTTACGTCTAGAAACTGAGACAGCGGCACAAACTTTTAGTTTACTTAACCAGTGATTAACTGATAATTAGCGTTTCAAGTCGGTGTTTACTTTTTTCATATTACACAATTGTGTATCTTTGGTTTTATGAGTCTCAACAGATATTATAATTTTATTGTGAAAGTCTCAAAATATAAGTCAGTAAGTAATCATTATCACAATATTAATAGGAAATAGCAGCCATCTACCATCAAGTAGACCATAAGATTGTTAGTTAACGTATCTGAAAACAGATAGACTATGTTCTGGAATAAGTAAGGAATAAGTTACGTTATTAAAAACTCAAATTTTCAACACATTGCTTAGACAAAAGCACAAAATACAGATACCTAATATGTAAGATTTCTTGTTTTAGAACTTACATGAGCAATAAGAAAAATGTGTGCGGACGAAGTCGTGGGCAAAAGCTAGTGGCATACATATATTCAGGTGTTAAATACAGTTTTATACTACAGTTATCTATTTCTTATTATTAATTTTTTATTATTTCTTCAGGTTTATTCCTCAGTTAGCGGTTTCTCTATATTTAATACCTACTCTAATCGTGTTTTTGCCTAACTATTAGTTGTAAACGCGGCCTTGCTATTTCCACTGACTTTTTTTTCAAGTTCGTCGAGCGTTAAGTAAGAAATGATTTTTCTATGTTAAGAACTCATATGTCGCTCTTAATCCGATATTCAATTTAAACGCACTTCCGTTTTAAAATTAGAAACGGTCGATTTATCGATTCTGTTTAATCGATGGTTACTGGGGTTTTTTATAATACGGGATTTCCTTTCCCTGTTTTAAGTTTCCCTTTAGGTTTTTATAATTGCCTATTTAAATGTTACCTATTTATTATGTACTACTGTAAATTGTTGAATTAAAAATCGATATTTTACCTACAATTTATAATTTTTTACAAATGTACACTTAATCAGAGATTTGTTTCTTTAATCAGTTAATGGGACCTAAAAGATAACAGTTAAAGAATATATTATTACAACTCTTTTTAACAACCGACTTCAAACCGTTTTCTCATTGATATTATTGTCAGAACTGGACCAAATTTAAATGGGACCACACGGGAAGTACCAGAATCATCAAAATCGTTTCACTCAGTCGAAAGGTATGAATCAGCGAATTGAGAACCTCCTCTTTTTTTGGAAGTCCTGCTGATCCTGCTTGTGTTGCTTGGCAACCGTAGCCACTTACTGCCAAGTTGACTGTCAACGTGCCAATGTTATTTTATCGGACAAAATTGTTGTTTTCTTAATTTCCTTGATACGCGATAACCTTGTGAAACGCTCAATTGCTTTTCACGCAGGGATCAA
The DNA here is from genome assembly GCA_918317495.1 of Synanthedon vespiformis. Lineage (NCBI taxonomy): Eukaryota > Metazoa > Arthropoda > Insecta > Lepidoptera > Sesiidae > Synanthedon > Synanthedon vespiformis. The sequence goes on along the minus strand of OU906945.1, from coordinate 12,156,499 downwards.
GGTAATGTACCGTAATGGTAATATATGCGCATGCGACGCTTGCATGCAAATTTAACTGTAGCTAATGTTAGTGAGTATTATTATACTTTTAGAAACAAAAGCGTGTAATTTATTTTTTTCATGAGAAATATTTATTTCTTTATAGGCGAATGTTTAGTAGTGGTAGGGCACACTGCGTTTCGCAGTCATTTGGGCAGCCCGTCTGGCGGCAGTAAACACCACCTTACAGAATACCACCGTGAAATGACAGCATTATGTGCTGTTGTGTTTCGGTGAGTGAGTAAGGGATGCCAGAGCCCATTACTCCATCCCTCTCTTATCCCTTATCCTTAATCCTTGTATGGTCGGCAGCGCACTTGTAGCACTTATGGCGTTGCTTGTGTTATAGGCGACGGTAGCCACCTACCATCAAGTGGACCGTCAGCCTGTATGTCGACCTTAACATAAAACAAAAATTTAAAAAAAATTGTTAAAATGAATTTAAAATTAAAGAAAAGTCTTACCCACTGTCAAACTGTGTTGTTTAAGGCTCTATTGTAACAGGAAAATTGTTATGGAATTTTTTTTAAACTAATATTTTTTCTTTGATAACATTAACCACAGCGAAGGGGTCAAAGTGTCATTGACGTAACACATTGTATGAAAATTAACAGAGTTATAAAAACTTTAAAACAAGACACAAGTTATAAAAACTTTAAAGCAAGACAAAAAGACTTTTGAAGTAGGTACAGTCAGAGTAAATTTAGAAATAATGTTTCAAAATCTATTAGATCCAGTATTGTGCACCTATATAGGAGGAAAGTCACCTAAACAATTCCTAGTGTAATTATTGAAACGATAAATTATATGCATTACTATACTTATTTGAATTAGATAAAATACGCTGCTTGTCTAGAAAGTAGCATCATCAAAAATCTACAACTTTTTTTTACAACAGCGATTTTGGTTTTAATTATAAATGGCGAATGAATTGAGCGTGCAGTCAGAGCATAGAAATATTTTTTACACAAACAGAGGTTACTTTCATCATCATCACAATATCATCAATCAATATACTTTGTTTTCAGAAATACCGTGTATATAGGCTCTATACATGATACTGAAACTAAATTGACCATTTTTAGATTTTTTTTCTGTATGTATATATGTATGTATGTTCCTCCATAACTCTTAAACGAATTAACTGATTTTCATGAAAGTTGGTAGATAAACATTTAGAAGTACGGGACACGTGATAGGCTACTTTTTATCTTTTTTAACGCAGACGAAGTCGCGGGCAACAGCTAGTTAAGTAATATAATAACACCGGCGCTATAGGTGAGTAATAATTATGAGTACACTAAAAATATACTTCAGTATTTTGTAAATGAAAATCCAAGTTCTGTTTTTGAGTTTAATTTTATTAGAGTAGAAAGTGAGTAAGAGGCTCCACGTGCATCGCCACTGAAACAAATCGATTTGGCACATCTAAATCGTTATCGTGAACGGATCGCAACGAAATGTTTATAAATGCTCTTAGATAATATTGTTTCAATTTTTTTTTACTCTAAATATATATTTTCTCTGTTTAGTGAATGATAGCAAATCATATATAAGATGTTATTTGTTTGTAAAATGGTACTAACACATTGAGTCTGAGTAACCTTGATATTTTATTATCTTTTATGATTGATCTTTTAGGATAGGTAAGTATACCTTTTCGTTTTTTTTAGGACTGACATTGCTCTTCAATTGCGAAAATAATAATTTCAATATTAAGTGTAATTATGATTATAATATATTACATAGACATTGAATATTATCAGTGTATATACACGAAAATATAAATTCGTCTTATTTTCTCCGATTTTAGAACTATATAATGGAAAGGTTTACCATGAAAATTTACATATTATGTTGTTTCGCTGTACTTTTATATTCAAAGGCATTTGGATAAGCTAGATAAATTTTTTGTCTTTTTATTTGAAAGTGAATTTAGTCGTTTATGTTTTGAGCAGTAGAAAGTTTCTCTAGACGTAGCAATTTTGATGGAGCATTATTGTCCGGAAAAATATACATTTGGCAAAGAAAGTGAACCGGGAAAGCTAAATTTTGGATATTATGTGGGGGAGGCCTAGAAAAGCGGTAGGTGAAAATGTTTAAGGGGTAAATTAGAGAGCATAAAAAAAGCAACAAAAAAGTATTACATCACAATTTTCGTATCTCGACGGAGAGCCGAGTTATTGTAAAAAAACTGAATTAAAGGCTTTTTTCAAGATGGCGGAAAATGCAACCAGGAAATCTTGGTCGAGTTTTTCAAGTTAAGCTTTTCTAGGCCTCCCCCACATAATATCCAAAATTTAGCTTTCCCGGTTCACTTTCTTTTCTAACCCTTAGATTCCTACGTAATGACCGGCGTAGTAATATATAAGTATTTCTTATGTGGCTATTGTGTTTATATAGTCACATGTTGCCCAAATGACTGCGGACAGTGTGTGCCTATTATACAATCATTTTACAGACAATAATTACACTAATTTGTTTGAAAATATTTTTAAAATAATATAAAAAAATCTGATTGACAGAAAAATCTAAATGTGGTATGGCCATAAGTAGGCGACAACATTAATTCTGTTTCTTCAGATTGCAAGTTCTCATTTGAATTAATTCTTGGTACATACCTATAACGGTTCACGTAATATATGGAGTATAGCGGTAACGTTATATCTGTTTGAATTTATAAATGTTTACAAACATTTAGAATTATTTCGTTGCGCATTGCGTGGAACGCCGAACGCAATACAAAAGCACCGGCAAATTATATATTACAAAATATTTAATTAAGTACTAACCAGAATGATTTTTTTTATACACACAGAGCTTCCTCGTGTATCCCTCTTTCCATAAATGAAAACCGAATTAAAACATTTACAGGAAACTACAAGAATGACAAAGAAAATCTAGGGTTAGCGGTTATCTTATCTTATCTTAGAGAAAATTAGTTTTAGATATTTTTTTTTAATATTTTAAATTATTAAATACTAATTCAAGTACTCTAGAATTGTTTTTCTATAATGTTTCTAAGACTTTCTTTCTTACATGTAAAAAACTTTAAACCTCTCATTGGCCCGAGCTCACCCAGTCTAGTATTCTTTAAACGCATTCCTGAATTTCATAACATATTGTTATAAACTCGTTTACTGTAAATGTCTCTTTATCTAATTTTCTTATTGTTTGAAGCAACAACATGTCCAAATAAATAAATAAGCCAGGTAGTGTAATGGATGGCTTTAGTGACCTCAAAAACATGTGATCGCGCCGCCTTTAGCATTAGCGGGTACACACAAACCGGTCAATTTGTGTTGTGGTACAATTCACAGGCGACAGAGAAGCAAGCGCCTTAAAACTGTTTTTGAAGTGAAAACTTCTTTAGGCGCGTTGAACATTTTTGAGATTGAAAAAAAAACCATAGGACTCGCGACAATGGTTATCGTAATCGACACCTCTGTATATAAGAATGTACATACAGATATTGTAAAATATTTCCTGACCATTAAAAAAATTTCACTTCTGTCAGCACTTCCGGAGTGCCACTGTTTTTTCATTACCTATTACAATACCTATGTTTTATAGCAAAAAAGTTAAAAGTTAAAAATAACTTCTCATGAGAATAAGTTTTATAATACTATGCCGGCCAGTAGCATCATTACTTTATGGACTCAAAAATAACAGTACTTTTACTAGTACAAAGATATTATCGAAAGTAAGTAAGTAAGTCGAAAGTATTGTAGTACACAATAAAATGAAATTAATTTTCTGTATAAAAATGAGTAGCTGTGATTAAAAAGAATTCAGAAGTGTTAATTAATTGAAATAATTAAATTTGGGCAGCCTGTGGAAGTAACCATCCTCTTACAGAAAACCATCATGAGTCGATTTCTTTTACTTTTTTTAAAATATATTTAATTTTTATTTTGATTATAAGTTGATCACTTGGGCCATACATTACAATATTATAACATTTTCGATGGTGCAACAAGTATTAGTCCACCTGTTCGCACTCGGCTAAACTAAGGGACGTTTACCTAACACTGCAATCATTTTGTTTGGCAACTAAGCTTTTGACCTCAATCTGCAGCTTTTTGAATTCCATCATAACGTATGCTTGTAATAGCATGTCAATCATTTATCATCTTTGAAGACGAAGATTTTGGAGTAAGTTTTGTAGTTTTATCGAGAACGAAAGTAAATGATTTTTTTCGAGTTAGCTTCATAAATTTTCTACCCCTTTATTTTATAACTAGCTTCTGCCCGCGACTTCGCCCGCGTAACTTTGTAAATTATATACTAAAATTTTCCTCGAGAACCATTCTATCCATTGGTGAAAACAGCATGAAAATTGGACCGTTGCGTGGTTTAGGAGAAGTCATGCAGACGGAAACAACAGCATATGTGCTGTTGTGTTTCGGTGAGTGAGTAAGGGATGCCAGAGCCCATTACTCCATCCCTCTCTTATCCCTTATCCTTAATCCTTCTTTGGTCAGCAGCGCACTTGTAGCACTTATGGCGTTGCTTGTGTTATAGGCGACGGTAGCCACCTACCATCACGTGGACTGTCAGCCTGTCTGTCGACTTAACCATAAAAAAAAAAAAAAACTTGATATTATATCATGTAAATATACAGATTCCTGTATAAGATTCTATAAGAAATACTTATATACTTTAATCTTATAATTAATATAAAAGCCCCATAATTCATTTAATAAAATCGTATTTCCAATCACTTAATTTAAAAATCTGTTTGAACAATGACCGAACTCATCGTCGAACTAATCTCACAATCTTACAATTTACAATGGGGATATTATTCCTATAGTCTGCTCTCATTTTATTAACTTTCATAATTTCACTATTTGTTGGGAAATGTTTGTAGTATGTTTCTCGTAATAATTTATCGATGACATTGTTTAAAGAATGATAGATCAGAATGAACAACAACGGTGTCAGAATTTTCAAAAATCCGTTAAATGAAATCCAAATTTGGATAAACGCCCATTTTGCGATAACGCCCATTTTGCGTTCCATGAAAAAGTTTTTACTTTTTGAAATTATGTATATAATAATATTTAAAAAAAAGAATTGACATTGTACCTAAGTTTGTTTGTTTGTAAGGTAATAAATATCTGGAACCAATTATTATTATTTTGAAAAATTCTTTCACTATTTGTAAGTGAAGCTAAGGTGCGTCGATATGGTGAACAATTAAACTTATAATTAAATTTAAACTATATGTTAAAGTCACAATTTGATTATAGTTTGTTTGAATTTTGGATCACAAAATGTCTTTAAGTCTATTTGTTTCTTAATATATATACCACGGTGGAGGGGAACCGTATTTTACGAAATAAATCTTTTTTATCATAGAATTTCATCGACAAAAGCCTCAGTTCGGTGTGGAAGTAGGGGTTGCAAGTTCCTAGGCTGTCTTTGATGACGTTAGAAAGAAAGAAAGAAAGAAAGAAAGACATTTATTCACTGCACGAAGGACATTAATATGACATTACATAAAAAACAGAAACAACAAAAACAAAATGACACAATGAAATTAATGAAAAAGGTAATGTTAGTGTACCTACTACTATTAACTGTAGAATATTTCCAACGTCTCGTATGTTAAGTAACAAGAAAACACAATAAAAGAACTTAAAAGCTTACGCGATGTACTTGGAGCGGGCAACACTGAATATGTTCTGGTTTTTATTTTTTATTCCAGGATCCCACGGTCGAGTGGACACAATAAAAAATGTGAATATTAAACTGAAGCCTTTGGCGTTTAATGGTGTTCCACTTTATGGCTCGTCTTGTTTTACACTTTAGGACACTCAACGCGGACTATTTAGTAGATATTTTTTTATTGAATATAAAAATAATATATGCGGGTCCTAATTGTGTGTACATATCTTTTAATATTTTAGAAATTTGTAAAAGAAATGTATTAACAATTAATTAGCTGTAACCGACTTTTTAGAATTTTGACTTATTAGATTTTAGTTATTAACAAAATATACCAATAAAATCATATTTTAGATAGGTATACCATAAGATCTACAGTAAGACGAAAGAACAGGCATTATTATTAAATATTGTGCATTTTGAAACTGTTGCCGACTGAAAAATTCTTCATAAACAAAAATAAAATGTAAGACGATAGAAAAAATAAAACTATTATAATATAAGATAATTTATAATATAAATTAATTTAACGGTTAACGTCTTCGTCCGTTAAACATTATAATATAATCAACGATCGTATTTCATTGTCCGCATGTGTATCTTTCAATCCTATTAAAGATCTCATTTGCGTGAACGCCTAGTCGATAAATCTATGAACTCGTAAAGCACGTTACCAACAAATTATTTTTTAATTTCAGTTTTGAATAAAACACGCTGATTCTTAAGCTTAACATAATTATCTATTGTAACACTAAATAAGTATAAATAAATGCATTGCATTTTGATTTAGTTTTTACTGATTACTTTTAATTTTTTTGCTATTTCTTCCTATTTACTAAATATTCCTAGCTAAGTTTAGCAAATTAATAAAAAAAATAGGTATAATTGTATTCATTTAGTTTTTTATGTTATTATAAGTAAGACAGTAAGTATAGATAAAACCATACAATTAAATATACTGAATTTAAATAAGAAATTCAAGAAATTCTAAAACACCAAATTTCAAAGTAGTCTACTCAAGTAAGTATACTTGTAGAAGAAAGTAAAGAAGTGTATACGATTTGTAGCTATACTTGGACGTAGCACAATGCAATTGGAAATGAAACGAAAAGCAATAAATCGCAACAAACCCGCGGCCCGCGGCTTCGCCTCCATCTGATACGGTCTGAGGTGTACGACCCGCTCACCTTGACCTCGCTGGACCTACGACAATACGTCACGCGAACACTGGGTGAACTATTATGCGTTTCAATTGTTTCTATTTTAACTTTTAAATGACTCTTTCTTCTCTTCCATTTTTCTCATTGCTATTAAATTATTAATCATATCTTCGATAACTGCCCAGTCAACACATAGGCCAGATAACAGTATGAAATTCACAAATTATTCAGTTTAAAGCTTTGTTATAAGGGTATTAGAGTTGACAAGATAGGCAAATGCTGTATTGAATGATTTTTGGGCTATTATAACACTATGGGCTATTATGGGCTTCTTGTTTCTTATTCAGCTACTATTCAGCTATTATGTTGCTACTATACAGCTTAAAGCAATTTTGTGCCCAAATTGCTTGAATAAAGGCTGTATAAATGCATTTATTCAAAGAATATTCAGCCATTCTGTGTTGCTTGGGTATTGGTTCGGTTTACAAGAGCTAGGTGAAAAGAGAGAGAGAAGACTCTATTAACCATAGCACTTCATTGACAATATTTATACGGAGTTAGCTTGAAAATTGCCGTAGAAAACATTTTCTATAGATTTATTCTATAGATTATTTCTATAGATTTATAGAATACTTCGTCCGCGTAGAAAAGTATAAAACGGCATCTACCGTATTTTGGATAAATGGCGCTATCTCCCGGCCGCCAGTTTTTTTTTTTTTTTTTTATGTAATCAAGGCAGCGCTTGGCCGCGATCTCACTTGATGTTAGGTGCAGATGCGGCCAAAGATGGACCACGCTTACCTAGTAAGTGCCCATTTACCCTAGACTTGAAGATTTACTTTTATTTTAGATTTCTCATAGGAATGAAGCATTTTCCCGCGGTAAAAAGTATCCTATGTTCATCACGGATAATGTCGGCTTCTAAATGGTAAAATAATTTTTCAAATCGGTCCAGTAGTTTCGGAGCCTATTCTATACAAACAAACAATCAAAAATTTTCTTCTTCATATTATTAGTATAGATAGATTTATTTCATCTATAGATAGATGGATTCTAAACATCCATTAGAAGGATAAAATAAAATACAATAAAAATATAGATTTTTCTCGGGTCTGACTAACTATTACTTGCGTTTAGTAAAATAAGTGTCAGGTCTCTTTTTTCCATGCGGTATCTTTATATTGGGGCTGTTATAATTTGAAATATATTTAATAGAACTGTTGACCGACTTTTTACTGTCATTTAATTCACGAGTGGTGTGGTGCTATGCTCATAGTAATAATATAATATGGTAATGGCGTCGAATGGAGCGCATCGAGCTGCGCACGAGCAGCGATACGGAACCCACTGCGAATTGGATATTATGCTTATATGATTGCAATTATCAAGTTCACTTTAGGTCAGAGATGCTCCATTTTGAATGCTAATGTGAGATTGCATCTGTGTATACTAGCCAAGAGCCAAAAGAAGCAATTGAAAGCCGTTAATACGAATTTATAGGAATATTTGAGATTTGGTTGTAATGGGAAAGGCAATAGGCTCCGAAACTGCTGGACCGTTTTGAAAAATTCTTTTACCATTAGAAGCCGACATTATCCGTGATGAACATAGGCTACTTTTTACCGCGGGAAAATGCTTCCATTCCTACGGGAAATCTAATATAAAAGTAAGTAATACCGCTCCACGGTAGATGGCGTTTTATACTTTTCAACGCGGACGAAGTCGCGAGCGCTAGTAATAAATAATTTGATTGATTTGACCGAAACCTACACTCGAGTTGACTTTCAATTGCTCTTGTAGTGTTTGTTTAAATTTGAATTAAGTATCATGATAAAAATAAATTATAACAGTATCAAATAATACAAAGATTATTACCTTACAAATTTTCATAAGCACATGAATTTACTTATTAAATAATATTTTTTTTAAGCTAAAAGTTCATAAAATAATTAGTTAACAGTACCCAGCTTAAACAAAGGTCAATAAAATTTGAAGATGTGACGTCATTGTACAAAAACATGTATGACACAATGACAATGACTTTTATTCGCTAAATAAAGGTGAATGTACCGAGGGGACAAAGTTTACTAAATGATAAGTTGCCTATCTAGTTGTTCACTTAAATAGGCACCTAAAAAAAATTCAGTGATTTGTTACTGAAAAAATTCAATACCAATCATATTTACCTAGTCAGTGGTTACAATGGTTACACTTTTTATTCCATTATTATTAATTAATTTTTATAGGTACGTCTGTATAGAAAAACGACGCTTTTCTATTACTAGTAGGTATCAGTTTAATAAATGAAGCATCTTATATTTAAATACTTAGATAACAAATTCAACTCTTAAAATCGGAATATTATTGTTCCCTATTGAGGTTCCTGTTTAATTCGAATAAACAGTTTTTTTTTTTTAATTTAATTTGTATGTACAGTCGGGGTAAGAAAAGGTTCGTCACCTTAAAGTCGAAATTTGCTTGCACCATGACAATAATAATTGTCAGTCATGCCAAAATTTCATTTCAAACGTATGTCAGTTGTCTGCTTTGTACTTTAATTTCAAAAGGTACTAAGAGTGTACGATTTTGATAAAGGAATGAATTTGAAAACTGGCGAAGGTTTTTGTACCCCGACTTTACCTAATTGAAACGAAGTGCCTGTTGAAAAAGTTACAGCAAGAATTTTCACTTTGAATGAATTAGATAGTGCTTGAAATTATATATGAACAGGCGTTTATATTTTTCCAACAACAATTTATTTTACACTAGCTGGCGCCCGCGACTTCGTCTGCATTGAAAAAAGAAAAAGTAGCATATCCTGTGTCCTATACGTCTAAATGTTTATGTACAAAGTTTCATGAAATTCAGTTAATTCGTTTAAGACTTATGGAGGAACTCTTTAGTGTTTACACGTCATGTTTTGAGTTGCTGTCTAATTTATTTAAATGTAATTTTTAATGACATTTTGAAAGTAACCTGTTTTGTGTGCCTTATTCAAAGAAATAAATAAATATAAAGAAACTTGTGTTAAATAATTTTAGCTTAATATTTTAATGATAAAAATAAAGATAATAGTACAAAATAATAATACAGAGAGTGGACTGATAATTAGTTTAAATGAAAACTATGTAATAAATACCTAGGTACCTTAGAGTGTTCTTTCTTTTGTTCTATTGTAGTTAGAACACTAGATAGTGTGCTATTGCTTAATGTTAGGGTGCTTATTTCTTTTTGTGTACAAAGTAGTATAATTAAATACCTGTCTAATCTAAAACTGTCTTAACAATACCTATTAATTATAACTAATTTCAACATTGTAACGTTTATCTATTTAGATTTTTTTTTCAACAGTAGGTATACGGGCAATAATATTCCATTCACACTTTTTGCTATGAAAATTTTATTTTTAATCGACTGTGTGCGTAAAATTTTTAATACTTTGAAATAAATATGTGTATAATAAATAATAATAATAAAAAAAAAAACACATAAATCCACAAAACACATTCCATGCAATTGCAATATTATGTGAAATACAATATCAATAAAAACAAGCGAAACCAGTCAAACATATATTGATTGCGTATAGTATGTGAGTAAAGGTAATAACACAGTGCATGCTATGCTATATCGCAACCAGCTTACGTGTCAGCGCGTCTCGTAGCGCGACCGAGAGCGATGTCAATGTGTTGCGCAGTGGTCCGTGATGTCGTTGGAACATTTTCATATCTACAAGGCAATGCTGTCTGTAGTTCATAGCTTCGCTTGTACACAGTGCAAGGTTTGTTAAAGATTTTTATTGTATTATAAATACAGTATTATTTAAAAATTGTTCATATATTTAAGGCAATGCTATCTGTAGTTCATAGCTTCGCTTTTATACAGTGCAAGGTTTATTTAAATATTTTTATTGTATTATAGAAACAGTATTATTTAAAAATTGTTCATATCTTTAAGGCAATGCTATCTGTAGATCATAGCTTCGCTTTTATACAGTGCAAGGTTTTTTTAAATATTTTTATAGCATTATAAATACAGTCATTATTTAAAAACTTAACCATAAATGAAGTTTTCAATTTGTTAAATATTAAGTACTGTGTGCTTAACATACTTACATAACTTACACAGACTAGATGTGCTTTCAGACATGCCTTTGATCTTTTAAGTAGATAATATCTACGTACTCTGTTCTTAAACTGATTTAAGACTGTTCATCAGATATTATTTTTCTTGGTATTTCCTTACAAAATACTAGCTAAATACGCTACGAATGCTCCATGCAGCTAATATGTATTAGTTGTAGATACTTACATGCAGGATGATCGTAGAGATACTGAACTCTTGTGCCCTCCAGAGTCCCTCCAGCTAATTTCGCAGAGAGGCTTTCCAGGAATTCCCTCACATTTTGAAGCTCGGAACGGGACTCGCTGGGTCCAGCGCTGTCTGGACTTTCGCATTCTTCTTCTATAAATACACATGACTTTGAAAAATAGTGGTAAATATACGCCGTCTCTGCAGTAATAACCAAAGGAGCAGACAATTTTATTCCAGTAGCATGAATAGCTTGGCCTTGGGAAACATTTATTAGGAAATTATAAAAAAATATAAAAGTTATAAAGGAATAATCACATGTTAAAAATTGTAGTCCTTCAACTGTTTAACTGTGCTGCGTGACATACCTACCTAATAAAAAAATATTTATTATTTTATTTAGGTATATTGTATCTACATATATTTGAAAGAGGGCGTCGATACTATTCTAACACTAACAGGTGCTCGCAACTTCCCCCGCGTTGTCAAATGAAAAATATTATAACACCTGAGAAAATATCTTACGAGTACATCTTTATCGCTGTGACGACGCGACGGTGGTGCCAATTTTTTTGAATTTTTAGACGGCAAACTTTCATGTGCTACTGTTTTTTCGTCCAGTGACCCCGTTCAGCAAAGATAGTAACTTAATTGATAACATAATTAATAAAATAAATAAGAATAATTACCAATCTGCTCCAGCTTGTCTGTGCTGATTGACCAGGGCATTAGTGTAACAGCTCGTTGTATTTGCCTCAGGAACCAAGCACCAGACTCGAACTTCACCGGCCTGTGGAATTTGTGGAAAACTTTAGGTTAATCTTAATGAAATTTACCTACAATATACAATTTTTTTTTTATAATAAAGTGCCTGTCTGTTCGCGATAAACTCAAAAACTACTGCATCGATTTTCATGCTGGTATATAATTTGCATCCTTACGAAGCCGGCCACAGGCCGCAAATGTATATTATATACTTGACAATATTGAACAAAATTATCGTATTTTGTTTAACAAATAAATTGTATATTACTAACTTGTGATATTGACAAATGCAGGGCACTATTCCGCCTTCGAAGTTACCGCCGCATTCTGGACATACGCCATCCTTGGTAGACGTCAAACATCGTCCCGAACGGCCTTGGTCATTTCTGAAATAAGAAAAAATATGAGGCGATTAAAAATTATATAAGGCTTTTACTTTTTAGTGATTAACCAATATTTTTATTGATATTTATTAATAATAAATCAGGAATAATATTAATTATTTACAACGTCTTTATTTACAAGCGCTCGATCAAAATGTTTTTTAATGTTTCCGATTTTTCTCTTCATTTGAAAAAAACATTGGTCCTACCGTTCTTGAGTAACACATTTAGCGATTCATTTTATTTAATACTAGCTGGTGCTCGCGACTTCGTCCGCGTAGAAAAGTATAAAACGCCATCTACCGTATTTTGGATAGATGGCACTATCTCCCGGGCCAAGCTTTTATTTTAGATTTCCCGTATGAATGAAGCATTTTCCCGCAATAAAAAGTATCCTATGTTCATCACGGATAATGTCGGCTTCTAATGGTTAAAGAATTTTTCAAATCGGTCCAGTAGTTTCGGAGCCTATTCTATACAAACAAACAAACAATCAAATCTTTCCTCTTTATAATATTAGTATAGATAGATATTATCATATAAATGATTTATATAAAAAAATCAAAATTGATTACATTATAAAATCTATCTTTTACTGGATTTGCATAACGCCGAAATATGGCATTAATTGCATCAGTATGACATCAGATGCAATGCATAGCTTGGAGCTCGTTAGTTACAAAACTGCAATTTCATAACTTTATCCTACTGAACTGGTCTTAACAAGTTCTAACTAAAAATTAGACTCAGATCAAAAAGTTAGTCATTATGCATATCTTAGTGGATCTAGCAAGCATTATGTCATAATGCGTCATCTTTATAATTAACATACAAAAAGACAAAATATAGATATTTTTATTTTTACACTATTCATTGAAATTACAATTAACTAGCGATCCAACCCTGACTTAGCACGGATACAGTTTTCCGGTCAATTTTAAAAAAAATCATTTCTTCCACAGAATTTCCCAAGGAAAATTCGAAGAATTTTTTTTTAATCATTTATTTAAAGGATAATGGGACATTTTGGACCAACTTCTCAACAATGATGGAACCTTGATGGAACCTACGCCAAATGATTGCTTTTAGGCTATAATTAATTTTATACTATGGCAGCTAAGTTGAAATCAAGCGCGAACATAGTGTTTTCGTAGATTTTAAAACTAAACTAATTGAAATCATTCATATAATTAAAAAATATATATATAAAAACATGTGTTTTGACCCTTTCTTTGTCTACATACTTACATTCGCCTATTGATTTTTATTTATATAGATACTAAAACAAATGTAACAGTTCCTTTTTATGTTCACATTGATCTATAAATGTAATACTTTTATCATTTGTTTATCTGGATGACGTTACGGTTTGTATATTATTAAAAATATTATTGTAGTTATGAGTATTGAAATAAATAATGTTTAAAAAATCAATCATGATAAATCAATGTATCAACATAAACATTGTTTTTTTAAATATAAAACACAATAAGTATGCTACTAGCTCCCAAAGTACTTTTATATTGTTGAGAGCTCTAAAACACAATGTTCGCGCTAGATTTTGACTTGGCTGCCATAGTATAAATTAAATAAAACCCCAAAAGCTTTTAAATGACATGAGTTTTATCACTGTTAAGCATTGGTCCAGACTCCATGGTTACTAATTTGCCCATGATCCTTTTCTCTGTGAGGTTAGAGAGGGCAAACATGATGCTGTTAACACGTTGTTAGGTAACAAAATTTTCTTCTAGCTAACTTCAAAGACTATGCAATGTTTTTCAAAACTTAGAAATATATCGAATTTAAAAAAAAACGTAGGTATACATTAACATATAATATATATATATATATATATATATATATATACATTTTTTTATAAACTTAACAAGGTTATTGTTACATTTGGTTAGGTGTCAGTTTCGGTCACTAAAACAATGGCATCTAAAAATGCCCTTGAGCTGTTAATGTTTTTTTGAGATTAACTTAAAAAACTAGCAATAGTACATTATAATGGCTGGCGTTATATTTATTTTTAAACACAGAAGACACTGTTATAATATTATATTGGTAAGTAAATTAGAAAAGTACATATTTATATTACTTACTTCAAGTGCAATTTTATCTTCAATTTTAACAGAGGTATTTATTTACTAGTTGTGAAAATATATTACAATTTTCTTTCTAAATACAATTTTCATAACAATTTTAATATATTATGTAGTTTATGGGGAAAAATAGTCCAAGAGTGTCAATTTTTTGTATGGCACATAACTTTACGTAGAATAGTTATGAAATTTTCGTCAGTCAACATAACTGCGCGAAGGTTGTACATTTCATAATTTGTGGATAGATCTACGGCACGCAAACAGAATTATATTCATTATCCATAAATATGCAATGATGTTTCTCAAGCGAATTATTTACATGGAATTGGTTGAATTAAGTATAACAATTTGTCTCGAATCGAGCCACGCAACTTGAAGATAAACAAAGTCGCTCCCTGTCTGTCTGTCCCTATGTATGCTTAGATCTTTAAAACTACGCAACGGATTTTTATGTGGTTTTTTTTAATAGATAGAGTGATTCAAGAGGAAGCTTTTAGTATATAATTTTTAACGCGGGCGAAGTCGCGGGCACCAGCTATCTACTAAAAATACAACCCCTGAAAATTTTATAACAGCAAAAATGTCTTAGAGTCAGGCGCTACACATGCCTTACTTTTAACGCGGGCAAAGTCGCGGGCACCAGCTAGTTTTATATATTATTTAACATACTTTGTAATTAAAAAGAACTTAAAAATTCTTTCAACTGCAGAAATCTATAGCTCAAAGCAAGCTGCAGGAATATAAGAGAGTAAAATAGGACGATCGCGGACGAAACCGTTGGCACCGGCTAGTTAGTTTAATTCTGAGTATAAATAAAGGATTTGCAGAAGAGAAAGGCTTAAGGGCTACTGGGCTACCTACATAATTATATTGCCTTGACACATCATGGGCTATTAAATGAAAGTGTTCAGTGAAGGTCGCCCTCTTATAGTAAAAGTGTATTGTTGAAATCAAAATAAGTTGACTGAACACATTGATTGCATGTTGCCCAATATGGGTGGGTTTTCGGATTGAGCCTCCCATTGGCCACTCACCGGAGCAAGGTCGACATCTTGTTTTAAATTTTAACGTGTTTACCAACACAATAAAATGTGATGTCTCGCCAAAAAGTATACAATTTATAAATGACTAGCTGTTGCACGCGACTTCGCCCGCGTAACTTTATAAAATACAAACAAACAATCAAAACTTTCCTCTTTATAATATTAGTATAGATAATACATTCGTGTCTGTGAAACCATGGAAATACACATACAAAATTTCAACTCAATCGGTCAAGCCGTTTAGTTGACATACCGACAGCAGCGCCACCTACCGGGTCCAATTGTATTTTTAAATCATCCAGGAAACCATCGAAATACCGAAATAGAAATCGGTTAAACCGTTTAGAACTTATGTGAAAAAGATAAGTACGGAAGGATAATTCTTACTACCCTGTCCTATTACCCGTTTTCCCGTAGGAATGAAGCATTTCCCGCGGTAAAAAGTAGCCTATGTTCATCACGGATAATGTCGGCTTCTATTGGTAAAAGAATTTTTCAAATCGGTCCAGTAGTTTCAGAGCCTATTCTATACAAACAAACAATTAAATCTTTCCTCTCTATAATATTAGTATAGACTAGCTGGTGCCCGCGATTTCGCCCGCGTAACTTTGTAAATTATACTAAAACCTTCTTCGAGAACCACTCTATCCATTGGTGAGAACAGCATGAAAATCGGTGCAGTAGTTTTTGAGTTTATCGCGAACAGACCGACAGAAGCGGCAGAGGACTTTGTTTCATACAATGTTAATATGTAGTGATTATTACGCAAAAGTTTCTCAGAATTCTGGTCTCTGCTGCTGGCTATATTACTTTCTGATTTTGATGAAACTCTGTTTAAGGTTTACTGTTGTGTATTATGATCACGAGTTTTTGTCACCTGTTATTGTAAGTCGATAAAATTGGAATAATTGTAGGAACTTTGGAAATTCTTTTAAATAAAATACAAGAGAGAAAAGATATTTTTTTATTATAATTTTAAGGTAACTTAGTAATAACATTTTTTTTTTTATGTAATCAAGGCAGCGCTTGGCCGCGATCTCACTTGATGTTAGGTGCAGATGCGGCCAAAGATGGATCACGCTTACCTAGTAAGTGCCCATTTACCCTAGACTTGAAGACCCCGAGGTTGTAATTTTGGGGAAACACGGACGCAGGCAATGAGTTCCACTCCTTAGCAGTTCGGACAAGGAAGGTGGAACTATAACGCTTCGTGCGTGACCGGGGAACATCAACCACGAAGGGATGAAACCCCCGCCCGCGCCTCGTGTTCCGCAAGTGGAACGGCTCTGGCCGGATCAGATCCCATAGGATGGACGCACATTCTCCGTGGTGTAGACGATAGAAAACCGATAGGCATGCTACTGTACGACGATGCTGCAGGCTTTGAAGCATCATAACATCATCAGCCTAACATAAGCGCGTATTCGTGTATCATCTGGTTTTACTTTGTTTTCTGGCAACGGTAGCCAGCCACCTCACACTAGGTGTTATGTTTTGTTTAATAACTCTTTTTAACAAAAAAAAAAAAAACTGACTTCAAACCGTCTCATGGTCTTTTCTCATGGATTCCATTGTCAGAACTGGACCAAATTGAAAAGGGGCCACACGGAAAGCACCAGCTTTCAAATAAAGAAAGAATCATCAAAATCGTTTCACCCAGTCGAAAGTTATGAGGTATCAAACATTAAAAAAGTCGAATTGAGAGAATTGAGAAGAGAATTGAGAATTTTTTGGAAGTCGGTTGAAAATAATTTATTAAATCATTATTTTATTGTCAGTAATATTTATTAAAACTATTAAAACACTTCTACTACATACAAATTCCTACGAAGATTTGTTTTAAGTCAACCCATGCTAGAATAATATTTCAAAATCAACTACGCATGAATCCTCACAATTACTGTACAATTATGAAATAATATTTAATTAAATACACGTCATAAATTAAAGTCAAATTAAGTGAATATAATTAGATAAACTTAATTGCTTATTACGAAGCTTAACTCACCTTGTAACGGTTTTTGGGTGTTTAATTTGAACATAATGATACATGTTTAATTTTCCAATGTTCACCAGATGCCAGTCAATTTTACTTAGTAATTAAAATAAAAAAAAAATATATATTAAAATTAAATATTATTTGCGCAATACACATTAATTCATTTAATGTGTTATTATTAGGATCTAGTACTTAGACCCTCAATCAATACTAATAATAAATCTGTAGGGGTCGGTCATGGAGTAATTTACTTTGTTTTCAGAAATATCGTGTATATAGGCTCTATACATGATACTGAAACTAAATTGACCATTTTTGAATTTTTTTTCACGTATGTATGTATGATTGTATTGGTCCGTAAGCCAGGCACTAATTTCGTCAATGATTTCCTCCCAGTCCATAATTTGTAAGATGCCTGAGAGAGTTGTATCATGATGCGTTGTGAACGTCAGCTGCGGCTCCGATGGTGGGTTGAGCAGTGGTAGCCCGTTACACTTTCAGAGCATCAGCTGACAAGCATTCCACCAAGATATAGCCAGCTGACTTTTTTATTTATTAACAGTAATACATAAACTATCATCTGATAAATTTTCTATTGGGAGGTAATCACTGAACACGTATATATTAGTGTGACCTGCAGACGCATAATTCACCATTTTATAAATAGCTGACAATTTTGTTTCTTCAAAATATTAGGCTAACTATAATTTGATGAATTTTTAATCGGAAATAAATGATTAATTTTTTTTTTATTATGTGCGTGGGCGGCTACCACTCTACTGCTCAACCCACTATCGGAGCCGCAGCTGACGTTCACAACGCTTCATGATACAACTCTCTCAGTCATTTTACGAGTCATCGACTGGGAGGAAATTGGTCATGAAAATCTATGGCTCATGGACCATATGTATGTTCCTCCATCACTCCCAAAAGAATTAATTGATTTTCATGAAACTTGGTAGATAAACATTTAGAAGTACGGGACACGTGATAGGCTACTTTTTATAATTTTTAACGCGGACGAAGTCGCGGGCAACAGCTAGTATTTAATATTATTGAAAGTGAGTAACCAAAAGAAATAGAAAAAATATTTTTTTAGATTCTAATAATTTTAGTATTATCATGTTTCATATAATGACATTTTAAATTATACATTTAAAAAAATTGGAAAAATGCCCCTATTTTCGAAATGATTATAGTCGATAACTACTATATAGTGGGTGGTGATATAATTAGTAAAATTAATTGAAAGAAAATTAGTTTCAAAATCTTTATTATTTTATAAATTTGTAAACGCCTTTTTTTTTTGTTAAAGTTTGCAGAGTAGTTCAGTAGTTAACACATAAAAACCTTGTTTACAAAATATAAATGTATTGTGACGTAAACTAAGACTTTGGGTTAAGGTCACCGTATGTTGAATTATACAAACAGATGTATTTTATTAACATAATGAACAGTTTTTTGTTTTCTGAACACAATTGTGTCATTCAGGTCGAAAAAAAAGGTAATAAAAAAATATAATTTTTCGTTCGAACATTTAAAAACACCGATCTCTTATAATAAGAGATCTGTTAAAGTATTTTGGTAACCACGATAAAATAAGTAAATAACTTAAAAATATTGAACCTGATCTTGAACCTGACTTTCCTAAGTTGTGTAACGGAGTTACTTAGTGTGTGAAGTTTAATAAATTTCAACTTTGTAGTATAACTTGTATAAGTTTTAGACATATTTTGCTGAAATTTTACGTGCGTTGCGTGTCTAATTTGTTTTGGTTTTAAGGAATGTTGAGTTTTCGACTTATGTATGATCACGCATAACTTTTGACAGGGTGGTCCGATTTTGATAATTCTTTTTTTATTTGAAAGGGTGCACCCCCAAGGGGGTCGCATTTTAATTTGAAAAAATAATTCCAACCCTAAGGGTAGGAAAACAGGGGATGATTGATTGTTCACTCACCGATTGTAGCGTATAACCACGCATAACTTTTTACAGAGTAGTCCGATTTTGATAATTCTTTCTTTAATTTAATAATCTTAATGGGTATACCTCGAAGTTGGTCTTGTATAAATTTGGAAAAAATATTCCTACCCTAAGGGTGGGAAAATTAAAAATTAAGCATGTAGAAAATATTAGATTATAGCCACAAAAAAATATAAAATAAAACTTAAAAAAAAAAAATAAACCGCCGAAAAAACTGAAAAGCATAAAATAATCTTATTATCATTTTACCTAAGTAATTTTGAGTCGGCGCCAAACAAGCAAAAATTACGTAAAGAGTGATGCGCGGCGGCGACTCAAAATTACTTAGGTAAAATGATAATAAGATTATTTTATGCTTTAAAGTTTTTTCGGCGGTTTTATTTTTTGTTAAAAAGTTTTTAATAACAAGAAATGGAACACCGCCTATTTTTTCTATTTATTCATGCGGGTGAAGCCACGATCAAAACACAATTCCAATAGACATTGTATTCCGTCAATATTAACATTAATTTACATTTAAAAAAAAGCTAGTTTTGTTTTCGATTTTAAATAAAAATAGCTGTTGAATATCAGTTTGAATTGTAAGTACGTTACATTTAAGTTAAGGTATACCTACTTACTTAGATACTGCTATGAAATATTAAACAAAATGTAACGAACTACTTGCTATTCTTGATATTAAAAAAATAATCTAAGAACATATTGCCTAGATGTTTTAATAGTTATTCTGCTGTCAGTGGCGATTACAAATAAAAAAATACATATAAAGTTTTCTTCGGAATCACACTTTTCAATTATATGCTCCTTATCTCGAGTCAAAAGGACATTTTACTGACCTACAGAAATTATTGTGATAATAAAATTATTGTTGCGACTTAGTGATAATACTCGTAACATCTTTACAAAGTCGTCATATTGTTTACATAACATAACATGATTTGCATTGAGAAATGCAAATTATGGGATGATTATGCGAATATCAAACTAATATTATAAAGAGATAGATTCATTCCCTCTTTGAGAGACATATTTAATAGACCACGTCAGTCAAGAATGTCAGTCTAGTAAAGAATGTCTAGCTTTTAATCAAAAAGCTGTGCCCGATTGTATAATAAATTATCATAATTTTTATAAACAATTAAAAGAGGCAAGAAATTAACAAAAACACAAGATAACTGCTTCGCAATGTCACATTTTATTTTGTTATTTATATATTTTTCTTCTATTGGATTTTTGACTCAACTTATTGCCTTATCAATATTTTCTACAGATTTTTAATGAACATTGTGCAGTACAGTCCCACTTTTCACTAATTGCAAACTCGTCTACTTAGAATTCTTAATATATAAAGGAAATCCTTAAAATACTCGTAGATTATTTATCAGATACACTGTCTCTATGAAGAAAATGCATCACTCTCACGCCCGTCACGGTTTTATAATCACAAAAAAAATACACTTATCACATTTCTATCACAATCACTCATCATCCAAATCGAACCATAGCGACGTAACGCTCCTCGAAGTCCGACTCCTGGCCTGCTCCTCTGTTATTATCCTCAGCACAACCACTTCCATCATGCACAGCGCGAAGAATATCAGAAATATTGCGAAGTTTGAGCCCTGATGGTGGAACTGGAAGTTGTTGGGGATGGGCCCTGGCGGTGGCCAGGCTGCGACTCCGCGAGGCAAGAGGCTTGGCACAGATGAGGCGATCATTTCGAATCACATAACTCGCTTGGAGCTATTCGATTTTATGAGTCAACAGGCGCCGGCGCCGGTGAGTGGCTTAGCAATTAATGTGTGCTAATTGTTTGAATCCGATGTGTAAAATGTAAGGCGGGCGTCTCACGACGCCGTGAGAACGCCAATGCAAGCGGTGTACCGCGAACGCTGTTGCAAGGCCCACTCTCCGAAACATGATCGCTTTAGTTAGAATCCCGACGAAGTTGGGAAATGGTTTAGCGGGTGAACGCAACGTTTATGCGGTCAAGGATAGCGTCCACTGCGCTCCATGTGCGGTGACCTTTACGTTAACACTTTTTTCATAATATGTAATATTAATTTATATTTTATCTATATAAACTTTAACAAGTTTATACACGTATTTAGTATTCGTTAAAAACAATAAAATTAAATTAATCTACTACTGACCGGTTCGGAAAGCTGTTTTGGAGGGAAGAAACTGGTAACAAACTTATGGAGGTTGCTCTTTTCAAATATTATATCTTAATATAAAATTTAAATTAGTATAAAATTTCAAATAAAAGGCAGTCAATTTGTAAAAAAAAAAATCATTTGATAGTTTGCTACATTGCCAGTTTTGACACACGATGCTGATACGTTCACCCTGACGAAATGTCTCTTCAGCAAATCCGTTGACATAGCCCAAAGAATCAGACAGTTGAAGTAGACGATAGGTTCGCCTAAACAGATAGATCTAACAGACCATTATATGACGGCCAGTATGATGGTAGGTGGCTATCGTCGCCTATAATATAGTGATGTGCCGGATATCCGTATCCGTATCCGAGGATATCCGAGGGAGAAGAGAGATCCGTATCCGTTACTTTTTGGCGGATCTTTTTTCGGATCTTTATTGCCCTTATTAATTTTTAATTCATAGCTCAAATTCTACATATTATTATAGGTGATTAGATAGCAATGAAAAACTATTAAATTCCATTCAGATTATTTTTTATTTCTTAAAATTACGCGTCAAGTGGCGGGCGTCAACTATCGCTTCAAGGTCACGCGCACCGACACAAATTGAGTAAGAAAGTTAAGATCCGTATCCGTATCCGTATCCGTATCCGTATCCGTATCCGTATCCGCGGATCTAAATTTGTAACGATCCGGCACATCACTATACAACCAATAGGGTTAAGAATTAGGAATTAGGATAGGAAAACTGATTCTGACATCTCTCTTACTCTCTCGTCGTACTCGAGTCTAACTGGCCAGTGTTGTAACGACTATTTTACTATCGTATTACTCAAGCTTAAACCAGTATTTCTGCAGTAGAACAAATATCTAAATGTCTAAGTTGCGCGATAGTAATATCATTTTATTCCTACGTCTGTTCGTATCACATATTTCAAAATGAAATGTGTTGCACATTCACAGGTATGAAGGCCAATTGCGAAATGATTTGTTATGATAAGGGGCATCATAATAATTACGATGTGCCTAATTTCGTTAAAACATCAGTTAGGTATCTTCGAATAATTAAATTAGTTATCGTGGTTAACCTGTGTTTCCGAGCTCATATAACCCTAATCTTTTCAAAGTTCGAGTGAATAGGCATATTCTGGGTGAGCTCGCTCCATCATAGGCCTCATCCTTGCTACTCAGCTGGTTGTTGGCCAAGAGCAAACCCATCTCTAATAAAAAAAAAAAAAAAAAAAAAAAAAAAACCTATAATATATTTTTTAAGAAAATAGAAAAAAAAAATTTTTTTTTAGTTCATGCGTAGTTATTTGTTATTTAACTCTCATGGTCTCATTGTCTTTTTTCATGGATGCCGTTGTCAGAACTGGACCAAATTAAAATGGGACCACACGGGCAGCACTAGCTTTCAAATAAAAAAAGAATCATCAAAATCGTTTCACCCAGTCGGAAGTTCTGAGTTAACAAACATTAAAAAAAGAAGTCGGTTGAAAAAAAAAATACAGTCGAATTGAGGAACCTCCTCCTTTTTTGGAAGTCGGTTAAAAATTAAGAAAAATGAATCATCGATATTTTCCCCACAAGCGTCGACACATGACGACGCGTTGCCACGCGACGACCGCGTCGCTTTACGACGTCCACTATTGGAAAACCTTTTTACACGCTACATTTCTGAATCTCTATTAAAATAGGCAATTGTAATTGACATTTTTGACATGAATTAATTACATGACACAACAATTATGATTATGACAATATTACTGAGTTGGATGTCTGGTTAAAATTTAAATAATTTTACTGTTGAAATGTTCATACATGTAGTTTACAAAGATACGCCTGAACTATCGGATGCATCTACCACAAGTAGATTTTCATCGGACGCTGATTTGGCTATAGAGAAAACGTTGCTTGTAAACCCGAAGTGTCCTGTGAGAATCATTTTGGAGTACATAAGGAAACAGTGCAAACTAGGTGGGTTGGTAAAGTTTATCCAAAAACGAATGGGGTTTCAATATTAATGACATTTCTGAATAATACCAATTTCGGTTCAGGTTGTTACACTAATTTCGATCTCTGCGAAGAGAGCGGCCTCCTCCTGGGACTGTTCAATATGCCAACATATTCATATGCTACAGAACAATTTCAACATAAGAAGACTTATTACTTAGTTGTATTTAAAACGGTAGGTTAAATATATTATATTTTACTTTTATTTAAAAAAAAAATAGAAGCAGAGGCAGGTCAAAAAGGGTTTTCTGATTTCGCGCGAAGACAGGACGCAGGTAACGCGAAGTCCAATGAGTCTGACAATCGATTTTAGTCAATGATATCCCCCAAATATAGCTCACTAGACAAATACGGCATTGTTTTTATTTTTTTTGATATCCTTAAAAATGTCCGAGTTATAAGCGTTCAAAGTACGCCCGCCACCCAAATTTTTTATACTCGCGAGCTTTGATGACATAGTAAAAAGATAGATTTGTATGTTTGTAATTAATTAACTCGAAAACTACTGGACCGATTTTAAAAATTCTTTCACCTATAGAAAGCTACGTTATCAGCGCGTTACACAAGATTTATTGTTTGGTCCCATAATGTCAGAGTTTCAAATGGTCAGATTTTCAAACCGCAAAGTACACTTTGCATGCGAAACGCAGCGTCAAGTGTGCCCTCACTACTAAATATACACTTATCTGCCTCCCTTGGGTATTTCTAGTTAAATATGACCTAGGTCATAACTATTACTTAATCTGTGCCTAGGTCAAAGACGTGGCTAACATATTTGTAAATACAAACGGAACCGTGTATTCTTTTTTCAGGGCACGGACAAAAGAATGTCGATTCTTCCCCAGTTGAACAGAGATAATTTGTTTTACAACGAACTTAAGGAGAAGGTGAGGAAGTGTTTGGCTGGTGAACTAAGTTCGGCGGCCCCAACCCCGACTCCACCGAAAAGTGTTACGACGACCACGGGAAAAGCAAAGAAATAAAGTATTCTTTAAGTTACCAGAATTTAGGCTTTATGTAAACGTCGAATTAATGTAAACTTTGACTTTTCGACTTAACCTCACATTAAAAAAAAAATATTTTGAAATATTCATTGAATACATTTGTTTAAAAAATCTTCTAGTCTATTATTAAATCATATTTGCATTCAAATTTTACAAGTTGTGAATTAACATGTTCAACGCCTGTAAAATTTACTACGGCAATTTGTTTCAAAACATAAAGAACTTCGAATTATGTATAATGTAAACTTTGACTTTTCAACTTAACCTCACATTAAAAAAATCATTTTGAAATTTTCATTGAATACATTTTAGCCTATTAATAAACCATATTTGCATTCAAATTTTATAAGTTGTGAATTAACACGTTCAACGCCTGCAAAATTTACTATGGCAATTTGTTTCAAAACGTAAAGACCAATTGTGTAACTTATTGTGATAAAATATACGAGCTGGTGCCCACAACTTCGTCCGCGTTGAAAAAGAAAAATGTAGCCTATCCTATGTCCTGTACGTCTAAAAATTTATATAACAAGTTACATGAAAATCAGTTAATTCGTTTAAGAGTTATGGAGGAACATACACACATACAATACCTACATTTACAGATTTATTATCATTATTTTGATTGATTAAAAGTTAGTTTTGAATCTATGTCAACGAAGTCGCGAGGAAAATGTAATGTAATGGGAAATTATAGTGGTAGTGAACTTAAACTCCAAATGAGTATTGTTCTATCTATTGGGTTGGGTCTCTACCACCGGATGTAGCACGTGGATCCATCCACACGAACGGACCGACGCGTGCGCAGGAAGTAAAGATCATTCGATGAATAACAAAACGAGTTGACGCATCGCGACAAATTATTTATTATGTAATGGGACATACAGGTGCGTATAAAAATGCCTTTTTGTATAATGTTAAAATTTTTCGCGATTTACGCCGCTATGAAAAATTAATTTTGCATTTAGTTTCGAAAGCAGATTTTTTTGGTAACTACGTTAAG
This sequence comes from Synanthedon vespiformis, assembly GCA_918317495.1. Taxonomy (NCBI): domain Eukaryota; kingdom Metazoa; phylum Arthropoda; class Insecta; order Lepidoptera; family Sesiidae; genus Synanthedon; species Synanthedon vespiformis. The sequence continues at coordinate 12,130,856 of OU906945.1, read as the reverse complement.
TAGTTGCGATGGAATAATGACCTTTTTAATACCAACAGCTGTCATTAAATGTCTAAATTACTCTTGTGGCGTACTCGTGGCTCTTAATAATGTCATTGACATTGTATTAAAAAAAGCCTCTCTGGGCTCTCTGGTCATTGTATACACACAAATTTCGCTACATTATTTTCATAATTATTGTATAAACTGCTGGCTGGTGCCCGCGACTTCGTCCGCGTTGAAAAAGAAAATATTATATGCGTTATGACATCGTTATCGCTGTGACGACAGTGGCGCCGCCACGCGACATTGGAGCTCAATTCTTTATATTTTTCAACCGACTTCCAAAACAGGAGGAGGTTCTCAATGCGACTGTAGTTTTTTTTTATGTTTGTTATCTCAGAACTTCTGACTGGGTGAAACGATTTTGATAATTTTTTTTATTTGAAAGTTGCTTCCCATATGGTCCCATTTCAATTTGGTGCAGTTCTGACAATGGCATCCATGAGAAAACGGTTTGAAGGTACCCTATGTTCTTTCTTGTATCCCTGACAAGGTGTATGCAAAATTTCATAATGTCGGTTGAGTAGTTAAGGCGTGAAAAGGTAACAGACAGACAAAGTTACTTTCGCATTTACCTATAAGTAAATGGATATAAAAATTCAGTGAAAAATGACATAACTAATGGTGAAAACCGCCTCAAAACCCATTGTTTGGTTTAGGAAACGTTAGCGGAAAGCTAAGAAACGACGAGTCTATTTTCCTATGCCTTATTAATTAATCCTACTATTATATGGTCGGCAGCGTATAGGTGATGGTAGCCACTTACCATCAAACGAACCATCAGGCTGTCTAACGACAGTTACGTGGAAATATTGGATTTAATCTCTACAAAATTATTGTAATACGACTTGAAAGACTCAAGAAGTCTTAAAGCACGTTCTAATGTTTTGTAAGTAAACGGTTATCATATTTAAAGTAAATTATGTGAAATATAAGCTTAGGTACCTACAAAAATATATACTTATTTGTAATTTATGCTATAACGAAACGAGTATAATGAAGAAATTTTATGTACTTAGATTATGCAATGTTGATAATTAATATTAACAATGTTATTGTTGCAAAAACTAAGAATATGTTACAATAAATGCTATCTAACATTTTTCTGTGTAATTAATATGATTCACACAGGATATTTGTTTGTTTAGCCTTGTTGTGTGCGTTTGAAAATGCATGCAGCATTTCTTTCTGTAATAAATGCAAAAATAATATTTTAGACGTGGCATGCATTATTGTATATTGGAATAAATTCAATAAATGGAAAGTGACACTATCCGGTACTTTTCACGCCTTAACTATTCAATAGAATATGATTATTTTAAAAGTATAATAGCAATAAAGATATCAGGCTTTAGATATATTGTATACTAGCTGGCGCCCGCGACTTCGTCTGCGTTGTAATAAACGACCAGCTAGTCTATATTAATTTTATTAATAGGTATTATGAAGAGAGAAGATTTGTATGTTTTTATGTATGTTTGTAATGATTAAACTTAAAAATTACTGTACCAATTTTAAAAATTCTTTCAACTATAGAAGGCTACGTTATCAGCGAGTAACAAAGGTCGCGGGAGAAGACGCGTGCAACAGCTAGTCTATACTAATATTATAAAGAGGAAAGATTTGTTTGTTTGTTTGTATAGAATATGCTCCGAAACTACTGGACCGATTTGAAAAATTCTTTTACAATTTGAAGCCGACATTATCTGTAATGAACATAGGCTACTTTTTACCGCGGGAAAAAGCTTAATTCTTACGGGAAAACGGGTAATAGGACAACGGGTAGTAAGAATTATCCTTCCGTACTTACCTTTTTCACATATAACTTCTAAACGGCTTGACCGATTGTGTTGAAATTTTGTATGTGTATGTCCATGGTTTCACAGACACGAATGTATTATATTTTATAAATTTACGCGGACGAAGTCGCGTGCAACAAGCTAGTAAGTAATAAAAGTGTATTTTGTTTCGGGACAAAAGATCGAAACACATTGCTATCGAGGCGATGATAAATACTTTCCTTAAGAATTGATCTATTAAATGTAAAAATAAATTTTCAGGTTCGTTATTTACATATAGTAGCTATGAAAGAGTCCTGTTAATTTATATGTTAGAAGGATTATTTCACATATAAGGGACTATTTCAGAATGTCAAGTCTGAAAGAGTCAAACGTCTAGGTACTTTTATAGCACCATAATACGGAACTCAACATACAGCTTGTGTGGTGTATGCGTATCGGTAAACCGGATACTCCATATGGTGTTTTCCATGTGTTTTCAGACAGATGGGACCCCTATTTGAATACAAACGGAATGTCTGTGCATTAGAGCAAAACGCCTCAGCTGGCTTTGCTGATGTGAAATAATACATCGACAAGTATTGCTTATTAAATATTTATGTCAAAAAAAAATAACATTTTTGGTAATTTTAAAAATTTTGTATTTGTAGAAAAATAATCGAGATATATATACGAAATCAATTTTTAAAAAAATATGCCATAATATTTTTTTTTTTTTAATTGGTTTTTTGTTTATAACATTTTGAATTAATTAAATATTTTAGATAATATTATTGTTAAATAAATAAAATTAAAAAAATTATAACACAAAAAATATAAATAATCTTAGAGAGTGAAGACCTTATATAATATACAATAATTATGTATAGGCATATAATTATTATAACAAAACGCTATGAGTAGATCCAGAAAGACCAACCTACTTAGTGCCTTTATAAATAAAACGTCTTTGGTGTTGGACCTTTTGGACACACTTAGTTTTTTAGTCGCAGGAAATGCCTAAAACATTGCACAATTGTTTTGTGACAGCGATTACGTGTTAATTGCAACTCTTTGTTGAGCTAAACTATTGTTCGCCAAATCGTAATTTTACACTCTATTTTTGCAAGTGCGTCCGTTTTGTCACTGGTTGAATATTTAGAAATTTCCTAAAAAATCCCACCTTGAATAAACATTCAAACTGATCCTGCTTTTGGTACAATATCACCAACAAAGGTAAACGCTGGTATACTCGTCAGTGTCCCAGTACTCGTCAGATTTTAGAAAACTACTAAATATACTTTTTTTATAAGACCTAACCAAAATTTTTTTATGGAAACATATTAATGGTAATCTATTGTACAATTTAAATAGCAATCCTTAGTGGTAAGTCTAATGGTGTCAGAGAAAAACTGCTTATAAATGGAGCACTCCCAAAATTTTTATTTATTGACTCGTTCAGGCTTAGTGCTTAGTAACTTTACTATCAAAACAAATCATAATCATGTAATCATAAAACGAATACCAGAAAGGCAACAAATGGATTTCATTTTTTGAAACGCAACAATAAACTAATGGTACTGAAAATTATAACGTTGATATATGTTTTTTATCGTTTTAAAGTATTATTATATCATTGTACCTTGCTGATCTAATTGTGGAAACATTACTAAATATATTTTTATATCTAAGTATATAATAGAAAGACCCCTACATCTTTTTTGTACCTTGGCTTAAGGATATTAATAAATTATTATGTAAGTATTTGTTATGTAAGTAAAATAAAGACACTGTCCACCTGTCTGTTTCTCCGCTGATTTCCTTTAAAAATCAAACTGATTCAGATACCGGTTTTATCTAATGGAAAGAGTGATAAACGAAGAAAGTTCGTGTACATAATTTAAAAAAAAAATGCACCGGTACGAAGCCGACGACGGCGGGTTTAGTTTTTAAATTAGCGACCACTCGAGAATACTAAGCAATAGTACCTAATAATCTAGAAAAAAATATTTTACATAAATAAATAAATAAATAAATATTAAAATCTATGTCTTTACCTGTAATATTCATCCAAATGTTCACCGAAAAATTTAAACACAAAAAACCGCACACACACACACAATTTAATTTATTGATAACACAAAAAGTCTCACTATAAATTAAGCTATATGCGACACGGTTTGCAGTTAAAATGACCAACCAAACGCTTGCGAGTTGGCGGCGATATGGTTCAATTGTCCATTCAAAAACCTCCCCTTGACATCAAGTGGAATTGATAATCATTGCACCGTAAAAACATGTGCTACTGGCCATCACACAACTCCATAGTTTTGTACCGCTATACTCGATTTAGCTACCGTGTCGCATCGACTCGTCAATCGATGTTTAACGGTTTTAGAACGTCATTTTTTTGGAAAAAAAAGAAGAAAAAAGCAAGCCCCTGTTGTCTGCTGTCTGCATGTCACGCTCCGTGTACTGTACACCAACTAATGCCAGTTTTGTTGAAATATGCAGTGCCACGCTCAGATACGGATGTGACGAAATAATTTTAACAATGCGCCCCAGTCAATATCCATGTGTTTTGCGCACAATTAATGTAATTAATTAGGTACCTAGATGCCCGAGTTAGTTTAATGGTGAACGCAAGGATTGGGAGCGTTTTATGTGGTTTTACTGGTTCAGTAATTCAGTAAGTAATAAATATGCAATTCACGGCTAAGTCTTACATATGAAAGCAAAATTTATAAAATTACCAAATCGAATCGCAAAGCCCATACATACATAGATAACTGTACCATAATAAATCCGTACATTGAAAATAGGAAGTAAGTTTTTTTTCTTATGTTAAGGTCGACAGACAGGCTGACGGTCCACTTGATGGTAGGTGGCTACCGTCGCCTATAACAAGCAACGCCACAAGTGCTACAACTGCGCTGCCGACCATAGAAGGATTAAGGATAAGGGATAAGGGAGGGATGGGGTGAGGGGCTCTGGCATCCCTTACTCACTCACCGGAACACATCACATATTGTGCTGTTATTTCACGGTGGTATTCTGTAAGGTGGTGGTTACAGCCGCCAGACGGGCCGCCCAAATGACTGCGAAACGCAGTGTGCCCTACCACAAGCTATTTGTCAACAAGCGCTATGTTATCGCAATGAAATGTCGAATAATGTTATAATAGACAATAAGTTATCTATCTCCAGCAGTGGACATCCTAACAATAAAGGATCAGGAATGGATAGGGAAATGGGCTCTGGCATCTTCCTTCCCTATTCCTTTTCGGAAGGATTCCTGCTGGTGTGGTGTGTTCGGATAAACGTCTTTATTATAGGTACCTATATAAAAAAACAAGGTTTTTTGTGTCAATAATGTAACTAAAAATTACAGTCAAAATGCACTAACAATCCAGGATAATTTATTAACAAATCATAATCCTCAGGGGAATTTTTGATATGAGTTTCTTGTGAGTAATATCGATAGGCGAAAGAAATTTTCTAATCCAACTCGCAAAAGAGGTGGAAAAGAATTTATTTCCTCAAATTATACAAAAATGGTAAGAGTAATTTAAAAAAAAAAAAACCACTCAGTGAGCCAAAGAAAATCAAAGGCTCCGATGGTTCCAAGAAGTTTATTATTAAACCGTGTATTACATACATTGTTGTTTATGTTAAGGCTATCTTTGAGGTCTTTGAAATAATATTAAAGATAATATTTAGATTTATTTAGATTGGATGCTAAGAAGCATCCAAGTTAGCTGCCCTAGATGTACAATTACTGCCATCTAACGATTAATTGACATAACACTGACAGGTTTGGAGCAAGCGCCATAAACAGTGTACAGTATTTTTACAAGCTTTTAACAAAAGGTGGCAGTGTAAGGCCAGAGACTAGCTGGTCTCATGTATGCTATATTTTAGTTTGGAATTTCACCAGTTTAGGCAACGCCGTAAAACGCAAACAAATTGAATATAACAATGCCGTCGAATAAAAATAAGACTACAGTTTTTTTAATGTTAAGATTGTTTAGTCCAGGACTATATATTTGTTCTAAATACGCTTATAACGCAATCACTCAAACTTCAGTTGAAATTATGGGTTGAAAATAATGTGAAATAGCGGTTAAATAGCTAATAAGTAAACGGCCAACCTTGACTTTGAATTGTAAATTGAAAAGACACCTGTAGCACTACCATGAGTTTATGACGACCGAAATCGCTAGCGAGAGATGAGCGAGAACGTAAAATATTTGTATGAAAAATTGTATAGCGTCTCTAGCGCTATACAATTTTTCATACAAATAACTAAAACCGGTACCATGAGTTACAAACTTGACTGATGCTCTCGAGAAATACCGTAACGTTAGTAGTTAAATCATTCACGTGCACATTGAAAGGTTCGTTATCGACAGAAGTAAACTAACGTAAGATTTCGATAGCAACTCATGGTAGTGCTACTGATTGCGTGATCTTGTGCCTGGAATGCATTTATATATTATGTCTGGAACCAAAGCTATTGATTAACCAAGAATGAAACCGAAACCATCAAAATAAAAAAAAAAAAATTAAATATTTTTTTATCAATTAGGTTTCTACAAGAAACTCTTATGATCGTCATTACAAATTTAAACCTACCAGGGTTTCGGAAAAAAGCCAAGATGACGATCCTGAGAAGAAACCCCGAAAGAAACATCTCGGCGTGGGAGTTCGCCATAACCCACCTGTCTTTCCCAAGCCGGTAAGTATCCTTGATGGATTCCTCAAAAAAGGGCGTACCTATGTCTTACTTATATAAGGTTAAACAAAAGTGAACTTACTTTGGCCACGTGATTCCATTGGCGAAGAGGTAGCACACCCCAGAAACGATTCCAGCCAAAAGTCCAAGGCTTACTCCAGCCGACAATGATAAGGTGTCCGGCATCGTTTGTGTTTGTCACACAATTTTTTCACTTCACTCACTTTTGTTATCACTATTTAAAAGTTTCACTACCTTTGATTGAAAAATGATAATTGTTTGTGCGAGTGTGTTTCTAGTTTCTACGCTATAAAATTGTTGTCACTAAGAAATGGAATAAAAATGTAAAAATACTTAAAAAATGGATGCGAATGAAAATAATGGTGCAATCATTTTAATCCCAAAATTTTATAAAAACTGAATACAGCACAAACTTTAAAAAATAGTATTAGCAACTTTCGAATGGCTTTTTCGATAAAAGTATAAGGACAATTTTAGTAGATAACTAGCTGCTGTCCGCGACTTCGCCCGCATAACTTTGTAAATTACATTCTAAAACCTTCCTCGAGAACCACTCTATCCATTGGTGAAAACAGCATGAAAATCGGTGCAGTAATTTTTGAGTTTATCGCAAACAGACGCGGCGGAGGACTATGTTTTATAATATGTAAGGATTACCTGATCCTGATTTTAGTTTGAGCTATTTTTATCGTAAAACTAATCGTTTGGCCAAAAAAAGAAACCATTTTTCGACCTTAGACCTTGAATAAAAAATTTTGCACACACGGTATCAATGGGGACTTTTAAGGGTTTCATTAGAGTGGTATCCTTTACGTGTCTACAAATTTTCAGCTTGTTGTGAATTATTAGGCTAAACCCACCCCTATTTTTTGGTCTAATTTGATCGGGCTATTAATTGATTTTGTAACTATAATGTCACATGTTTGACACTTATTTTTTATTAGATATGAGTAGCGAAGATGAGGCCTATATGATGGAGCGGGCTCACTTAGATGCCCATTCACTCGAACTTAGAAAAGATTTGGGTTATATGAGCTCGGAAACACAGACAGTATAGAATCTAATAGTATGCCATGTGATCCGTCTGTTTTGTTACAAACTAAACAGTTAGCCTTAGCTCTTCTTTAACTGGAAGTCCTGGGAATCTCCCATGACATAGAGATACTATAATAGCACCGTTGTAACACCCCGTTGTCTATTGTAACTCATTTTATCATCGCATCTCGTACAGGGATTGTGTGAAATTTAGGCTTAAGCAACGGATATTCAACTGTAGCACACATTTCCAACTTAGTTCGTAATAATATTATGCTGAAAAAAGTTATAAAGTTTCGTCAAAACCCGTTCATAACTTTTTGGGTCGAAATTTAGATTATCATACATTACCCACAAACTTTAGTAGTATTAAGGGTAATAATAATAAATAATGCAACACGAATTATGATTTTGTCGTTCTATAAAGGACATTGATTACGTATTCTGTATTCTGACACAAACAGAAATAAAAACAAATATATATATAGAAAAACAGACCAAAAAATATATTAACACATATTCAACAAGTGTGTCCACAGATAGATAACTTACATATAAGAGAGTTAGAACAGAAAATAAAGAAATAAAGTGAAACAAAAATCTCCGTTAGCTTAAACCAATATATTCTAGAAAATGTGGCTAAAATCACCAAAACTTAATATATTCAGCCATATATCAAGAGTGAGTGAGATTGTTGGCGAGCTGCCGGATTATCTGCGGACACAACTTGAATTTGAGACACGTTGTGCAATGTTTAATTAAATCACTTTTGACCATCAAAGTTTAAACAAAAAGTATAAATTCATTACCAGAGATTTTTAAATGACAAGTGGATTTCCGTTTCTGCCTAATATTATGAAGAGAAAATATTCGTATTTTTGTATTTTTGTTTTTCTATACTATATAAAGAGGAAAGATTTGATTATTTGTTTGTACAGAATAGGCTCCGAAACTACTGGACCGATTTGAAAAATTCTTTTACCATTAGAAGCCGACATTATCTGTGATGAACATAGGCTACTTTTTAGCGCGGGAAAATGCTTCATTCCTACGGAAAATCTAAAATAAAAGTAAATACTAGCTAGCGACTTGGCCCGGGAAATAGCGCCATCTATCCAAATCAGGTGAAACCTCGTAGAGATATATTATTTTGATGGGTGAAAAGACTAACATGACAACTGCTTGGTGATATTCCACGGTAGATGGCATTTTATACTTTTCAACGCGGACGAATAATGAATAAACACAAAAACTACTAGACCGATATTAAAAAGTTACGCGGGCGAAGAAGCATGCAACAGCTAATAAGTAGTCACCTTCACAAATATTAAATGCTTGTGCATAATATATTGTATACTAGTGGGTGCCCGCGACTTCGTTCTCGTTGAAAAAGAAAATATATGCTAGCTTGACCCGGGCAAACGTTATTTTGCAACTATCACTTACCTACCGAAAAAAATTCTTAAAAATCGGTCTTAGAGATCGGACCTCATACTACAACAAAATTCTGAACGCACCTATAAATATTTGACAACCAAGTGACAATTTTAGACAAAATACATCAATAATGTTTCACAGCTAGGAACATTTTGTGTAATGTCATCTCATGTCTTCTTATATCGCTGTGACGACGATGGCGCCGCCATGTGACAGTAGCGCCCAATTATTTATGTTTTTATATGATCCCTCGGGAATACTTAGTCCTTTTTTTCTGGATGAAAGGTACCCTATGTCCTTTCTGGTGTCCCAGACAACGTGTATGCAAAATTTAATGGTGATCGGTTCAGTAGTTTTTGCGTGAAAGCGAGACAGACAGACAGACAGAGTTACTTTCGCATTTATAATATTAGTATGGATAATACTTAAACTACATAACTTTCATACAGATTCATACAGAACATACAGATTTACAGTGTTGAATTTAAATAAATGTGAAAGAAGATTATTGCTTTATTACTCTGTTGTCGAGGGTAAAGATGAACCTGAAAGATCAGAGGAGAACCTATTTGACCCTATCAGTAGGTCACGATCAAAGTTAACTTCAAGCTCAAGTGTTTAGCTATCAGTTATTAATTAGTTTGGCCTTTCATGTAGCAGCTATCAAGTAACCGCTCCGAAGTTAGTAAGGTCCTTTCCTGTAATAGATTGTATGCGGGTTATTCTCATTACAAACTGATTATCTATGAGATTGTTTGGTAATATATAAAGTAGGCTCATTGTGTCTTAATTCGAAACGAGTGAGACGAAATGGCCGCTTGATGGTAGATGGTTACCGTCGCTTATAACACAAGTAACACCACAAGAGCTACCAAGTGCTTTGTCGAGAAATTCAACAGCACACGTGCTGTTACGGTGGTATTCTGTTATGATATGGGTATTCCCGAATGAGTGCGAAATGCAGGCCAATGACTAACATAAGATTTTATTTACTTCGATTCTATTCAAAATTTAGATTAAAATTAGTTTTCTTTTGTAATTTTTCCTTCAAGACACTAAATACACACTAAAATTAACCGGTTTGTAATAGTCGTCTATTTCCACTAGTTAAATCAATTGAACTAGTGAGAATTTTAATCATAAGTACCTATATTTTTTAAATCTATACCAATATATAAAGCTTAGAGAGTTAGTTTGTTTATACGCGCTAATCTCAGAAACTACTGGTTCGAATTGAAAAATTCTTTTTGTGTTAGATAGTCCATTTATCGAGGAAGGTTATAGGCTATAGAGAACGCGGACGAAGTCGCGAACACCAGCTAGTATAACAATAACCATCAAATGGACCGCAAGTCTGTCTCTGGGGCAATTAAGAAACATTCTGCTAATGTTTACATCTTTAAACTTATGCCGTGGGGCAAGAGGATCTCATTATGGGCCTGTTTTCACTAGCACAACAAAACACGTAAAAGTTTAAATCTTTTGTAAATATAATACATCATCAATACTAATAATAAATCTGTAGGGGTCGGTCATGTAGTAATTTACTTTGTTTTCAGAAATATCGTGTATATAGGTTCTATACATGATACTGAAACTAAATTGACCATTTTTAGAATTTTTTTTGTATTGTATGTATGTATGTTCCTCCATTACTCTGAAACACGTGATAGGCTACTTTTTATCTTTTTTACCGCGGACGAAGTCGCGGGCAACAGCTAGTATATAGTATGAGTGCGTAATGTAACCAGAGTTTAATTAAAAAAAAAAAAGAAAAAATTCTTACTAGAAAAGTTAACTAGTACACAAAGATAACGATAGAAAATTAAACACTGTTATCTTAAAAGATAAAATTATTCTTAAAAATAAGCATTAATTTGATCTACCGCAATTTTAAATTTTAACTTACAAATATTTGTTGAGTAGTACTTTATTGTCGTGACGTAATATTTGTTTTTATTTTATGTCAAGACAAGCTAACGGTTCATTTGTTTGTAGGTGGCTACCGTCGCCAATAACACAAGCAACACATGCACTGCCGACCTAGGATTAAGGATAAGGATATGGATATGGATACTCACTCACTTTTACGTACATAACTCTTTTTAACAAAAAAAAAAACCGACTTCAAACCGTTTTCTCATGGATGCCATTTTCAGAACTGTACCAAATTGAAATGGGACCACACGGGAAGCACAATCTTTCAAATAAAAGAAGAATCATCAAAATCGTTTCATCCAGTCGAAAGTTGGATGAGGTAACAAACATAAAAAAATCAAAAAACATAGTCGAATTGAGATACTTCTCATTTTTTGGAAGTCGGTTGAAAATATAAATATTTATTTATAAAATAATACAAGAGAAATTAAAAGAATAAAATTGACAGATGACAATTATTTTTGACTGCCATTCGTCAATCATCTCGTATATAGAGGAATCAATAAAAAATTGAATTGAAAGTTTGTAAAGAGAATTAAGAATAATATTATGTCCATTCTCCTTCAGTGCTTATTGGGTATAAGATGTAATGACTTTGCCATGCTCGCAGCTGATCAGACATATGCACAGAGTATCATTGTTGTCAAAAACGGTAAGCTTCTATTTATCAGAAATCTATATTACTATCGCTTTCTCCACTAGTGTAAACCGAATCAAAAAACCTGTTAGAAATGTGGAAATTTGCGGAAAAACACCCACAGAAACGGGCAGCGATATGTAGTATAATAATATATATAAAGACTAGCTGTTGCACGCGACTTCGTCCGCGTAACTTTATAAAATGTAACCTATATTACACGCTGATAATTTAGCTTCCCAACAGTGAAAGAATTTTTCAAATCGATCCAGTAGTTTTAATTCAAACCAATAAACAAATCTTTCCTCTTTGTAAAATTAGTATATGTATAGATTATAAGGACGTATTTTATGATATTATGGTATCAATATATGACGAATTGCATTTACTTTAAAAAAATACATAGGATAATTTTTCTTACGACTCGTTATAAAAAGGTATATAAACAGGATCGTGAAAAGTATGATAAAAATATTAAGGAAAACAGGTTAAAAGTAGGTCATGTCCTTTGAAAACCCACCTGCCATTACCTATTTGCAATGTGAACGATGACGCGATGACCTTGCACTTGTGTATGTACGTTACGAGACGTGATTGATTGCATGACACCGAGAATCTTACTGAACACCATTTCAAGGTCACTTCAGGAGAGGTTTGCTCATTTTTTAAATAAATTGTCCTCGTAACACTTGACAGTTTTCATTCATATGGAAAATATGATTTATCAGTTGCATTTTTCATCAGGGAAAACTTGCCATTAAGGAATTCCATTAAGAATATCATTAAATAAATATGAAATAGTCACGAAAAAGTTCTTCTTCAAGGCTAACCAATGGTTTTTATCAGAACTATCACAAACTAATCATACCTACAATACACAATCTACAACTAACTAAAGTGTGAAATATTATCCCACGCGAACTTAAGACCGGAATAAATGTATATTATATAAAGGACATAGACAAAATGTGTAACAATTTTCAGCAGCAGGCAAATGAAATTTTATTCATCATTTTGCCTTCCAAACATGAAGATTTTTCGTATTTAATTAGGTCTGTTCGTTCCCAGCACTAGTTCAACTGGGAGTTGATTGAACTACTTAGTGATGTCTCAGTAGTTCAATTGACATTATTATAATTGGTTAAATAAAAATGACTTCAGGATATTAGTATTTATTTATACTTTTCGTGTTTAATTGGAATAGATTAACTAAACATAGCTGCAACTCTATCAAGTTATTGTATCAATATTCTTAATACTATCGACAACTTATGGATATAAAAAAATAAATTCTGGAAACGCTATAAGATTTCCAAGAGAAGTAAAAGTGATTGATAACAAACACGGTATCATTGTTCCGTTTGTTTATTTCGTCATTACCGGGAAGTGTTTTGTTGGAGATATATTTTATCTCTGTTATTATACTTACTTATTTTATTATAACCATTATAAAACGCGAATTTGTGCCAACAAATGGGGTGTAGTTTTAAGATCGAGTGTTTGTAAAATATTATTTAGGTTGCTTTGCTTTCAATTAAGGACACATTTGTCTTATTATTCCATTTTTGTTTTGCATTAGTAAAAAAAGACAAGATTTTGTTGTAGACGAAAATAGAATTTGAAGGATTTGTTTTTAATCTTGTCCTTTATTTAATTTAATCGTATTTTTTTAACAGAACAGATTATCCGAATTATTTTAATGGAGAGACGAGAACTAAAATAATTTTAAAATATTAGGATTTTTCAGATGAAGAGAAGTTGCATCAAATATCAGATAGACTATTGATGGGAGTGAATGGTGATCCCGGCGACATCGCACAGTTCTCTCAGTTTATTGCAAAGAACATTCAGTTGTACAAGATGAGAAATATCTACCAGTTGAGCACAGAAGCGACGGTACACTTCACTAGGAAGAATTTGGCAGAATCATTAAGGACTGGGGTAAGAACAAGAGATTTGTATGACACAAGAATGTGACACTCATTGAGGATTCAGTGGGGCTTTAGATTCGACACAACTCATCAGCTCCACCAATGTTGCTATCAAGTTCAGGGCACATAGTGAACGCTGGGCACATTGTCCACCCACATTATAGGCCTTTATGTTATGTTATGTTGTGTTGTGTTATGTTACTATAGCCCATTAAAATCAAAATCAAATCAAAATATTTATTTATCAATTAGGTTTCTACAAGAAATTCTTTTGATCGTCATTATAAATTTAAATTTACCAGAGTTTCGGAAAAAAGCCAAGATGACGATTAATTTTCGTTTTGTCTATGATTGTTGATTGTCTAGGGTGTTGTTTTTATTAGCTACTTATAATATATAATACATTCGTGTCTGTGAAACCATGGAAATACACATACAAAGTTTCAACCCAATCGGTCAAGCCGTTTAATAGTTGACATACCGACAGCAGCGCCACCTACCGGATCTAATTGTATTTTTAAGTCATCCAGGAAATCATCGAAATACACATATAAAATGTCAACCCAATAATAATAATAATAATAATAAATCATTTATTCGACGTAAGTTTTTACAAAACATTTGTCTTCGTCAACATTCTTTACAAACTACCACCGGTTCGGAAAGCTGTTTCTAGGGGGAAGAACTCGGCAAGAAACCCCCTAGTTGCTCTTTTATAAATAAATTACAAAGTAATACGTAACAATACATAGCAATCTACATAACACAATAATCAACTATATTTGACTCCAAGGACAGTCATCATTTATATAATCTAATATCCTATAATAACCCTTTTTGCACAGGGTTTTCTTAATATAAACTTTAAATTTATTTATAGATAATTGTTGTATATTAGCTGGAAGCCTGTTGTAGAAGCGCACACATTGTCCCATAAAGGAGTTGCTAACCCTGTGGAGACGAGTTTTATTTGGTTGAAGCCTATGCTTGTTTCTAGTATTTAAATTATGAACATCACTATTTCTACTAAAAGTGCTAATATTTTTGTGAGCAAACAAAAGATTTTCAAAAATGTATTGTGAGGCTACAGTAAGTATATTTATTTCTTTAAACTGATCTTTTAGCGAGACTCTGGGACCGAGCTTGTAGATGGCACGAATAGCCCTTTTCTGTAACACAAATATAGTGTTTATATCCGCAGCATTACCCCAAAGTAAAATACCGTACGTCATTACACTATGGAAATAGCTAAAATATACTATCCTCGCGGTATTTACGTCAGTTAGCTCGCGAATTCTTTTAACAGCGTAAGCAGCCGAACTTAATTTAATGGCTAGTTTATTAATGTGTGGTCCCCATTGTAGCTTAGAATCTACACTTATACCTAGGAATACAGTCGACTCAACCAGCTCAATGTCTTCACCATTTACGTGAACATTATGATCAATTTGTTTGACATTAGGTAAAGTGAATTTAATACATTTTGTCTTTTTATTGTTCAACAAAAGATTATTAACATTAAACCAATCAATAACCTTAGACATCGCCGAGTTAACATGATCATGATTACTTCTACGGTTAACTTTAAAAAGCAATGACGTATCATCTGCGAATAAAACAATATCATGATCATTAATATGGTAAGGAAGGTCATTTATATAAACAAGGAAGAGAAACGGACCCAGAATAGAGCCCTGCGGGACACCCATAGTCACTAATGATCCCTGTGATCTAATCCCACCTACATCTACACTCTGAACTCTATCGCTCAAATATGATTTCAAGAGATCCAAAGCTATACCTCTAACACCGTAGTGGGAAAGTTTTCCGAATAAATTATCATATTTAACACAGTCAAAAGCTTTGGACAGGTCGCAAAAAATACCCAGAGCATCCTGTCTATCCTCCCAAGCTTCATAAATAAACTTAAGCAATTTTACTCCAGCATCAATAGTGGAGCGGCCCCTTGTGAAACCGAATTGCTTATTACACATAAGGTTATTCGCTGAAAAGTGAGAGTACATTTGATTAAACAGGATTTTTTCAAATATTTTACTAAGAACCGGTAACACTGAAATCGGGCGAAAATTTGAGGGGTCCGTAGTACTACCAGACTTAAATAGAGGTATCACTCTGCTCAATTTCATCTGATTAGGGAATATGCCCATAGAAATACAACAATTAAACACAGCTGCTAAATGAGGAGCTACAACGTTAATTACTGATTTTATTGTTTTAACAGACAGTCCCCATAGATCTGTCGTATTTTTTTGCTTTAAAGATTTAAATGCACTCACTATATCAATAGGCCCTATAGGTTTAAATTTAAAATCAGTGGTACACTCCGGTACACTCGCTTTTAAGAATGCTAATGCGACACCGGGATCGGTTCAGCCGTTTAGAAGTTATGTGAAAAAGAAGTTAAGTACGGAAGGATAATTTTATTCTTACTACCCGTTGTCCTTTTGCCCGCTTTCCCGTAGGAATGAAGCATTTTCCCACGGTAAAAAGTATCCTATGTTCATCACAGATAATGTCGGCTTCTAATGGTAAAATAATTTTTCAAATCGGTCCAGTAGTTTCGGAGCCTATTTTATACAAACAAACAATCAAATCTTTCCTCTTTATAATATTAGTATAGATCACTCTTATATTACGACTAGAATCTGATTGAAAAAAAAAAAATCACATCATACCGCTTGGTAAATATTTCTTAGGTATTGTTTTAGAAGCGTCAGTAATTCGTTAAAAAATATAATTGCAGAAACCCTACAGTGTGAATCTCCTCATAGCGGGCTACGATGACGCTGAAGGAGGCCAATTGTACTACATGGATTATCTGGCTTCTTCACTAAAAGTGCCATTCGCTAGTCATGGGTTCGGTGGCATCTTAAGCATGAGTATTTTGGACCACTATTACAATCCTAGTAAGATATTATAATCTATATCCATATTAATATAATACAAGATGGTGCCCGCGACTTGTCCGCTACCAATTTTTTTTTACATACAAACCATTCCTGATTCTCCCTCTATCCATAAGTGAAAACAGAATTGAAATCGGTCAAGAATCCAGTCGGACAGAATCTTATTCTTGAATTATTATGTTTCTGAAATTTTCTTATTAAGTAGTAATATTTTTCAAAAAAAAAATCTAAAGTAGGCATTTTCAGGTTTGCAAGAGCAAGAAGCCTATGAGGTTTTGAAGATGTGCGTCCAAGAAGTGAACAACAGATTATTTGTGAATCTTCCCCACTTTCAAGTGAAGGTGATTAACAAAAATGGTGTGAAAACATTGCCTACCATTCGTCCAGTAAACAAGAATTAAAATTTATTTGAAAATATTAAATATCTCTAAAAGAATTTAGTGGTTTATTTCATACTATAGTCTAAAACTAAAGTTTAACAAATGGAAAAAAAATAGATCGCTACTGCATATTAACTGCCGACCCGCCCCCAAATTCAAATATGATAAAAAAAAAAAAAAAAAGGATTTGTACTATCAACAAAGGGGAAATTAATGGGGAAATTAATTAATTACCATTAATCTACCGGGACTATGGCAAAAAAATTCGCATCAATCAATTCCCCTATCATGGAACTGCGTAATGGTACCACAGTTAGTTAAAACGATGTAGTTGCTCTAGTAACAGAACTGTTTCCAAATCTTCCTTAATAGCTATTTTAAAATAGGAATCAGTTCTCAAAAAAAAAATGAGAATAATTTAAGTAGATTTATCCCCCTAAACATCCTGTGGACAGCGTTTCCCTTATTTTAATTTGTCGCGCAAATTGTGAAATATGCAACGGATTAAACGGTAAACCTTCGCATGTATCTGCACCTTAGAGACACTTCCATAATCAGACGATCAGCTAATTAAACAATTGAGAATTACCGTAATCTTTTTACACGTTGATAAAATAATCGCGTGAATTTTCCCACGGACAGGCCAACGCTTGTTTCTAAACATAAAGACGCGGGGTGAGATGTTGTTGCAACTCTCTAGGCAAAACGACTAAGCAGAGGTCCCAAACGCTGCCCTAAATTTCCACCCTTCATTCCCTTTGACGACAACGTTTGATCTAGTGGCTAGTTACTCTAGCTGTTAACCGAACGGTAGCGGGTTCGAATCAGGCTAAGGGCAAATTATTATGTGTTAACATTTTACCTTTTTTTGTATTTATAATTTAGGCAAAACCGAAGCTACTCACGGAGCTTCAGCCTGTTACTAATCAGAAAAAAATCCAGGTGAGGGATACTGGACTAGTATGCAATAAAAGTACAGGGTGTAATGGGAAATAGCGATAAACGAATGGGGATAAACGAATAGCGAATGTGGTGTAAAGCTAAGTGGACGAATGGCGTCAAACCATTTTTACAGATTTTAGTCGGTTCGATTCCCAGGTGTGGCAAGCGAATTTTCGAAAATCTTTTAATGCAGTTTTCTTTCTATTCAAAAATAAAGGAATGTTTTCTTTGAGTAAAAATTTCTATCTACAGTATTAAGAGTACGAAAGTACTAAGTAAATATTTCTAAAGTACTTTCGCTTGGTGGCATTACAAAATTCCACCCTGTATAATTATATCTCTTTTCAAAGAAACATCTATGTAGTGACGCATGCGTCCAAGCCCGTATTATTTATGTAAATAAAATGGTACCAGCCATCCTAAACAGGTGATAACGCGCGAGCCATGAGATTTTCATTATCGCAGTGAATACTAGCTGTCACCTATCTCATAGACAAAAATCATGATAAAATTCAACCTTCTTATTCTGACGTGAAGGTTCATTTTTGTTTATTTTCTTTCTTAACTCCTAAAACCTACCACAAAACCTGTAGGTATACTTATTTTTAGGATAGGATTAACTTGTGTTCGAAAATTTAAAAAATAAATTAAATGTAATATGGTTTCGTTGTATACATATAAGAAACTTAATTATTATACTTATAGCCTTACATAACGAAGGTGCCACGCTAGTAGGTAGCCCCTTTTCTATTTATACATATTACCTAAGAACACCGTAAACGTGTATATTAAAAAAATTGTACCTATGTTATCGAGGTGAAAAAAAAATTAGTTTTTAGAATTTTAGTCTGTTTTGTCTATGCACGCTATTCTCAGAAACGGCTTAAACAATTTGAATGCGGTTCTCACTTATGTAACATTTGTAACCTTCCTGTAACATTTGGCGTTTGTTTCATTCCAATCGATTTACAAACAAAATAGTTATACAGAAATATCAAACATATTATGAAAACTTACGAACTTGCGGGCACAGCTAGTCTGTAATATTTTCTTTAAAAATATCTTAAGGAATCTTCAAGAAATATATTCAACGAACAAAAAAATCTATGTTCTTTTTATTATTATTTTCTGACCTGATGTGAAAAGCTTTTCAATATTTTCTGTTAACTTTAGAATTTTAATTAAAATAAAAATAAAAAAATATTTGGAAAGCTGACGGAGTTTCATTCGGTACGTAGCAAATCGAATTCATATAAATGTATCTAAGTACATATTGAATTTAACAAATTGAAATTCCACACACAAAGGGTTGTTCCTTTGCAAACATCGTTTTTAGAGCAAATACTCGTATGCACACGAACGCTCGATGATTTAAAACAAATATGTACATATATTCGGTATTTTCCGAGTTATTTTAAAATGTATTTATGAAAAATAACCACTAGTTTTTGACGGCGACTTCGTCCGTTTCGTAGATTATCTCTAAGGAACAGTACTTCTGGATGAAAGGTATCCTATACTTAACGAAGAACCCTTCATGACAAACGTGTATGCAAAATTTCTTAGACAAATAAAGTATTTCTACTAAAACAAATCTTCTCTTTATAATTTAGTATAGATATATAGACATATATGATATACTAGTTGGTGCCCGCGACTTCGTCCGCGTTGAACGATGAAAGGTACCTATGTCCTTTCTGGTGTCCCAGACAAAGTGTATGCAAAATTTCATGGTGATCGGTTCAGTGGATTTTGCGTGAAAGCATAACAAACAAACTCACATTCACATTTATAATATTAGTAGGTAAAGATTGTATCATTGTAGATGTAGTAATGTAAATTTAAAAATCAAAGAATAAATAAAATTAATGAAAACCTTTTCTATTGTAGAGAAAAATACTGATTCGAAATTTATCCATTAGAAAATCTTACATAGAAACGTAGTGAAGAATCTACTGTACTTTTATCTTTACTATTTACTTGAAACACTTTGAGAGGCTCTTGAATTTTTTGTGAACGTAAAAAACACACTCACACAAAACACTCAACAATTTCCTCCTTTTTTTATTATGTCCACTTTTTCACTTCCAATCTTATCGATGTTTCGATCTATACCTTATTACCGAGCTGACTAAGTCGAGATTTGTATAAAAATTCAGAGCATTTGCTAGACGCGGGCGCATAAGATAGATGCTCACGCGCAAATGAGAATCGAGATGCGACTGTTATCATGAAGGTCTTAACAATTGCGACAATGAATATACAGGGCCTTGTAGACAACATCTATCTTGGTGAATATTAGAAAATGCTAATTAGAATGTGTGTTAGATAATATATAAAGATTGAAAGTGTATTCTCTATAGTGTGATGCCACTACACTGTCAAAGATTTGATGTTCCGATTTTTATATTTAAAAAGAAGTAAATGACTGACGGTCCTCTTGATGATAGGTGGCTACAGTCACTTATTTTAACACAAGAAAAGCTACAGATGTGGCAAATGCCCTGTAAACCTCAGTAGGATAGAAATCCCTATAGGGAAATAGGCTCTGCATTCTTAATTGTCGAATATTGCAGGCAAGTATTTTTACAAATGCAAACAGAGCATTTTCTACTGCTGTGTTTTCAATAATGTGACGTCAAACGCATTAAAAAAGCAATAAGTAACTCGAAGCAGAATAATAGGAATTTACTTCAAGACTCAATGTAGTAATTATTTATTATTTGCTTAATAATTACGGTAATATATGTGGTCATTGTTTTAATGGTGAGAGATGCTATATAGGTACATATGGAAATATAGTACATGGTAGGAAATAGCAAGTAAGTAAGCTTTGCAACGTTTATCGCGAATTTTCCCATCCGACATCGAGCGCAATCCGTCCGGGTCAAATCCAACAGCTTTTCAGATAAATCTCGCCCCACTTTTCAGTCAAGCAGCTTTCCGTGTTGCCTCGCTTTGCTTGATAATGCAGAGTCGAAATCCGGCCTTGCATATTATAATATCATTTTATTTCACACTTATATTTTATATTTATATTTTAAATATGAAAAAGGATCAAATCAGTCCATCCGTTGGAGAGCTACGATTCTACAGAAAGACACACAGATAAACACGTCAAACTTATAACAGCCCGTTTTTGCGTCGAGGATTGTCTATTTTACATTACGAGGTTCATAAAATATATCATCAATGCTAATAATAAATCTGTAAGTGTAGGTATTGTATGTATGTATTTGTATGTTCCTCCATAACTCATGAAACTTGGTAGATAAACCTTTAGACGCACTGGACAGTCATAATAGGCTTCTTTTTTCTTTTTCAATGCGGACGAAGTCGCGGGCGCCGGCTAGTACTTACATAAATAAATGGACTTACATTTTTTGTTGCTTTTTCATTTGGAAACTGTAATAAACATTATAAATCACTATGATAAACAAACATTTGCACTTTTTAACTGTTTATTTAGAACATAGTTATACTATACATATTGGGAATAAATTTAGCATCATACTGCAAAGTCTGAATGGAGTTTATTGTAATCAAATGTATTGATCGCTTTTTATCATTGCTAATACGACATTCATTGCAAATGGATATTAAATTCAATGTGCAAAGATGAGCCTTAACTTCACGTACTAAGGTTTACAATCTATTTTACATCACATTTATAAACCCAAATGAATATTAGTATTGTTACCAAAGTATTTATTTATGACGACACGTTTGGTCTAGTGGCTAGTAACCCCAGCTGTTAACCAAACGGTCGCGGGTTCGAATCCCGCTAGGGGCAAATGTTTATGTGTTTTACCTGAGTCATGGATTTTTTGTATTTATAATATGTATATATTTAATCTATGTAGTATATCAACTATCTGTTTTTGTTAAATATTTTATTTATTTTGTCTCTTTATTAAACAAAGAATAAAAACTTAAAATCTAACATAGTCCTATGAAACGGCATAACAGTTTGACTGGTTGAATCACAATTATGATTTAACATCTAGCATAACATACTTAGCACCAAGTTTTGATATCATACAAGAATCTCAGTATGTATTCATCCAAGTATTTCATTAATCCAAGCAATATTTCGTCAATTTCTTTTCAAACACATTTTCCTTCCTCCTTGACAATATCCTTACCGCAACCGCAAGCGTTTCTTTATATTATGTACCTACTTAGTTCTATTCTCGTAATAGTTATACGAGTTTTACATTGTGTATACTCGTAGTATGAACATTTATTTTAATTTATACCTATTTTCCTATTTTAAATTAAGTGTCTTCTGTCAAGTATGATAAATGGATCTATTTGAACATCATCATATCAATACTAATAATAATAAATCTGCAAGTGTAGAGGTATGGTATGTATCTATGTTCCTCCATAACTCTTAAACGAATGAAACTTGGTAGATAAACATTTAGACGTACACAAGGAAGGCTACTTTTTTCTTTTTCAACGCAGACGATGTCGCAGGCACCAGCTAGTATTAAATAAAATTGTTATTCATGAAACTGCGGTTATTGTGTTAAAGTATCTCAAATAAAATCAGTTTTCTTTGACTGTAATTTCAATTTATACTTCACATATTTTACTGAATATACCTATGCAAGTTCGCCGCTAATTGGTGATAAGTTGGTGCTAAGTTGCTGCTAAGTTCGTGGCTAAGTATTATAAAGTGGTATTCTCCCGCCTTAGGAAGAATCTTTTTTCAGGGGGCCTAGCCAAGTGTGGATTCTACAGTCGTTTACGCTAAGATAAAACGAATGTAGAAGCACACTTATATGATAGGTCAAAATTTCATTTTGACTTTACAACAACCGAATACCAAGTTTTCTCTTAGCGTTCTCTCTTCGTTTCGGAAGTACGCAACGAAGGGTTTGCATCTTGGCTACGGGTACGGGCCCTGAGGTGTTTCAATATGGGCTTCCTCAAGCGAGCCGTGAACAAAAATCTTGCAAGATAGAATAGAGGAATATGTACACAAAATTGTGGAGATAGGGGTTAATATGCCGTGTAAATTTCTACATTGATGCGATGCGCTTCGACTTCTGACCCTGAGTGAAAACCGTATCAAAATAAGTAGTTTTTTTTGTTTAGAAGAAGATAACAGAGACACGTAGGTACAGCGGTGGCCAGCGACTTTTTTAAATATTATTACAGATGGGTTTGCTGTAGCAAAGATGAGGCGATGGAGCGAGCTCACCCAGAAGATGATTTACTCAAACTTTGAAAAGATTTGAGTTATATGAGCTCGGATATACAGATCCGGCAGGGAGATGTACCTATTAATAGATAATACATAGATGGATTTTAGTAGGTACGTAACTATTTTGATAGAACATCATCAACCCGTCTACATTACAAAACGCAAAATAATCTAATTTTCAACACTAATTGATACGGTTTTGTCTGAAGGTCACTTATAATTATTCCAACCCTTCTCTTTTGTTGTTAATAATATAAAACAAAATGGCTGACGTGACGATGAGTTCATTTTACGGTGATTTTACGCATGCGCATAGACATGCAAACGTCTTGTCAAACGTTCGCGTCGCATTTACCAACGACATAATAAATATAACCTAAAATATTTCACCGCAATCAAATCGCTCAATAGATTTCAATTAATTTTTATTAAATGTTTGAACCGTTTAAGGACCCCGGTGCTATTGGTTAAAAATATCGCGTCATCATTTTGCACAATTGGAGCCGCGCATAAAATATCAATAATCAATTTATAATGTTCAGTTTAGATTATTTCCTGCTTAGTGTCGGTACTGGTGTTTGCATAAGTGATCGCTATAAGTGACAATAATACTTTTTTAATAGTATTTTTTATAATATTGTAAGCAGTGTTCTCCTCAGACGAAAATTCGGCCTCTAAAGGAATCAGTCAGCTGTTGAATATGCCGGGATAACACACTTGCTATCTCTTTCCCAAATGTAGGTACGGTCTCGTTTTCGCATAATATTATGACTATATTTTCTTCATGATATTGATGTATAAAAACTTGATAAAAATATTGAAAAATTTTGAAAAAAGTTAGTGTCAGAAAATCATAGTTTTGGCCCTCTGCCCATGAACACTTATGTTTAAAAGGAATTTGATAGCATATGCGTAGCACATGTCTGAATTTTTGTGACACAGTAGTACATTGACTCTTGATTTTTACACACACACACATTAATATTTATTTGTTTACTAGCTGATGCCCGCGAAATCGTTAACATAGAAAATAAAAATATATATAACGGCTGACATATTTATTGCTGTAATAGTACTTTTTGTCAGGGCCTAGGAAACAGTACGGCTTCAGACCCATTTGACTTACTAGTTTTGACCCGTTGAATAAAGTGCCCGTTGGACCCACTTTTAAAATGGCCGTCTGACCCACAGTGGGTCAGAATAAGATTTTATTATGTTTATACCGTCGCCGCCTAAGGATAAAAGCAAACCCCTGGAGAATATAAAAGAGATATTATAGAATATTAAAAAAAAAAAAAAAGCTTCTTCAATTTATCAGAAACCTGGTAAAGAAAGCTTTAATAATGTCACATTTTAATTCAGAAATTGTTTTATTGAAATACTTACCGGTGCGTTCGAAAAGGCAAAACGATTTTGAAGTAAATAGAGTGTGAAGATTACCCAGATTAGTATCACACCATTTACTTTACTGCGATTCTGTGATATATCATTTTGAGACGGGTTTGAACTTATTAACGGTAGAGTTCACAGAAAAAATGCAAAATACTTGCTGGCTTCTTTTATGTTCAATAATTTTCTCGCGATGAAAACTGAAAAGATTGTAAGCGCCCTGTTTTGTACGGCGCTTAGTTATGCGTTATATTCAAAACCGTTCTAAATAGGAACACACACAGTGAGTGTCCGAAGCGGGAAATCTAGTACGTAGTACGTTTATAATTGTTATCAATCTCTATTTCTACTGATACATTAATTAAACCACTTTATGTTGAGTTCCAATACTTTTATTGACCGACTGCTGATACATCAGAATTCAGAACTACAATTCCAACTACATATAAGGTGCGCGGAAATACGACATTAACCTCTTTGCGAACGCGTTCGTTCAACTGACTCATACACTTTCAATAATTATCATACCACCGAATGAATCTGAATGAATGAACACCTCTTTTTTGAAACGTCACAGAGCACTTTTCAATCAAGTTCAGACGACATAAATATAATTGAAGAATAGAAGAATAGAATAGAAGAACGCTCTAACGCTCCCTTACGAAGTTAGAGAACGATAGAAAATAAAGCCCGATGATTGGTCAAAATTTTATGTGGGCGTTACAACAACCAATCACCGGGCTTTATTTTCTATCGTTTCGTTAATAAGCGTTGTAGATTGACGATACGACAGAAAATAAAGCCCGATGATTGGTCAAAATTTTATGTGGGCGTTACAACAACCAATCACCGGGCTTTATATTCTATCGTTTCGTTAATAAGCGTAACGCTCCCGTTTGCATTGTGCTCTTGGCTAAGGGCCCTGTGGCACTACCATGAGTTGCTATCGAAATCTTACGTTAGTTTACTTCTGTCGATAACGAACCTTTCAATGTGCACGTGAATGATTTAACTACTAACGTTACGGTATTTCTCGAGAGCATCAGTCAAATTTGTAACTCATGGTACCGGTTTTAGTTCTTTGAGTGACCGCTAGAGGCGCTATACAATTTTTCATACAAATATTTTACGTTCTCGCTCATCTCTCGCTAGCGATTTCGGTCGTCATAAACTCATGGTAGTGCTACTGGTCCACATACGTGATTGTCTGTCTGTCTACCAACCATTAACACCTTCTTAATCTTAATTGTTATAATTATTCACACAAATTTTACACGCAGTCGTCGTCGTTACACGCAGTCGTTTGCCTATCAGTTCGTTATCAGTTCAAACAAAGTATCAACTCGATTCAGATGATACGCACTCTAGTATAGTACAGGTTCAGTAGTTATTAACTATTCTATACGATACGTTGGTTAAATAGTAAAAAATAATGTAGTGGCAGGGCAGGGCAAAACAAGAATTTTATAAAATAACTGGCTGGTGCCCACGGCTTCGTCCGCGTTGAAAAAGAAAAAAAGTAGTTCGCATATCCTGTGTCCTGTACGTCTAAATGCTTATCTACCAAGTTTCATAAAAATCAGTTAATTCGTTTAAGAGCTATGAGGGAACATACATACATACTTACCTATATACATACAATACCTACACTTACAGATTTATTATTAGTTTTGATGATAGTAGAGCTTATTTTTTTACCTATACTAATATTATAAAGAGAAAAGATTTGAATGTTTGTAATGCATAAACTCAACAACTACTGAATCGATTTTAAAAATTCATTCACCTACAGACAGCTACGTTATCAGAGTGCATAACATAAGCTATATTTTATAAAGTTGCGCAGGCGAAGTCACGTGCAACAGCTAGTATTTTGCAAATTTTGGGACACATAACTATTTTAAACAAAGGTACACATTAACAATTACATTGAAAAAAAATCCATTTTTTAAATTTTGTAACAGTGAAAACGAGACAAAACAGAGATAGTTCCTATTTCATTTAAACATTATCCATAATATTAATTATCAACCAAGTGTTCAAACAGAATGTCACCTGAATGATATCAGTTGAATAACAAGTCTAGCCGTTGGTGTTCAAATAAAAGATAATAAGAGCAATATAAATGTTACTAATAATAAAATCGTACACCTCACAAACAAAGCATAACAGAGGATTAATGTCATAACTATTGTCAGTTAGTGATTGAACGCTTTATGAGAGTGCAAGACTGATAGAGGTATTGAAAATTGAAAGCGGCAAAGAGTTTACAATACGACGATCAAATCTAATCTAATAATCTAACGTAATAACTGGAGACTGATAAATCTAAATGTAGTCCAACGTGGACTTTGTGAATGAAGCCGAACGTACGAAACGTTGTGGTCCAATGAAGTGTGTGGTGATATAATTTTAAATTTAAATAATAAAAATTAAATATTAAAAAAGTTTAGAGTTAAAGAATATAAAATCTAAATTAGACTCACAAATTTTAAGCCAATAAGTGCACAATGGTGAAGTGTATGCAAATCGAGTGTTAAAACACTGGCTGAACTGCACAATTTGAAAGCAATTTCAAGCGAAGAGTCGTCGAAGAGAGGACTCGATATATGTGAAAGTGTTTTGAACAGTGTCACCATGAATTCATTGAACGCTCCATACATAGTTTATAAGAAAAGGTGGTTGATGTTAGCGTTCTTCGTGTTCAGTTCCGCGGCGTCATCAGTCCAGTGGACTCAGTATACGATAATTCAAGACATTGTGGTGAATTATTATGGTGTTCAGAGCACAGTGGTCTCGTGGACAGCAATGGTATACATGATCACGTACATACCACTAATCTTCCCAGCGATGTGGTTCTCGGACAGAACGGTGAGTAATTTTTTTTTGCTAAATCTTAAACTGTGGCTAATATTAATTATCAAAACATCAAAATTTTTTTATTTTTATTTTGCATTATTGCTAACCAAAACCAAAATTAGAGAAATTTTATATATGCCAATTTTAGATGCTAAACTCTAAATGCTACTACTAAATGCATAGAAAACTAAAGTTCATAAGGCTACTTGTGTAATCCTAATTTAATATTATAGACCGAAACCGTCATTTAAAAAACCCAAAAGAAAAAAGCTATACCTAATACACACACATTTTTTAAAGATATAAAAGTGGCAGGCAGGCTTACACTTCACTTAATAGGAAAAGGCTAACATTGCGTCGTCGTCGTCTTTAAGTGCATATACGAGTATATAATATATTATATATATATATATATACTTGTGTTACAAGTAGTTACGCTCCTAAATATATAATGGACATTTTGTTCTCTAAAATGTTAAACATTGTGAGACACAAAGCGAATACAGCTACGACTGATGAGTTCCTTTTAACTTCCAAGCTGCACCCTCATTAAAACTTTTAAGTATGTATTGTTTTGCTATGGAATGAATATTATATTTTAAAAATGTGTAAAAATTGTTTAGAAATGATATACAGACCAAACACATATTAACTACATATATTATAGTTATTGAAAATTACTTTACAATATTTTTTAATTCAGTAAACTCTTACCAAAAAACTAACAAAATTGTTACAAGAGTCAGCTGTGCCAAAATAAATCGGATACTTATCGCTAGCCCACATTTCACCCTTTGTTGACTAAAACCATTCGGGCCTTCATCTATCTTTTAGATTGACGTCCAGTGAACTGTGAGCTTTGCTTTCCCATATTTTCACCCACTTTGAAACTAAGCAACGGCGACGTGGTAGATCATCCTACACTGGATGCATTAGCTTTAAGATCGTATGCCGTCGCGTGTAATTAAGGCTGGAATGGTCCGATTCGTTTCCAAAATTATTGCTCCAACACTAAACAGACATTTATCTTTCGTACACTTTCCTTGTCTGTTTATTATTTTTTTTTCGATATAAGTATACAGAAAAACTATAATACAACAATTTTAACTGAATACTGCTCGTTAAACAATAGCAAATTGATAACTCTACATTTAAAACAAATTACAAAAGTTAAGTCAAAGTCAAGTGTTTGTTGTCACAGGGCACACTGTGTACTCTCATCACGAGAATAATATATAATAGTGTAGGTATGCGTATGTCTGAATAAGATGGGGCTGAGATTTTTCTTCCACTACCACTAGGAAAAATGCCTTTCAATCGATTAGGATACTTTCTTTTCGGTTTCGTCCTAAGTCCCTTTTTGGGAAAGCTTTGAATGAACAGCAAAAGTTCAACTGCGGTTTGAAGCGAGAGTAGGGATGATACTCCCTAGCCGACGTAATCCCATTTGTATAATAAAATGGCCGCATAGTCCTACAAATTGAATGGTACGTTTTCCCAGTCCTGCGCTTGGAAGTTTTTTACGGCTGCTAACTCCTTTAGCTACCTCTATCGAGAATTTTCGCAGAGGAAAAAGGTGGTCGTCTCGTTAAACCGAAGCTACTCACGGAGTTTCAGCCTGTTAGTATAATCAGAAAAAAAAAACAGGTAAGGGATACTGGACCATTATCATTTGTTATATTAAGTTCAACAGCACTTTTGTATCCTCCCTTGCTATGCTTGTGCTAGCATAGGTTACGATGCTTACGATAGTCACCTACCGGCAAGTGAGAATTGTCAGCCAACTGCCGAATAGTCATTAAAATATATGTATTCAATGCTAAGCGGCTTTTAAGGAGAACCCTACAAGTACGCTCAACGTTAGCCTCATTTGTATATTTTAAGAAGTGACCTAAAAACCGAGTCCAGTGTCCAAACATTTAGTAAAAGAGAAGTATCCACTAATCTTGACGATGGACTTCTCAGCGAAGATGTAAAAAAAAAGTATCTCGTGTGAAGGGGGTTGAAAATAGTAAAAGACAAAGCAAGTCGCATTGTGCCAGAATATGGACAAAGTGGTTTATTTTGTTTGTTTCGTGTGTATTTTTAAAGTTTTCTTCAGCATGAAATATAAGACAGCTATGAATACATAAAGAAAAACTAAAAATACCTTAAAGAGCTTTACGGTTATGTTTGTGTGATATAAAAGAGGTTGTAGTGGTCCTAATTTAGGGTCAATCGATTCAAATCTATTGAGGAAAATAAGCAAAATAATGATGTAAGTCTATACTACCATATAAAACAGCTCTAACGAATCCCACATAGAACCTGATTTAACTTACTAATCGGATTCATTTTTTTCTGCCAATAGTGACAATAACTGAATTACTTTTAAACCTTCCAGATGATGGTTAAAAAGGTTTAAATTATTGATGGCAAACGCCATCAATATCCCATTACCAAAAAGAGAAGTGATTAACTCTCGTCCTTCAGACTTGCTGAATCAGGTTTTGCTCATTAACAACGCGAACGAGAAACGTTACTTGACTAGATGTGACTGTTTAATTGCCATTCATATTTGTCGTGCGAACTGAAACTCGATTCGAGCTAATTTTATGATTTACTAGCTGTTTCACGTGACTTTGCCCGTGTAACTTTATAAAATATAGCCTATTGTAACTCGCTAACAATGTATCTTTCTATATCTATAGGTGAAAGAATTTTCAATATCGGTCCAGTAGTTTTTGAGTTTATTAATTACAAACATAAAAAATACAAATAGTACATTAGTAAAGTAACTAAGTATGCCTAGATTAGTATTGAATGCCAATGTAGTTTGCGTGACCAATGGGACATTTCTTGTGAGACGTTTTGGGAATACACCAAATTTAATAATTACTGATTTCTATTGTTCCAATAGAAGTGATAAAATTGACAAAAAGACGTGATTAATAATAAAATTATTTGCACACGTAATGCTGGTAATATAAAACAGGGGATTATATTTAATAATTGTCAATTATTAAAATGACTGAAGTGACAGATAATTCGCGATAGCTTATGATTATTTTAATCTTAATCTTGAGGATCACGTTGCCAAGCGGTATTTTTATTCCAAAACAAAAGGCGATAATAAATACTTCAAGTTCAATCATCGTTCTGACCGATATAATTTTTAGAAGGCTAAATATTGTTGTGAGCATTCAAAGACTTTTGTTCTTCAAGATTCAAACCCAATTTCGGTGGTATTGAGCGGTAAGGAACAGTCCCGGTTCAGTTCGATTTTCACATTTTTCAATATAAATATCAACAATGTTTATTGTTAAAAGTATCATCATCAATACTAAAAATAAATCTATAGGGGTCGGTCATGGAGTAATTTACTTTGTTTTCAGAAATATCGTGTATATAGGCTCTATACATGATACTGAAACTAAATTGACCATTTTTAGAATTTTTTCTGTATGTATGTATGTTCCTCCATAACTCTTAAACGAATTAACCGATTTTCATGAAACTTGGTAGATAAACATTTAGAAGTACGGGACACGTGATAGGCTACTTTTTATCTTTTTTAACGCGGACGAAGTCGCGGGCAACAGCCTATAGTCATCAATAAAATACTATTATATAAAAATTCAAGATGGATTCTTAAGACCGAGAAAGGGAATGGCAAAATTTTAATATTGTCTTGCAAATGTTTGAAGATTTTTATGACCATACTAACTTCTTAATATACTATTTTATAGTATTATTATACAATGCTGGTGCCCGTGACTTCGTCCGCGTTGATAAATGAAAAATCTAACTGAATCGCTGACGACGGTCAACAACAACAACAACAACAACAACATCAGTGGCGCAAAAGTGGCATAAAATTTTTGATATTTTTGGACGATTCCTAGGGAACCTAACATTTTTCAGGATACAAAGTATTATTCTATAAAAAATAGGATAGAAAGTGTTAAACAATCCAGGTAATAACTTGCTGGGCCAAATATTTCACCAACTTACGTATATAAGTTTTTTTGACATATTTTAAGCCTTTGTAGAGATACTTACTATGCGTTTCAATGAAGAATGAGAATAGAATGCGAATAGAATGAGAATAGGATCGCGCTTGCTTCACAACTTCAAACTTCACATGATCCGAGTCATCATAGTAATGTCGTCAAAAAAATCCAAATAACAAAAATATAAATATTTTTTATCTAATAAATTTATATATGTATAAATATATATATCCTTACTAATATTATAAATGTGAATGTGAGTTTGTTTGTTTGTTTGTTTATTACGCTTTCATGCAAAAACTACTGAACCGATCACCATTAAATTTTACATACACGTTGTCTGGGACACCACAGAAAGGACATATAGGGTACCTTTCATCGTCGTCACGGGCACCAGCTAGTATATAATAACTATTGAGTAAAATAATAATTAATTCTTGGATTGTTTTTTCTTGCACTCCGTTATTATTGCACATCAGTAATGAAGTTCGTGAGAAATGCGGTGTCAAATGCGAATTTCCAGTCCTATTCTCATTTGACACGCATAGTACATATACCATTTATTTATTAATATGTTAAGCCACGTTTAAAAAGAAAAAAGTACTCTATCCTGTGTCCTGTACGTTTAATTTTTTTATTTACCAAGTTTCATGAAAATCAGTTAAGTAATTCGTTTAAGAGTTATGGAGGAATATACAGAAAAAAATTCTAAAAATGGTCGATTCAGTTTCAGTATCATGTAAAGAGCCTATAAGCACGATATCTCTGAAAACAAGTAACTTACTCCATGACCAATCCTTACAGATATGATGATTATAACAAGAGTCAGGCTGTTCAGGCTTTTAGCCAATAGCCAATATAATCCGCTAAAGTTATTCTAAGACACATTAAAACGTTTTAGTCTTTTATATACGAAACAAGACAAGTGGCGCACAAATACCCTAAATCTAAAACCCTTATTCAGAGTGCTCTTAAGAGGCTAATGAGAATCGTGACTTTAGTGGGCTTTCCGATCAATCAACACAAGTTAGCACTTCACTTGCTTATGTATTCCAATATTTAAAGTGCGTGTCAATACGAAATAAATTATGTAGGGGAGCAGTTGGAAAATAATTGATACTTCATAATTAGTTTCATTATCTGTACTAATATTATAAATGCGAAAGTTTGTATGGACACCAGAAAGGACATAGGGCACCTGTTGACGCCGTTTTACCTACACATCACACACATCGCACACATACAAACAAGCGCATCACACGCCTATCTACCTATTATGTATTTTTTATTCCTTTTTTCTACCCTTAAAAACAAGACAGACGATCATAAGTTGCCATCGCGCTCACATCTCGCTCCGCATATAATTCATATATAATTAAACTCTTCACGTGTGTGTGTGTGTGTGTGTGTGTGTGTGTGTGTGTGTGTGTGTGACATCGCAAATTCAACGCTCAAATCAACAAAAAACTCTGGTGTGTTGTGGTGGAATCGAACCAGCGCAGAAGGAGCAGTCGAACATCAGTCAGGTGAGTCTGTCTTGCCCCTTCTTGTCCCCGCCATAACAGTACCTTTCATCGTTCAACGCGGACGAAGTCGCGGGCACCAGCTAGTTTTAGAATAAAAAAAAAGACAGCCTACATAAATAGAAAATACACAAAACCCGATAGATTAGCTCATACAATAAATGAAACGTTTACTTGGGCATATTTTTTAAAGAATAAATAAATAAAAACTCTGAATAGGATACGGACAAACAAACTTTTATAATTAATTATTCAGTCCTAAACAAAGGGACAACGGAAAATATGATAAATTTAATATATAAACAAAAGTTTCAGTATTGAGACAAAAAATTAATTGGGTTTTGTTATGATTATGATATGCTTTTTACAAACGCCTTTAATTTTTTTAACAGCAAAGTTTTTCTCTAAAGCCAGTGGAAGTTTATGTTTGAATTCAGGATTTCAGAGTTATAATGAGCATCAGACGGATCTATTGTATAGTTAGTCTTTGATTAGTTATAAGTTTACTACCAGTTATTATTTATTTATTGATTCATTTAGGTAAAAACAATCCCAAACATATTTTCATAGTTATAAAAAATAAAATAAAAGAAACGAGTATATTACAATGGATTAACA
Source organism: Synanthedon vespiformis (assembly GCA_918317495.1). Classification (NCBI taxonomy): domain Eukaryota; kingdom Metazoa; phylum Arthropoda; class Insecta; order Lepidoptera; family Sesiidae; genus Synanthedon; species Synanthedon vespiformis. Next base: position 12,097,458 of record OU906945.1, on the reverse strand, counting down.
AAATTATTAAAGTGGTGGATATAATGTTACGGGTGCAAATTAAAAATGTTCCAAGCTCTTCCTAAAGGTCGTCATAAAAATAAGAAATACGTCTAAATGCTTTTATGTTTTGTTATATTATGCAAATAAAAATAAAACCTGTTAACTATCAAAATAAGGAAAAGATGTACACCAAACTCTTTTATCTACACCTTTTACATATGTAGTTATAAATTTATATTTTCATAAGCCATTGAATAATAAGCCAATACATAATTAGTTATAAATGAAACTAGCCCGGCTTCGCACGGATTTTTTTGAAAATTATATATAAAAACCACGTGTAACGATCTTTTCATTAGTGGAAATCACATTAAAATACGTCTTGTAGTTTAAAAGATCTAAGTGATATATAATACCTATGTGGAATTAAATTATTTCTTATTTTTTTTTTCTAAAGGGACAATGTCTACTCATACAGTAATGTTTTATCCCTATCCCTATAATCCCTATAATTAATTGTGACCCATCTACGTTATATAGATGATTTCATGTAACACATTGTCACAAAAGGCTTCGACCGTTGGGGTTGCACGCATCCCTATTTAAATGAAATGCCTCGTCGTCGTCCATACAATTTATTGTTGGGTCCCTGTCGTAAATTACACATACGGCCTGCGATATCGACCGCTTGTTCAACTCTTGCTAATGTTCATGTACGTTCATATTTCAGATTTGCGTTAGGTATTAATAATAACCTATTAATACACTAGGATAATACATTACAATAGTTTAGGTCGCAGTCCTCTCTTGATGTTAAGGGTGACCTAATACTACTTAAAGCGTTAGGCCACTCTCTATATGCTGCTTTTTTCAAATTTTTTTTCAGAAATACTAGAAAGTAAATCGATAATCAAAGAGTGCCTATTTATTGTACATATCACTGACTGTATACAATAATTTTTTTGAAGCGATTAAAGTCAAAGTGGCGGCTGTGCAGCGTTTTTGCGATGACGTCTCCGTTTTTTCAGGGTCCACGGCCGGTCTTAGGAGACAATTTAAAAATAAAATCGATTTTTCGAAAATTCTAAAGTAATTCTGAAGAGACCGAAACAGGTGAAAACGTGGAGGTGCAAAGTCAAGTTCTAACCAAGAATTTTGATTTTTCTTCGTTTCTTGCTTTAGTCTCACTATCATCTTTGAAATGAAAAGTCTTGAAAATTCGGACTGTAAATGCTTGAACCATAAAAATCCGTTGCGTGCTTTCGAAGGTGGATATGCGTACAGACAGACAAACGCAGAAAATGACCTCAATTTATAATATGTATGTAAGAAGATTAATCACTTCGAAATATATATTTGGCTGATAACAATCATCGACAAATAAGTAAATAATACTGGATTCATGTCAATGTTTAGTTTAGGTATATTATTGTTTGTCGCTCTAATAACTAAAGGGGAGGGCATTATAGGGTTATCAACTTCGAAGCAATAATAAATATAATAATATTCATATGGACTCAATTTGTTTCCAAACAGCTAATATCAGTTTAAACAATACAGGTGTACAAAATCTCCCAGAGGATACGTGTATGTAAGTTATTTTAAGTTCGCAAACACCAAGTCTTGAAAAAAGTACATATACTTATACAGAGTTGTCGGTTACGGTAACAGGTCGCGAGTTCAATGGATTTTTCCCATCTCAAAAATGCCCAGAACTTCTCACTTCAAGAAACCAGCACGGTTTAGTGCTGGTTAGTTTTTGAGTTAAATAAAAAAAAAACTTAATTACTATTGTTTCATATTAAAAAAAACGGTATAATAATAATTAGAAAATTGTTCACAAAAATTATTAAAATGGAATGGTTACTGTTCTATTTTAATATTTTTTGTTATTTATTTATTTATCTAGCGATCAGCATCGCACAGGCGCAATTTTTTGTCTGAAAATCTATACTATTTATAGTTTATACTTAATATACTTAATACTTAAACTTAACCCGTACTAATAGCGAAAGATTGTATGGATGTATGTTACTCTTTCACGCAAAAACTACTGAACCGATCACCATGAAATTTTGCATACATACACGTTGTCTGGGACTCCAGAAAGTACATAGGGTATACCTTTCATCGTTCAACGCGGACGAAGTCGCGGGCACCAACTAGTTATATATAAAATCCTCCCTCCAGTGAAAAAACCGCATTAATGTGGAACTAATCTAAGTAAATAATTATATATAGTACTTAAAAACGTTAACTTATATCATGATTATATGTAACAAAGCAGACGACTATGTTAATATTAACATGATATATTCGAAACATCCGTAGGAAATCTGATTTTCCATCTAGAGCGGAAGTGACGCGCAATAATTTAACTTAACGGTAACATATGTGTTTCGTAATGTCGCTAAACTAAAATGTATATGTCCATATTATGAAGATTTGAAATATTTTCTATACTTAGTTCTATAAACAGCGGGATATAGATGAGTCCACCTTATAAATAAATAATAAATAAATAAATAAATGATTTATTCGACGTAAGTTTTTACAAAACATTTATCTTCGTCAACATTCTTTACAAGCTACCACCGGTTCGGAAAGCTGTTTCTAGGGGGAAGAACTCGGCAAGAAACCCCCTAGTTGCTCTTTTCATAAATAAATTACAAAATAATACGTAACAATACATAGCAATCTACATAACACAATAATCAACTATATTTGACTCCAAGGACAGTCATCATTTATATAATCTAATATCCTATAATAACCCTTTTTGCACAGGGTTTTCTTAATATAAACTTTAAAAACAGTTAACAATAGGTATTTATGTCTACTAACTACTTATCCCGTTGAAAATAACCGGATGTTTTACTTCCGAATGAAGGCTTTATAGGTGAAAGAAGGCCTTGCGTGCACGGGAAAATATTGTCATTTAACTTGTATTGCGCTGTTAAAATATCTATATATTAACAAAAACTAAAACCGCCGAAAAAACTGAAAAGCATAAAATAATCTTATTATTTTACCTAAGTAATTTTGAGTCGCCGCCGCGCATCACACTTTACGTAATTTTTGCTTGTTTGGCGCCGACTCAAAATTACTTAGGTAAAATGATAATAAGATTATTTTATGCTTTTCAGTTTTTTCAGCGGTTTTATTTTTTGTTAAAAAGATTTATTTTATATTTTTTTGTGGCTATAATCTAATATTTACTACATGCTTAATTTTTAATTTTCCCACCCTTAGGCTAGGATTTTTTTTCCAAATTTATACGAGACCAACTTCGAGGTATACCCTATCCATTAAAAAAAGAATTATCAAAATCGGCCTACTCTGTAAAAAGTTATGCGTGGTTATACGCTACAATCGGTGAGTGAACAATCAATCTTCCCCTGTTTTCCTACCCTTAGGGTTGGAATTTATTTTCCAAATTAAAATGGGAACCCCATTACGGGTGCACCCTTTCAAATAAAAATAGAATTATCAAAATCGGACTACCCTGTCAAAAGTTATGCGTGATCATACATAAAAAATAAAAATAAAAAATATATACGCGTCGAATTTAGTACCTCCTCCCTCCGTTTTTGTTTTGCCGTTTTCGTCGGTCGAAAAGCTAGCTACACGCTTCCCGGCTTCGTCCGGGTTCAAAATAAAAACTATCCTATCTTTTAAGTTGGACAAAATTACTTATAAATAGTTACGAAGTTTGATCAAAATCTTAAAAACACCATTCATTCTGGTATATCATTCAATCTAGCTGACGCACGCGACTTCGTCCGCGTAACTTATAAAATATACTATCTTTTAAGTTGGACCAAATCACATACATACATATATTATAGTTAACAAAGTTTGATCAAAATCGGTTCAGTAGTTTAGTTTCCATATACATAGCTGTATATTAGTGTATATAATAGAGATTTAATTATATGTTATTATTTTTTTCGAAAAATATCGTGTCAGTAAACTATATAATTATAACAGTTTCGTATGCATTGTCGAATTATAACCATGAATTTTTACAGATGCATATTTTGCAAACAGAACAAACAAGTTTTCCGGGAAAAACCTTCACGGAAATTCAATAACATATTATTGAAGAAACAAAATGAGAGATAATTTTCACCTACTTGTATTATATATCATGACGACGAGAACAGAGAGACTGGCACGTGTCAAATGATCATATAAATATAGCGCTTCGGTTCTAATAACTGCATTACGCTGTAATAATAACCCCCATGATGGTATGTTATTACCGTAAAATATGTTACCTTCGTAGTAATTGGCATTTGTAATCTGTTTGGAGCCTTGAAACTGAATTGAAGTCTGGTTGTGTTTTGTATGTATGGCATTTAGTACCGACCTATGGGATGCAACGACATCTACTATCGCCATTCATTATCATTAGAATAGGTACCGTCAATGTTTGGTAACTTTGCCTATTGAGGTGACTTGTTGAGAAAACAATATTATTCCGAAACTATGGATAAAATATTTATGCATAAATTGTAAAGTCACATATCTGACACATTATAATAGTTTTGGAATAATATTGTTTTCTCCAACAAGTCACCTCAATAGGCAAAGTTTGTTGACCAGGCAAAGTTACCAACATTGACCAAAAAGGCAAAAACATTGAAGGCAAAAAGGTATCTATTTTTTTAGGCACTACTTTGAGTACCTACTAGGTTTTTTAATACGTATGATGATGAAGTTAAAATATTTAAAAATAATCATAATAATAATTAACAGGTGCCAAAAGTGATACCTAATACTTAACATTAGTGTGAAATCACAGGTAAATATTTTCCGCTCGTTCTATAAACAATAGGCAGTTATAGTTAACTATACTAATGTATAAAATTAATAAGGATGAAGAGTTAGTTTTGTTTGAACGTGCTAATGGCTGGAACTACCAGGAATTTTTTTTTGTTATAAATAGACTATAATTTTTGAGGAATTGTATACCTACGCTATTACTGTCACACTATTGATCCTAAAGAGTCGAACAAAAACCAAAGCAAAGAATGACTCCTTGGTCGAGTGGTTTAGGTGCGCTCTGACTCGGAGGTCTCGGGTTCGATTCTCGGCATTGCAAATGATCTTTATCAATGTTGGCTGGTCTGGGTATACAATGCATGGCCTGTCCTTTATATTGTTATTATATCCCATAACACAAGCCTAATATAGCACTTACTTTAGGGACCATACAATTTGTATGTAAACATTCATGGCAATTTATTTATTTCTTTATCATTTAATATATTATTTATTTAATAACTCAAAATGAAAATGATATAATAAAGTAATAGTGGGCGGATACCTAGATGGAGTACCTACAAGTAGTAGGTCGGTGACCGAGTTTGGCACACCGAGAGAGAGAGACACAGAGAGGGAGAGAAAATGATTTCTTTGAAATTAAAACGGCATGTGAAACCGCCGGGCGCGGCTAGTGTTGCAATAAAAAAATCGCGTCACGGTTGTACATTGGTAATCGCGGTTAACTTTACAATACGATCATCAGACATCGGCTAGTCAGTCGCTTGATATTGTTATCGCGTCGAGTCGTATGTAGATTGTAGGTATGACTGTGTGCGGACTGACGGAGGGTGCACAAGGAAATTCTCCATTCAGCATCCGAGCAGGAAAAACAGTTCACAGCAGGCAGCCGCGCGCATCACACGTGTCTTTCTTTGCCTGCTCCATTAAAAAAAAAAAAAGCGCGCGCGGTCACTCTGACAATACTTAGTTTTAAAACCACAGACTAAACAAATGCGCTTCTAAAGCGTTTTTTAGACAATAAAACTGTAGAATTTTATAGATTACAAAAAAACTGAAATATTTATATGATTAAATTGAAATTAACGTGCCATTAATGTCTGTAATTAAACGACAATAATAAAATTATAATAATTATAAAAGAAAGCATTTATTTACTAACGTATATTATTATTAATAAGTAGGTATTTAATAATAAGAATAAAAAAATGATCGAGTCTAAGAATTTGGAGTTGAGCGGCAGTGTAATGGACGGGGTGGCGGAAAAGGGTGGCGTTTTAGAATCGCCCACAAAAAAGACGCCCACTGAATACTTTGTTTATCCCATCCGATGGGCAGTTTTGTTTATATTTGTCCTATACTCGGCGTCGAACTCGACGCAATGGATACAGTACAGCATCATACAGGACGCCGTAGTCAAGTACTATGGCGTTTCAAGCATCACCGTGTATTGGACGTCGATGATTTTCATGATAACTTACATACCGCTCATATTTCCCGCCAGTTGGCTGCTGGATAAAGCTGTAAGTTCATTTTTAAAATTTTCTCGTAAAAGCTGTTGTAATAATAATATTTTTTTATTGTAAAACCTGATTGACATAATTAAAATCGACTAATATTATAGTTTTTGAGGATGAATCATAATTATGTGTTATGTTTGTTTGAATAAAACCTTCATATTTTGATGAAATTTGGTATAACTACTTACAGATAATTTATTACCTGAATTAACATTTATAGAATACTTTTTATCCTAAAAAAATATGATAGGTCCCCGAGGGATCGGCTAAAAAGTAAAAAAAAAAATTTCTCAGGTGTTAAACATTTATTTTTTATTTTTCACCAGCTAGTAAATAACTACTTAATTAAATCTTTATTTGCACAAACACAATGTGTCTATAATATGCAACAGTTACAGTATGTATGCATACAAAGTGTGTTCTGCCCGACAAGGGCATGCAAATATTTACATTTAATTATTTTATATAATTAATTATAAATTTTCTTATTTTTCTAATTGCTATTGTGTTTTAATGTAATAAATAAATGATTTAAAGTATTTTATTACAATTATAATATTACTATAAAGTCATAATAGCTAAAAAACATTTTGTCAAAGTCTTGTAAATTCAGGTTCAGACAATTCTGAGGACCATAACAGCTGATGGTAGCTGATTAATATCGCCTAAAACACTACAAACTCGATAGGTATGCAATTAGTGTACTTCAGACCTAGATTTAATAAAAAATACAGCATTGGCCTCAATCAATTGGTATTATCTTATTATTAAAATTCTATGGACAACACTTAGCTGGAGTTCCAATAAATACTACAGCAATTAGATAAACCTTATCTATCTGTTTACCTTCGTGTTATTATAAAAAAACAAATCTTATTTAGTTATCTATAAGCCTTGAAATACTTTGAAGCAACGTTGTAATTAAAACGTAGTAGTAGTGAAGAATAATCCCGATGATTCAAGTTTTGTGTAGGCAAACTGAATTCTTATTATCCTGTACAACCTTTATATTTATATAAATAAAAAAAGAGGTTCATTCAAAGTTTTATTTGTTTTCTCTTTTAAGTCACCTTCAAAATGTCAAAATGTCTTCAAATTATATCACTGTGGGTCACTAAAATGCAAATAATTTAGGTGATCTTAATGTATATTGATTTATTATTATTGATTTAGGAATTTCGCATTAGTTGACCGAGAGTGGTCTTATATAAAAACATCCGATTATTCTCGTAGATTTTCCAATAATTTCCTTTCATAAAAACCTTGCCTGACAACACTTTTAACAAAAAAAAAAAACAACCGACTTCAAACCGTCTCATGGTCTTTTCTCATGAATGTCATTGTCAGAACTGGACCAAATTGAAATGGGACCGGCTTTCAAATAAAATAAGAATCATCAAAATGTTTCACCCAGACTCGATGACCCGACAGTTTTAGCCCTGTCAATTTCATATAAAAATACCATCCGTTCATACATTTCCCGTAGATTTTCCAAACAATTTTCTTTCATACATACCTAGTGCCTGCTTTGTCCTGACCATTACAAATTCAACAAAAAAAATCTACATAAATCGCTCTTATCGTTCTCAAGTAGTGCTTCGTCATTTAATTAGTAGAAGATTTTATATATATACCTAATTAAAATAGTTATATATAGTAAATCCAATAGTTATATTCTGTAGATGGCTTCATTTTTTCCAATTTAAAAATGTCCCACTCCCACTTCCAGCATAGACCATAATAATATCATAATAATATCTTCCAAGGACAAAACCTTTAGCGTCATACCAGTTTCGCCTATTATGCATTCAACTTACGTGGAGAATATCACCCATTGTAACAAGGAGAGGGTTTGAAAGGAATTTCTGCTTTTAATGTCTCCCTAAATGACGCTGTGCGCAAATGAAACGAGATTTCACACCACCTGACACTCACACCCCTCTTAGCCCTAGCACGCATCAATAATAAATTATTCCACATTGCGAATGTGGAGGATTTAATATTATACGCATCATAAAAGTTAAACGCTTTATTCAGCCCCGGCTTCGCCCAGGTTATCCTATATTATCTATCCTATCTTTTAAGTTATCCTTAAACTATCCTATCTTTTAAGTTGAGGACAAAATTGAGGATAGTAACGAAGTTTTAACAAAATCGGTACAGTAGTTTAGATGTTCATTGGCGTATAATAACGTGACATGAAATTTTTATACTTAGGTATATACAGGGCGTCGCAAGACTATGCGACATGAAGGGAAAGTATCTTAAATAGGTATCGTAGATAGGAAATTTTGCTGAAAAAAGACTTTATATTATTTTTAAAAGTTAGTAATAAAGATAGCATTCAAAGATTTTCTAAAAATTACTTGCTTCGTATCCATTATACGAGTAGATAAGCGATCGCGCACAAGAAAAATATAAATGATGAATTTAATATATACCTAAAGTCTATAACACAAGATTTATTTCTTTTTTAATGACCATTGAACAATACATAAATAATATTATGAAATCTGAACAATTTTATTAGCTTTGATAAGGGTTTATCTTAAATTATTATATAATATTAACAATGAATTCACAGTAAAAGAGAAATTGATAAGGTAAATTAATTTTTTTTTCTGATCCTATTAAATAGATTTTATTACTGAGAATAAATTTTGTTTTAGTAACTAACAAAGTTCAAATAATAAAATCATAATAATATTATCATCACCACCTCGTCTATTTTTATGTCTATTTTTATGTCATCGGAAAAACTTGTAAAAACAAAATTTCGTCTTTTGTGTTCGTTTTTAATGCATGCTGAGTTAGCTTAATATAAGTGGTGTATAAAATATTATAATACTTATCCTTACTAATATTATAAATGTGAATGTGAGTTTGTTTGTTTGTTACGTTTTCCACACATAAACTATTGAACCGATTGCCATGAAATTTTGCATACACGTTGTCTGCGACACCAGAAAGGACATAGGGTACTTTTCGTCCAGGAAAAAGGCACTGTTCCCGAGGGATTATCCAAAATATAAAACTGTAACTATAACGCCTGGCCAATGTGTTATAGCAACAAGGCGTCAAGCGTTATAATTGCTTTTATATTTTTAATTTATCATCCGCGTACGAAGCCGCGAGCATCAGCTAGTGTAAGTATAAAAGATTGTTTAAATGTGTATCCCATCAGTGTTGGCTTCATAACAAGTAATAAAAAATAAATTAAAAAAATCATCAAGTGATGACATAATTATTTAGGTCGGCGAAATATAGATGTCTCCTATCAGCGAATTAGTGATATAAAAATCAGATTACAGAAAAATATGAGTGTACACAAAAACATAACTTTTACACACAGTCTTTTGTTTTACGAGTTACAATAAAATCTTTTCAAGACATTTTTCTTGACAAAGATTAATGGAAAAAGGGTCTGTGTATCATCACCAAAAGGATTGAGTTATAAAAATTCACATGCCTATTTCGTAATAAAATCAAATGGTTCTTTATACTGCGTCCACTTTGTTATTTCTGGCACATCATATACTTAATATTATGGTTCGAAAAAAATATGCTTCGGATCGTGAGTTTTTTTTTTATAATATGTCAGGCAGACTGACTACCACTTGACGGTTTACGAAGCAACTTTAACTCTAATCTTTATTGCTCGTGTATTTATATCAGGCACTAACTAACCAAACTCCTTTTTCGCATTTATAACGCATTATTATTATAAGAACAGATTTTTTAACTAAAACTAAACTAAAAGACAATTTAAATTCAAACTAAATTCCCAAAGTAATTTAAGTTCAACTTGCATGTTGTAAGTTCCCGAAAAATATTTATCTATTACTAATATTATAAAGAGGAAAGATTTGATCGTTTGTTTGTTTGTTTGTATTGAATAGGCTCCGAAACTACTGGACCGATTTGAAAAATTCTTTTACCATTAGAAGCCGACATTATCTGTGATGAACATAGGCTACTTTTTATCGCGGGAAAATGCTTCATTGCCTCGGGAAATCTAAAATAAAAGTAAATACTAGCGGCTTGGCCCGGGATACACTTGACAGCGCCATCTATCCAGAATCAGGTGAAGCGACTAACATGAAAACTGCTAGGTGACATTTTTAGCGATCCGCTCCACGGTAGCTGGCGTTTTATATACTTTACAACGCGGACGAAGTCGCGAGCACCAGCTAGTATTGAATATATTATTAAGACCTCGACAGTTGTAACAGTTTACTACAGTAAATTCATAAACACTTCCGGGAAGAAGTTCTTTAGATTATTGTATTTGTGTATCATTATAATCACACCAAAAGACAGACGTGGATAGTTTCAGTTCCGCAACTAACAGTTCCGGAAAAGATACTCGGGTAAGGAAATTGCCCTACTTCTAGATACGGACAGTGAATAATTGTGGATTTAGGATAAAGGAAATCCCGAAGCAGTTTCTGATAATGAAGTTACTGTTGGGTTTTATTCGGCGCTTACGAAAGAGTTATTCTAAATCTTTTGGGTCATCCTGTACTCGGATTTGTTGATTATTGTTGAGCAATATTTGTATGTTTAATATTTGTTATAATATTCCATCTATTCACAAGTATTTGTATTAGTTTATTATATTCCGTTTATAAGACGTAAAAAATTGTAACTTTAAACAATCCGCAAAGGAAGCGGATGGGTAAAAAAACTTTTTTTTATAAATAATATAGATTTTATAAATAATTCTCTTTTAAATACCTTGACACATAGAGCGTCAGATTTTTGTATATTAAATAAATAAATAATCTAAATAAAATATATATATTACAACCGTTTATCACCGAAGGCAACATGGTTCAAAATGTTGATAGGTATAAGTATATAATATATATATATATATATATATATATATATATATATACCGGTTTTAAAGAATATACGGTTTTTAAGAACAAGAAGGTTTTTCTTATATATAAATGTTTCTTTTGTCATCAAATGGCACACAGGATTTTTTCACGACAATAAGGTTTCAATAGTGAGCGAGTCAATAGCTATTTCGCTAAACGGAAATATATTTTTTCAAACGCTTAGGAAGCTGTTTTTAAACAGTATCTCTGTCCGCTTCAATTGAAATTGATTTTTTTGGGTTTAATTAAATATACATCAATGTTGTTTTTAGTTTCGATGTACTTAAAAAAAGTAAAAGCAAAACAAATCACAAGCATAGTTACAAACAATTACACAGATAACTATGTATATTAGGTACTCATGTACACTACATTTTCATTTTATTCAATGATAGCTTAATGGAAATACTTCGCATACAAGATATGAAGAGTTTTAAAGTACTCGTAAGTAGTACTAAGCGGAGAATATGTTTCGACGGTGCGTCACATAAATTTTAAATATACGAGTATGTTCTAACTTTCCGCGAGCCCAAGTTAGCATCAAGTTTCCTTTGAATTTAAATTGATTTACAGTTTGCTTTACATTATCAATCAATACTAATAATAAATCTGTAAGTGTAGGTATTGTATGTATGTATGTATGTAAAGAGTTGATAATAAGAGTTGAATAAAGAGTTATTTTAAAAAAAAAACATAGTGAGACAAAAATAATGAATCCTTATTCATTCCTCTAGACTCCCTAATTTTGTTTATTTTAATTTTTGCAAAAAAAGTTATATGAATGGTTTTATGTAAAACTAAATTCTCTACAATATTTTTTTGTCTGAACTTTTTTTTTGTAAGTAACTCTTATAATTTTTGTACAATTTGAGGATTTTTTTTTTTTTTTTTTTTTTCAAGTTTTCTACACGTTGAAATCGAAAATTTCTTTCACCCAATGATATTACATATTATTTATAAAAATTGCCCAAGGCGACTCAAATTTTGATTTGTTAGTAAATTTTCCTCGACTATAATAATTAGCATTGGGATTAATCCGTAAGTAACATTTTTAAGTTTATTATTTCTTTGTAGTGCACTTCCAACATGTCTAAAGAAGTCTTTGTGTAACGAATAAAATCTATTGACATATCCTTATAAAATATTTATCACCAACATTTGAGATCTCATATTCATTGAATACCGCTAAGTAGATATCCAAACGATGGAATTGCTTATGTATTAAATAATGGAATAAATTTAGAAGCGATGACAACATTCTAGGTGTGAATTCACACTATATATTTTGGACTACAATAATTGTCACACCCTATAAATACACATACACAATTGTTATTATATTTTATTATTATTATATTTTTTTTTATTTTCAATAGCACTTAACATAGTATTAAATTTTATTACTTATATTATAAACTAGCTGTTGCTCGCGACTTTGTCCGCGTAGAAATGTATAAAACGCCATCTAATCTACCGTATTTTGGATAGATGGCGTTATCTCCCGGGCCAAGCCGCTAGTATTTACTTTTATTTTAGATTTCCCGTAGGAATGAAGCATTTTCCCGCGGTAAAAAGTAGCCTATGTTCATTACGGATAATGTCGGCTTCTAATGGTAAAAGAATTTTTCAAATCGGTCCAGTAGTTTCGGAGCCTATTCTATACAAACAAACAAATCTTTCCTCTTTATAATATTAGTATAAATATAGACCTAAATAACATTACCTATCTTATTCAAAACTAACACAGAGGAAGATAAGAATTGTAAAAGTATGAGTGAAGACAAAAAGGGTGTTTGAATTAGCTATTTAATGTAAATAATATATTAAAAAAAAAATATATATTTTTAAGAGATTAAAATAGTAAACATAATGTCATACACGCTCCATTTGAATAAAAACTTAAAATATGCGAAACTACATGTGTAATTCATGAAATAAACTTAAATAATTTTAACCTTGTGTAAGGTTTACATTTCCTTGTTGATTGAAACGAATGTGCTAATCTCGTTTAAGCCAATCTTTAGTATTACTAACATTGTCGAGATTAGTTTTGCCCAAACAAAATACTTAGTTATTTAAGAAAATCAATGCTCACCTAACCTTTATGAATAAACAATTCTTTAAGTTTTCAGAGCGGGCGTTTTAATATATTTTTTTATCTATACTAATATTACAAAGAGGAAAGCTTTGTTTGTTTGTTTGTTTGAATGGGCTCCGAAACTAAGTACTGGACCGATTTGAAAAAAACTTTCATATTTTGGAAGCTATATATATCAGCGAGTAACATATAGGCTATCTATACTAATATTATAAAGAGGAAAGATTTGATTGTTTGTTTGTTTGTAGGCTATAGGCTCCGAAACTACTGGACCGATTTGAAAAATTCTTTTACTATTAGAAGCCGACATTATTAGTGATGAACATAGAATACTTTTACCGCGGGAAAATGCTTCATTCCTACGGGAAAACGGGTAAAAGGACAACGGGTAGTAAGAATTATCCTTCCGTACTTAACTTCTTTTTCACATAACTTCTAAACGGCTGAACCGATTGGGTTGACATTTTATATGGGTATTTCGATGATTTCCTGGATGATTTAAAAATACAATTGGACCCGGTAGGTGGCGCTGCTGTCGGTATGTCAACTACTAAACGGCTTGGCCGATTGAGTTGAAATTTTGTATGTGTATTTCCATGGTTTCACAGACACGAATTATATTATATTTTATAAAGCTACGCGGACGAAGTCGCGTGTAACAGCTAGTATTTTATAAAGTTACGCAGACGAAGTCTCGTGCAACAGCTAGTTTTTAAATATACTACATTATTAATTTATTACGAATTAAAATCGCTGCCCTCTTATGTATGTTTCTCCAGTTTGTTTGAATGTACCTTAGATTGTTCTTGTATGTATTTTTAAAATTATTATATCAGTATAAATTTGAACGCGGACAAAGTCGCGGTCATAAGCTAGTTTTCCATAAGCAGAGCTTGGTAAATATTATGTCACAAGATAAATAGGTGCTGTTGGTTACTTATAAAAGGCGACGTTTTATAAAACGTCTCGCTCCGTTCATTTTTCATAGTGATAACAAACAACAAAATGGAATGTTAGCTAAGTATATCTTAATTCATGCTTTAATGACCTTGTTTACCTAACTAGGTATAGTATTATAAAAAAGTCGCGGTTCGCGTACCTATTTATGTTCAATGAGTTATTTTGATGCGGTTTTCACTGTAATTTTGAAAATTTTAAATTTATCCAATTGACAAGCTTTAATAGTAAAAAGAATTTGAAAAAAAATTTGAAAGCAAATATCTTCACAAGTAGGTACTTATAATTTAACCTATGCATTAAGATGTAACATTGCATAACAAATTTTTGTAGCTTCTCGGAGATACCCTAACCTAGATTGCTTGACAAGCACAGAAAAGCGGAAAATTTTACCCGCTTGTCAAACAATTAAAAGCAATTAAAGCAAGTAAAATATGAAAAAAGAAAAAAATTAGCCGATTACAACCTCAGTACAGAACTTAAGTGAATTAATAAGCTTTAAAACAAATGTAGCTGTTTTGTAAATAAGATTTTCATTCAATACAATTCCAAAGATGTATCGATATATCTTCCTGATCGCCATTTGTCACCAGCTCAATCACGATACACTTGACAGCTGCTCGCCCCTAAAACCGCAGGAAAATACTCGTCACAAAGTACTATTATATATAACTATAGTTGGCGCCCGCGATTTCGTCTGCGTTGAAAAAGAAAAAAATTGCCTTTCCTGTGTCCGGTACGTCTAAATTTTCATGAAAATCAATTAATTCGTTTAAGAGTTATGGAGGAACATACATACATACATACATACATACATACATACATACATACATACATACATACATACATACATACATACATACATACATACATACATACATACATACATACATACATACATACATACATACATACATACATACATACATACATACATACATACATACATACATACATACATACATACTACATACATACACTTACAGATTTTTTATTAGTATTGATTGATGATTGATATGATATATTGATATGATAGTTAGGTGTGGTGAACAAAAGTGAGCCTGCCATAATATGTATCTTTTACATGTATTTATTAGCTACCACTTCTATTCTACTTGTAGATATTTTAAAATTTCCCAAATGAATGGATTTTCCAAATGTGAAAAGATATTATTAGGAAGTTAAGGTAGAATGTGTTGAAACGAGAAAACTAATCGATTTCCAATATTAATAACTTTAATGTGTAGGTCGTCAGAACTCGCGGCTAATGGAGTTTCCCGATCCAATGATATTTCACATTATCTGTGTGATCCACTTCTGATTACAAAGGACAATTTGAACATTGGATTTGTGAGGTCTTCGTTAGAATGTAACAGAGATTAATATCTTGACAGAGTGTCTTTCGGTCTTATTGATGAGCCTAATGTAAATCGATTCTTTTTTCGACCTAATGAAGTGGTCCAAAGAAAATAATGTACTTACCCATAGCATTCAGCACTCCCAAAATGCCAATATATATTTTTGTTATTATATGAATTAAAAAAAAATACTTAACAAGATCCAGCGAGGTTTCCCGATTTAAACCTTTATAAATAATAAACGCTTTTCAGTTTTCAGTATTATGCAGTATGAGTACCATTCTGTGAATCTAATACAAAATTAAATGAATAAAAATATTGTTTAAGATCTCGGTTCATTTTTCTTTGTATCATTTTATCCTATTAGCGTCCACTTATATTACTTTCCCACAGGGTATTGCTTGTGTCTACAAGCAACCCCATTCCCTACTATCAGGTGACCAGTTAGCACCCCTGTTAACCTTGATAAAATTGATGACCATCTAATAGCTTTTGATAGAACGATGTCTGTCATGTTGTTTTAATATTTATCATATTTTAATTATTTTAAATTGTTATTTTTTAAATTGTTATTATTATTAATGTCTATTATGTTAAATTGTTTAATGTTATTTATGGTACCCAAATTATTATTATTTTTTAGATTTTATTGTTTATTATTATTATTGTTTTATGTGTTTTTATGTGTATAATATGAATGTGCACAATTATTTAATTCAACTCGAGATACTAGAAATAAATAAAAAGAAAGTAAGAATAGCTCCAAAGAATAGGTAATAGGCGGGAATCCCACCCGCATAGTATGAATGAGGGTGAATACAAGAAAGATAAAGTATGAAGTATGAAAGTACGAGTAGTAAAAATGCGAGAAGGGTATGCAAGAGAAACGTAAACATAGGCTACGACCTTGAGTCGGAGGGATTAGCATTTAAAAAAAAAAAAAAAAAAAAAAAACGATGTCTGTCATGTCAGCTAGTGTTTAATAAAACGATAACACATTGATTGTATTGTTCCAGGGTCTTCGTGTGACGACAATAATCGGTGCGTTCGGAACATGCGCGGGCTCATGGTTGAAGGTGTTCTCTGTGCCGCAAGACATGTTCTGGTTAGGTTTCGCTGGTCAAACGGTGGTGGCCGTCTCTCAAGTGTTCATACTGAACGTGCCCCCGCGTCTTGCGGCCGTCTGGTTCGGGGCTGACCAAGTCTCGTCTGCGTGCAGTGTCGGTGTGTTTGGAAATCAGGTATGTGTGATAGAAGCCAGTATGACATACAATACTAAAAACTATTTTTTTAACCTCGTTAGGTACATAAATTGGCTTTTTGAATATATATTTAGCATATAAAGACCACGGGTCGTACACGATTTTATTAAATGTATAAAAATATGACTGTGTTAATTTGGCTTTTTAGTTCATATAACCTTTTCATTTTGTTCCAATGAGTTGGAGAGAGGGCCCTAATGGAGGCAACGACGGGAAGATATATTGAATTAGCTAAAGCTTTCAAAGTAATTGCATTTGGGCTCATCTATTCTGCATCAGAACCAATAAATAGGTCGCGTGACAGTGTAATGAAAACCCCACCGAGTGCAATTCTCCTGCTGATGCTGCCGCTTTTCCCAACATTGCCGCCTCAACTAACTGCATTTTTATACAAAAACAAGTTCAATTGCTTTGTAACCAAGCCATTGTTTACACAGATGAGGCGATTTTACTCACATTCACACGCTGTTCCAAAATTGAATTGCATCCAACGCATTCATTTGTTTTTATTCAACTTCCAATAATATTTATATAGTATATAGCAGGTATAAAGTAGTTTACCTGATCATTAAGTGCACCGTTCATCCTGCCTGCGACACTTTCTCTTAAAAAATACAGACACACTCAGTCTCAGTAGTATCAGAAGCGTAGTGTAAGGCTTTAATGAAGCGGTCAGCAGTACAATGAAGTGGAAACTGTGGGAAGCACTTGTGGTGCATGCAAATGAAGTTGCGGTTTGCTTGCATAGCGTTTAGCTTCACAAAGAAATTTTCATTTGGCAATCAAAGCTAGTGGCATAGAATTCTTTTGATGTAGGTATACTATCTATGCGTTTACACGATCTATACATTATAAAGAGAAAGGAAAATTCTTTCACTTGCAGAAAACTACTTTATCAGCGAGTATCATTGGCTTTATAATATACTAGCTGGTGACCGCGACTTCGTCCGCGTTCTCCTATAGCCTAGTCTTCTTCAGTAAATGGACTATCCAACAGAAAAAGATTTTCTCAATTCGAACCACGTACAACCAAACAAACTCTTCAGATTTATAAATTGGTATAGATTATTTAAAAAAAAATAGTATGTAACAAAATATATCAAAACGTTGCCCATAAAAGTCATTATTTGACGTGCGCCACGAAAACTATTGATAATATTATAATTATTACCAATAAAAAATTTGCGAGACTCAGAATATAAAAATATAATCGCATATATATTTTGTGAAAGAAAAACTGAATATGAAATTTCATGCACATCGCAAATGGGTAATATAAGAACCTTACTTAGACATTCGATGGCGGCTGGCCAACACTGATAAGGGCCTCAATAAATTATGGTCTCATTTTCAAGTAATAGCTCGGTCTCGAGAAATATTCCTGCAGGACCAATTTTCGACTACCCAATTATACCCTGACAATATCGATAACAAAGCAGCGTCTGAAATTTTATTCAATACAAAATTTCCTTTTGTATCGTTTGCGTTGTTGTGGAAGTGAATCGTTTAATTAATTCAGAAATCTAAGACGTTTCACGGACTGCTATACCTGATCATGATACCTTTATATTTTCTTTGTTAATTAAGCATTGAAATAATAAATAATTTGTATAATACTATAGTGCGTTTGTACGCGTACCTTTATAAAATATGATAGCCTATGTTACTCGTTGATAAAGTATCTTTCTATACTTAGGTGAAATAATTTTTAAAATATGTAGGTCCAGTTCAGGTTTTCATTTCTAAAAATATACAAAATATATCTCTTTATAATATTATTATAAATTCAACACTCCCGACCGTGAATATTTCACGGTATCCTGTACATTTGCGTATTCGTATGTGGTGTTGTTAAGACAGAACAAAAAACATGTGTCTATATATCTATGTTATATGTATATATGATTGATATGCATATATTTTTTATGTTCAGCTAATGCATTAAGCGGTGTGAAATTGACTCATTGCGATTGTGTCATTCGGAAACGCTTATCCAATTTGCCGCGAGGTCTATTATGCTGGGGGTCCGGCAATGAGGACGATACTTTTATTACAATAGACACGAGTACCAGACAGGATACATAAACAATCAAGTGCAAATCAAAGGTTGCATAAGAACGTATAACAAGTCCTTCTACTTACCTACAGGTTCAAGGAGTTCAGTTATTGTAAGTTCAGGGTTCAAATAGTGGAAGGGCAAAATGCGTTACGCAGTTGTAAACGCAGGCCACAGTTTAACCAATACATTACGGAAGACCAGCGTGAAATTTTAGGTTTTGTACGTATGTATGTTCCTCCATAACTTGGTAGACTTTTTATCTTTTTCAACGCGGACGAAGTCTCATTTTTCTATATAGCAAATAGTTTGTCTTCTAGAATAATTGCGTTTTGTCTTGGTCTGCTTTTAAAGCGACTGCCAATAATTATCTACAATTTACTTATGCTGTCATTTTAAAATATGTATATTTTATACTTTACTGCATTTTAATAGACATATTTCGACAAAAAAAGGAAACTATACATTATCAGTTGGAGCAATGTTGGAATAATTGAATTTCAAAGTTGTATTCGTATAGACCTCTACCCAATTCCTATCAGCTGGTACATCCCATTTGCAGTACAAAAAAAAAAACAAGAATCCAGTGATTTATTGTCGAGTGAAACTATCCAGCGAGTGGAAAAGCGTGAAACTAAATTCATTCGTACATTCGTATACGTTCGTTTCATATATTTTCAAATGTTCACGGTTTTTATTTTTAATAGTTTGCGCTTTTAAATGGATGAATTCGTGTGACCTCAATTCTTTTCACACAGTAATGTTTCAATTCGTATTTTTTAAACCCCAACGCCCGACGCAAAAGATGTGTGTTATACTTAAAGCGGAAAGATTTGATTGTTTACTTGTTTGTTTGCATTGAATACTCTCCGAAACTACTGGACCGATTTGAAAAATTCTTTCACTGTTGGGAAGCTAATTATTATCGGCGATTAACATTAGGCTATAATCTATATATATCTATACTAATATTATAAAGACGAAAGATTTGATTGTTTGTTTGTTTGTATAGAATAGGCTCCGATACTACTGGACCGATTTGAAAAATTCTTTTACCATTAGAAGCCGACATTGTCCGTGATGAACATAGGCCACTTTTTACCGCGGGAAAATGCTTCATTCCTACGGGAAAACGGGTAATAGGACAACGGGTAGTAGGAATTATCCTTCCGTACTTATCTTTTTCACATATAACTTCTAAACGGCTGAACCGATTGGGTTGAAATTTTGTATGTGTATTTCTATGGTTTCACAGACACGAATGTATTACATTTTATAAAGTTACGCGGACGAAGTCGCGTGCAACAGCTAGTAAATAATAAAAATTATTTTATTTTTACTGTCAATATATAATTATCGTTATGTGTGTTTTATTTATATGAGATTTGAGCTTCATAAAAAGATAATCTAGGACGTCATTATACATACTTAAACACCTCAAATGCTATTATAAAGAATTAAACTAATCTGTTTGAGTTGAGCCATGTTTGAGTACTAAGTCACGTACAAATAAAGATTTCACGCAAACAGTTGGTGATTGTAAAGTTTTGTGGCAGTAATTTTTCCTGAAATAGTATGTAAAAATATATCTTTATATCTATACATTACATATTATAAAATGTGGTCGCTTTTCTCCTCTGTCTGTTTCTCGGCAAACTTCTTCTAAACCAACCCAACGAATTTTGATACAATTTTTAAAACTTGGAATATTTTTATTTTGCTAGTTAAACGCTCCCTGCTTCGCCCGGGTTCAAAATAAAAACTTTTTAGTTGGACCAAATTACACATATAGTTACGAAGTTTTATCAAATTCGGTTCAGTAGTTTATGAGTTCATTGGCGTCAAAACACCGTGACACGAAATATGTTTATATATTTTTCATAATTTGTAACATTAAGTAGTTATACTTACTTAGTTTACTTAGAAGATTGGTAACATTAAGTAGTTATACTTAAGAATTGCGAAGAAGCAACATTTTCCTTGAGTTTTAAGCAACATTTTCCTAACTCTGTCATACTTAAATCGTTCATGAGTAGGTAAAGGAAAATTATTTGCGAATATTCAACTATAAGTAGTCATTATTTTTTTATGTCCGTCAACGAAATAATTTCCCACTATATAGTTTCCGTGACCAGAGACCAGCATTCGTGATGAATACAAATTATATAATATTATAACCTTTAGATACATAATTTGAAAATTGGTACGTACAGTTATTACTATGAATTTTAAACAAATTTTTTCAAAGTTTTATCGTACTAGTTTTTACGCGTTTTCCTCCATTTACTTATACCATGTGTTATTTTGATGTTTCTGCATGGGAGAGTAACAAAACAAACATCCATAAATCCACAATCATTCTCACAAACTTTCGCATTTGTAATTACCAACGCTTGACTGAAACTTGGTCCACTTATTTTTATAAACTATAGCCTATGTGTTATTCTAACATATGAATTATGTTACTGTAAAGTTTCACGCAAATCCGTTTAGTATTTTTTGCGTAAAAAAGTAATTGATGGTTGTTTTGCGTAAAAACAACTTCGTCGGCGTAACTTTATAAAATTCTAGCTGGCGCCCGCGACTTTGTCCGTGTTGAAAAAGAAAAAAGTAGCCTGTCCTGTTGTATGTATAAATATTTATCTACCAAGGTTTAAGAGTTATGGAGGAACATACATACATACAATACAATACCTAAACTTACAGATTTATTATTAATATTGATGATAGCCTATGTTACTCGCTGATAACTTAACTTTCTATAGGTGAAAGAATTTTTAAAATCGGTCTAGCAGTTTTTGAGTTTATTCAATTCAAACAAACAAACAATGAAATCTTTCCTCTTTATAATATTAGTATAGAAAAACAACAGCAAGTAAACTAAAGTAAACTAGCTCCTGCATCAAACTCTGTGTCTCTATAATTACTCTACGTGGTAAGGACTAAGTATTCATATAATTGTATAAAAATCACAACTGTGTATTCACTGCACGCGTTTTCTTCGATTGATGAGGCACAATTTTCGATTTGGAAAACTAAAATTGCCCTTTTTATCATGAAAGCTCAAAACGCGACAACAAAAGGGATAAGTACTTCAATTTTCCTTTTGTATTTTTGTTACAGCTAGGCATAGCTCTCGGTTTTCTGTTGCCACCGATGCTGGTTCGAGCTCAGGGCACAGTGGAAGAGATAGCTGCAGACTTCCAACTCATGTTCTACCTTGTCGCCTCATTCACCAGCGTCTTGTTCGTTCTTATACTGTTATGTAAGTACAATTTCTAGATATATTTTGAAGGTTTTCTCTGCAATCACTGATCATGCAAGACAAACGTGATCGTTTTCTGCAACGAAATGTTTTATGGGTATATAATATGTTCACCTTAGATATTTGTGTGTAAATATTGTCAAAATTATTTTTGTCATATTTATAATAAAAATGCCTATAGTCCCATGATCTTTTTCTGCAACGCTCTTAATTTTTTAAAAATATAATGCAGCCAGCATACTTGGGATATATATTAAATTAATTAAGCATAATTAATTAACTTAAGCAACGCCATAAGTGCTACAAGTGCGCTGCCGACCATAGAAGGATTAAGGATAAGAGATAAGGGAGGGCTCTGGCATCCCTTACTCACTCACCGAAATACAACAGCACATAATGCTGTTATTTCACGGTGGTATTCTGTAAGGTGGTGGTTACTGCCGCCAGACGGGCTGTCCAAATGACTGCGAAACGCAGTGTGCCCTACCACTGCTTAGCTGAAGTTTTTGGAGATGTATTCATAGTGGATATTATGTTTCAGTTTTCAAAGCAGCACCGCCCACTCCTCCGTCGGCGGCCGCTGATTTCGGTGCCAGCATAGACTCCAATTTCCTGCAGTCAATCAAAAAGCTCCTCACAAACCGGAACTACATGCTACTACTGTTGTCCTACGGCCTAAACGTTGGCGTGTTCTACGCCATCTCGACCCTGCTCAATCAAGTCGTTTTGACTTTCTATCCGGTGAGTAATCCTTGTTTCCCGAATTATAGACCCGAAGCCGATCTCTTCCTAAGTGATTTTAACGGGACAACAATAAGGCGCAATTCATTAATTTCATCAGTGACATAATCTAATATCCTATAATAACCCTTTTTTCACAGCGTTTTCTTAATATAAACTTTAAATTTATTCATAGATAATAATTGTTGTATATTAGCAGGAAACCTGTTGTAGAAGCGTACACATTGTCCCATAAAAGAGTTGCTAGCCCTGTTGGAGACGAGTTTTATTCAGTTGTACCCTATGCTTGTTTCTAGTATTTAAACTGTGAACATCACTATTTCTACTGAAAGTGCTAATATTTTTTGTGAGCAAACAAAAAATTTTCAAAAATGTTTTGTGAGGCTACAGTAAGTACAGTCGGCCGCATAAGTCGATTAACACATTCAAAAGTGCAAAACAACTGAACACTCGACGCGCCATAAGTCGTTGTCACGACTAGAGAACATAATAAACTTCATGTGCAAACGGTCGTAAAAAGCTTCAGTGAGTGAGTGAGTAAGTAAGTAAATTGAGTGTTCAGTTGTTTTGCACTTTTTAATGTGTTAATCGACTTATGCGGCTAACTGTACCTACATTTATTTCCTTAGAAAGTTGGGAGGGTTCAATAAAAATTTGATGTCTCAATCCAGGGTGCAAACGAAGACGCGGGACGTATCGGGCTGGTGATAGTGGTGGCCGGTATGGTGGGCTCGGTCGTTTGCGGCCTCGTCTTGGACAAGACGCACCGGTTCAAGGAGACCACTCTCGCTGTGTACGCAGCGTCCGTCGTAGGCATGGTCATATTCACGTTCACGCTTGACTGCGGTTACATAGGCGTTGTTTATTTGAGCAGCATACTCTTGGGGTAAGTGACGATCAATTGGCCATTTGACATGATTTAAAATATACTACAAAAATTGTGGTTATCCTATCAGAAAATAGCGTAAAATGTCACTTTATTTTAAGCTAAATTATGTATATTTTTTGCATATTATATGAAAAAACAAATTATAATTTTTGAAATTTTATCTTGGCGCCGAAACGCCCTGTGATTGGTTGCAACTCTGATGACGTCATACATTAGTTGCTAGTAAACATATCAGACATAGAGTAGCAAATAGTGTTTATTCACTTAATATTAGTTCTTTCTCTGTGTCATCATTCAGTTCTGTTTGTTTACTAGCGTGTGACGTCACACGTATCAAAGACAGAAACAGAAACGCCATTACAGAAACAGCGTTTTTGGCACGGTTTTGTGGAAATCAAACTTTAACATTGATTTTTATTAATAATACTGTAGATCTCTCGAAAATATCAATGTAGTGTGTTTATTATGTAATATAGAATAATTTAGAAAGATTTTCTAAAATTAGTCTAAACGGATTCTAGTGTCGAATTAGGATTTATTTTGTGTAAGAAACAAAGGATAAAGTATAATGTTGTTTAGTATGATTTTATTGGTGGGTTCGACTGCATAATTCAATAAGACATAAAATTATTTCTAAAAGTAACTAATCAACACTTTACTTGTAGCTGATGTAATGTTATCGGAGCGAATCACATATAAGAATGAAATCTGCATAAAATGTGATAAGACTAATCTACATAGTTAAAATACCTACAGTAAACATAGTAGGTAGAACTATTTTAGTAACTTTGAACTATCAAAATCTGAAGAATGTATCATTTATTTATTTAATTCAGCTTCTTCATGACCGGCTACCTTCCCGTTGGTTTCGAGTTTGCTTCGGAAGTAACATATCCTGAACCAGAGGGAACTACGTCGGGAATACTGAACGCTGTTGTGCAGGTAACACATTAGTTTTATTATCATGTTTAGTCACTGTATAGTGCTATGAAGAACCTTTATTACATTTCAATATTTGAAGCATATTATTGTTAAGTTACCGGTAAATTTAAATTTATAATGACTATCATAAAAGCTTCTTGTGGTATTTTCTTTTTTACATACATACATAATTATAGGTGAATTATTATATTAAGGTTTGAAGGCGTACACTTGTGGGGGAATCGGCGCATGTGTACAATTGCGCACAAAATTGCTAAGGAAAATGAGATTTTTTTTTCTTATTTCGTAATTTTTCACCTCACTAACTTAACATTACAGGCAGTGTTGATATTCCTTCCATTAAATCGTCGTGCGATGTCGAAGTAGAACGTTTTTTTTAGGCATTTATTCACCATGACGTATTAGTATTACTAATACGATAAAACAATCTGTACGCAACAGTACCTAATAAGAGACTCGAGACGCGCGAACGAAGTGCGGGAGGTGTGTAGCGTCTGAGTCTACCAATAACGTGTCGGCACACGCTATTGGTAGACTCAGCCGCTCACGCTCCTCTGCCCCCTCAAAGACCTAAAAATTATTTTAGTTGTGGTAGGGCACACTGCGTTTCGCAGTCATTTGGGCAGCCCGTCTGGCAGCAGTAACCACCACCTTACAGAATACCACCGTGAAATAACAGCATTATGTGCTGTTGTGTTTCGGTGAGTGAGTAAGGGATGCCAGAGCCCCTCACCCCATCCCTCTCTTATCCCTTATCCTTAATCCTTCTATGGTCGGCAGCGCACTTGTAGCACTTATGGCGTTGCTTGTGTTATAGGCGACGGTAGCCACCTACCATCAAGTGGACTGTCAGCCTGTCTGTCGACCTTAACATAGAAAAAAAAATTAAAAAAAAAATAGAATTCTGCACACATTTGCCGAGAAGTCTTTATTCGCTACTCGATCTATACAATACCTACACTCACAGATTTATTATTAGTATTGATTGATGATTGATAATTTTGAAATGGTTTCAGGCATTCGGCGTAGTGTTGACGCTGACGTACGAATGGATGTTGGGCTCAGTTGGCGACCTCTGGTCCAATCTGACTCTGTGCGCTATCCTCGCATTCGGTACGGCCATCACGGCCCTCATCAAGCCCGACCTGCGTCGACAGGCCGCACAAAAATCATAATTTACCAAGTACTCACTTCGTTAATAGATAACAATCACAGATGTCTAATATGGGTTATAATTGGCTATTTAATTTTGACAAGATTTAAATACATAGTTTTCGAAATATTTAAGAGGGAAGTATAGCTTTGCGATAGGTATTTAGGAGAACACATGCTATCGCTTGTGCGCTCTAGCCCCGGGGCAGTCGTGCGATAGAGAGCGTTGCAGCTTCCGACTGACAATAGTACTTTTTATGATGAAATTTCATTACGGGAGAAAACAGTTTCCACTAACTAAATCTTAACAAATCACTTTGATTTTCATGTCGATCGTTTCAACATGATATATTCTAGGTTTATAGGTTTCGCTTTTTATAAAAAAAATAGATGGTTTTTATAAAACAAACGGTTTAATTCGAAAAAGTTTTAATCATAAAAAATATGTTATTTGAGGTGCCTATAAGTTTGAATCTAATGCAAATTTTGAAAAAAGGAAAACCTATAAACTTAGTCTTTCACTGTGTCAATAACATGCAAAAAAATCATGGCGATTGGAAAATATATATAGAGGTGGAAAAACGTTTTCTCTTTTTGTATGGACGAGTGCGTGCTATTCTTCCCTCTTAAGACTAGTGACTAGCTGGTGCTCGCGACTTCGTCCGCATTGAAGAGTATAAAACGCCATCTACCGTGGAGCGGATCGCTAAAAATATCACCAAGCAGATGTCATGTTAGTCGCTTCACCGGATTCTGGATAGATGGCGCTGTCAAGTGTATTCCGGCCCAAGCAGCTTGTATTTACTATTGTTTAAGATTTCCCATAGGAATGAAGCATTTTCCCGCAGTAAAAAGTAGCCTATGTTCATCACGGATAATGTCGGCTTCTAATGGTAAAAGAATTTTTCAAATCGGTCCAGTACTTTCGAAGCCTATTCTATACAAACAAACAAACAATCAAGTCTTTCCTCTTTATAATATTAGTATATAGAAAAAACTAATAGGTGATAATATTATGGTCTGTCTAGTTTCATAACAGCTGACAGCGTCCAGTGATATTGGAGATCAGTGATTGAAATGCAAAAAAAATAATAAAAAACTTTTAGATTATTTTACTTAGAATTAGGTATTTATTTTTAAATGAAAGTGTATGTTCGAATTATTTGGCTTAATAAAGTGTTGTTAGAAAACACTAGAAATGATATACCCACGTATACAAGATGCCTAAAATATTTTTACTATCATTTATGATGTTACAACATAGATATGGTCTCGCTGCTCTCGACTAGATACGTCCCTACCTAAATTTTTTGTTGTAGTGTGTGTTAAACATCGTCAACATGTTTATCACTTTTTACACAGTTTAATTATTTATTTATTTTACAAGGCCCCCAACGAGGCAGACATCTTAATAAAACACAGTTCCGAGTAATGAGCTCAAGGCTATAATATTTTTAAACTACGTTTCACTACGCAAATTGGCATTTTGTTATGCCCAAAATTTAATAAAACATTCGGCACGTACACATCACAGACAGTTTGCAGTGTGACTAGATGGGGTACGCCGAAGTCGGCGTAGTATTTGTTGCCACATTTGTCAAGTACAGCGGCTGTATCTAGTCGAGCGCAGCGAAACCAATTAAATATATTTGTGTTACAAGTTGTTTTGCGAATTATCAGGGTTGTTTAATTAATTGTAAATATTGGTTTTATCATTTTTACTTTTATAACCGTTCGCTGCTGCGGCCTAAATAATTGGTGATTAAAAAAAACTATTAATTAAAAAATTAATAGATTTTAATTGTGATAGTCGTGCATAATTAAATATTGTATGTATATTTGCTTGTTTAGTAAATTCCTTTTACACCAGAAAACAGGTAAAAATTTATATTAATTTATTCAAATTCTAAAAGCTTCTAAAATTTTTCAAAAAAAAAAAAAGCTTTTGTAATCATAGTAACAATAATTAGGTAAGTAGATATACTTATATATGAACTACATTTAAGCCATTTTAGCGGCATAAATGAATGACCCCAAATGTACATAAATGAATGACCCCAAATGTACGCCACAGAAGCATTTTAAATGTAGGTAACCTATGTTGCTACAAATTATCATCAAATTACTATAACATGGAATCCGCGTGCCATACAAAACACTACCGAACTATAAATGGAACCAAAGATTTAAATCACAGATGCGCCCTGTGCTTCGATACGATATTCCCTGTTCCTTTTTAACTTTAGTGTCATAGTTTTTGCAGCCTTTTAGTATAAAAATTACGTAAATATAACTTCGGAGATATTTTGATTTGTTTTGAAGCCTTTCAGTCGATAATTGAATTACGTGTAGTTTTTTCTTTTCTTTAAATAAAAGGCATATAACCAAAAAGTGTTTCATTATTATTAAAATAAAGGAAACAAAATTCTTATAAGAAGAACAAAATTTTTGTAATAATCTATATTGAACAGAATCTCCAAATTAGACCTCACGATTGAGGTCTTCGTGAGTTTTTGCCAAAACATGCATCGAGAGAATGATCATTACTAAATAAATAAATAGGTTACCTAAAATTGGCTTCATTATTATTATAGAAGATAAAACGAATTAATATTACCACTTATTAGTTATTTCAAGCAACCTAGGGAAATCGTACAATTTGAACGAAGTAACCTTACAATCTTCGCGTTTTATTGTGAATCCCCTCTTAATAATAAAGTTCTCTCAACCACAAATCACTTAGTTGGCCCTAAATTGAGATTTTAGGGCCAATAAACTGGGTACATCTTGCCGCGCCGTTGATCCGATCCTTACGCTAGTATAAGTTAATGGCCGCTTAAAAAGGCTTCCACACCATACAATTTGAACGTTTCCTATTTAAGAATCTAAGTAGAGAGCTCGTGATCACACTACGCTAAATTGATTTCTAAGTCGAAGATATAGAGTTGAAAATGGATAAACTCTCAATTGAATCCAGTCTGTTCTAACTGCGATCACACCTTTCGATTTCCTAAATTGGATACGTTCAAATTGTATGGTGTGGTAGCCCTTTTAGCATTTGTGACGCAAATTCCATTGTATGTAGTATTTCGATGGAAATTATATTTAAAAACCTTTGTGATTACTTGAAATTGTATTCTTAAAATTATAATAAATGTAAAATTTATTGCAATCGAGACAATAATCGTGTGACTGTTCGAATAATGGAGAAGTATTTTGCCAAATTAATGTTATATTAGAATTTCGATGATAGCATAATTATAATATTTAGAAAGTGTTTTTAATCTAACTAACGATATTTATTGATGTTGCATACAATTTTGGTCATGTTTATAATATTAAGATTCCACATAGAGTAGAACATGTGGTAGATGGGAATTGTTCAAGTGTTAGTTCGAGTCAAAGACTTGAGACAATAAATTAATTAAAAAAAAATGTGTATTTAGATAATAAGTAATGTGGAAGTACTATTTAAGCTTAAAGAAAATCAGAGCCTTTTTGTGATTACCCACTATAGATACATATTCAACGGCAGTAATTCATATTATGTGTTATTTTTTACTGTTATATGCATAGAAAGATAAGTGATTAGTCTCGCTGCACTCCACTAGATAGGGCCCTACCTAAAAGCAATAGCTCCGTGAATGCGGCAACTTTTTATTGTATTGTAGTGTGTGTAAAACGTCGTTACTATTTATCACTTTTTAGACAGTTTAATTATATTTTTACACAGTTTCATTACTCAGATTGGCATTTTATTATGCCCATAATTTAATAAAACATTCGGCACGTACACATCACATACAATTTGCAGTGTGACTAGCTCGGGTACGCCGAATTAGGCGTAGTATTTGTTGCCGCACTTGTCAAGAACGGCGGCTGTATCTAATCGAGCGCAGCGAAATTAAAATTAAATTAAAAATTAGTTAATCTAATTTGCGTTAAAATTAGGAAATTAAAAATCAGTATTCTCGTTATGATGCATTTTCGATTGATTTGTTATTGCGGTTGTTTTATAGTATACTAGTGAGTGCCCGCGACTTCGTCCGCGACTAATTTTTTTTTACATACAAACCATTCCTGATACCCTGGATGGGGGGATTATGGATAGGGGGATACCCTATCCATAAAGTGAAGACAGAATTAAAATCGGTCCAGCCGGTAAGGAGGAGTTTAGTGACATACACACGCACAGAAGAAATATAATATATTCTATAAAGAAGATATAATTATATTAAAAATTATTTCACAAAAAAATACTTATTTTGAAATACTTTTGGTTTATTGCTTCGCATCAAATTTAGATTTAAATACTAAATATTTAAAATAGTATTAAATAAGTATATATCCTGTGATATTTGATACTATTTTAAATATTTAAATTATTGGACAATATCTATATTAGACACTTATTTATATTTTTAGTTTAAATCTAAATAACTTTTAACTTTGTTCCGCAAAATGTCAACAAAAAAACATCTAAGAAACGTTTTGTTTGCATTCATCCGATTTCTCTAATTAAATTTGTTTCCGTAAACACGGCTCCTGTGTTCAATGTGCGGAAATTTTGGTTAGTTTTTTTTTGTTAATTGTTCCGCTCGCCATACTTTTGTCATTTAAATTTTATTTGTTATATAGTACAATAAGTGCAAAGCGGTGTTAGTCGGGTAAACTTGAATTTAAAGCTTAAAAAAAATCTTAAAAATATTGAAAAAAAAACTTGTTGGATGTTTTTATATTCGAAGCAAGGCTTCATTAATTCGAATTTTTATAAAGTAGTGTTTAATGAAAATTTAAAAAAATAATACCTTACCAAATAGATAAAAAATTGGTCTCGCTACGCTCGACTAGATACGGCCCTACCTAATAGCAGCAACTTTATAATGTAGTGTGTGTAAAACATCGTCACTATTTAATTTGCAGTATGCAGTATGACTAGCTCAGGTACGCCGAATGCGGCGTACTAAAAGTTGCCGTATTTTTCAAGTACCGCGGCTGTATCTAGTCGAGCGCAGCGAGACCAATCAAATATCTTTTTGTTACATTTTAAAATATTTTTAAAAGGCGATTTTATGCTTTTATGCTCAAAGTGGTCAGTGACACGAGGCATCGATGACCACAATGTGATAACTGTGACGAAAAAAACCAAATTCCTTAAGATTTTAGGTGATAATTAGCGCTAAAAAATTTGAACATTTTTTTTGACGCAATAAAAACAAACTTGCAGTGAATTTAATTGATGTTATGAATTTGAATTTTTTTAGTGATATTTATAATGTTCCAAAGGTTCCAATCAAATGAGTAGATTTTTAGTTGGAGACACCTATTTATTTTGTTTGAGAAAATGTAATTGGTTGCTAATTAGATACAAGTAGGTATACGTGTGTAATGTTCAGCTTTCAGCTAATAATTATGTAAATAGAGTTATGTATATCAGTGTGTTAATGTATTGTTGTGAATAAATTGCGATTTAAATGCATTTTTTTATATTAAGCCCTTCCATTACTTACCTTATTTCTGATCGCAAAATAGGTATGTACCTCTCATATAAGAGGTAGGTAAACATTTTTGAGTTGATTCGTTACCAAAGATTCCTATGATACCTATAGGAATGGGAATCCAATCTAATTTCCTCGATGGTAAGTACTAAGTACAGCCAATAATAAATAACTACAACATAGGGGAAAATACCCAATTATTGGCACTTTAAGAACTACGACCATATATTCGACCTATCTGTTCAACTCAAATAAAATTTGTTGTTAGTCATCAACACACGTCCTAATACAAAACACGAGGGCCATTCGAAATTTGAAAAATCTCATGACTTCTCAATTACATTTATTTAGATCTGACCATAAATGTAGAATTACTACCGTTCCGTTAGGATCTGACATATGACAACTGTTTACCTATGGTTTACCTAATTATGAAAATATGAATGTATAGTTAGTGTTTAGTGTTACAATTCTCATAAATTATATATTTCTTATTTTTTAGTGAAAAGTTTAGGGTGCCAAGAAATTGGAGGGATGCCAGCATTAGGTCATTTTACCCTAATTTTCAAACGTGGCAATACTGTAGTGTTGGCCGGTTTTATTATTTTGTTTGTTTTAAATAATATTTTTTATTCGTTGTGTATTGGACATAGAATAATAATATTCTATGGTATTGGAGGTTGGAGGTGTTGCCTATCTTGTTGATAAAAAAGAGAAGACACTAAGGTATTGCCATTTTTTAATTTCTTAAGTAAACTATTTTGCCAAGTTATAAAATATTATTCACGATAATGGCAACTCCAGTTAAAACTTAAATTGTTTTTAACAAAACTATTTAACCTAAAGATAATAATTAAACTAGCATTTTAGTATTATTTGGTATTTTATGAAAAATATTACAAGAAAAATTGTAATTCAAACTGACAACACGTCCTGACATCCAAGCGAATGTCAATGTCATGTTAATCAACACTTCAAACTAACTTCAAAGTCAAAGCTGTCATAGCAAATAATGTAAACAAACAAAACAAACATTTGCGATTGTTGTGAAAATAATTTTATTTTAACTTTAAATTAAATATAATTCCCTTTTTAAGAACCAAAAGAACCGGTTAGTTATTTTTATTAAAACTTGTACCTCTAAACCAAAGCCGCCGTCCGTCGCGAAGTTGACTGATAAAATGTTTTCTTTTAACGCCGACAAAATAGAGAATAATATTTGTAAGAATCATTCCGCTAGATCAGAACGAGGTGAGAAAGAATTTTAATTTAATGAGCTTATTAAACAGAATGAAAAGAATATATTTCTTTAAATAAATATATAATATAACCTCGAAAAACACTGGTGAACAGATTTTTCCTTACAGAGTCATGTCGCGTAAGTCCAACTAAGTTAAGTAGACAGAAATTGGAGGACCTCTACTTCTCCTTGTTAGACAGTAACATGGAATTAAAGCAAACAGTAAACAGTCAAAATGAGAAAATTAAAGTTATGTCAACAAAAATATTGAGACTAATGGAAACCAGGAAGATTGTGTCCAGTAAGGATCAGAAACAGTGTTGTGCAGCGGCCACAGCCGTAGTTATTGAACAGAAAAACGAGTAAGTATTTGAATTCTTATTTGGCAATAAGATTTAACAAATCAATACATATTACTTATATAGTTATTTAACTTTATCTTATACTAGCTGGTGCCCGGGAGCTCGTCTATTTTTTTCTGCAGATTATATACACTAATGTTTTTCGTTTATCAAGCGAAAACCATATTAAAAATCCGTTGGGTGGTTTAAAAAAAGATAGTGGATAAGCAGACTTTATTTTATAATTATGTGCCCGTTGAACCCGTGCTGGTGCCCGTGACTTGCCCCCGTTGAACAATGAAAGGTACCCTATGTCCTTTCTGGTGTCCCAGACAATGTGTATGCAAAATTTCATGGCGATCGGTTCAGTAGATTTTGCCTGAAAGTGTAACAAACAAACTCACATTCACATTAGTAAGGATTGTATAGTTATTAAATGTTTTGGTAAGTATTTCAGAATTCAGAATTCTTGTATAATTTCAGAAATGAAGATTTAAGACACAAAAATATGATACTCTCAGAAAGGATCCGTATACTGAACACGAGATTATGTTCTGCAAAGCAATTCATGAAAACCAGTCCGCAATCTGTATATAATAAGGCTGGAAGATGCCGTACAGCTCCCATACATTCTGTCAAGTTAGTAGTTATGTATTTCCTAATTTAAAGCCATCATCATCATCATCATCATTTCCAGCCACAGAATGTCCACTGCTGGACATAGGCCTCCCTCACAATTTTTCAATTTGTCAATAAGTTAAAAGACATAAAATTTAATCGAATTTAATGTGACAAGAGCCTGATTTTTTATATCAAATTCTGATAGTCTAAGACAATATTACACGGAATTATATACGGAGAAATTTTAGGGACGTGGAGAAGACATACTAAGCAGGGCTCTATGTAAAAGTGGATGGTATAAAAATGAAAACGAAAATTATATCTTAATAACTTTGAAATAAATTGATTTAGAAATTTGGCGATTGCTTCGATGTATACATTTTTTAATGCTGCTCATATCTCATATTATACTATTTGAACTGTTTTCATATATTTTGTGTATTTAGAAAGCTATTGAATATTTTATGAATAACCAGTTTATTTTTTCCACTTAAAAAAAATTATATCTCAAAAACTAGATAAGCTGAAAACCTAGTATATTAATACAGCTGTTATATGTATAAGGTGTTATGTAGTTATCTAATACTAATATTATAAAGAGAAAATATTTGATTGTTTATTTGTTTGTTTGCATTGAACAGGCTCCGAAACTATTGGACAAAATTGAAAAATTCTTTCACTGTTTAAAAGCTACATTGTCAGGGTGTAACATAGGCTATATTTTATAAAGTTACGCGGACGAAGTCGCGTGCAACAGTTAGTATGTTATAAAAGGGTGATTTATTGTCCCCACACACTATTATTGACAAAGACTTCGTGAAGAAATACATTTCCCTGGAAGTACTGAAGTTGTTTCTTTACTTTTGTAAAGATAAAAAGACACTACAAATACATTTTGGCTTTTAATTAATTTCAGAATATCATCATCGACGAACATTTTAAGCGTAAAGAATAATGATGGCAACTTACATAGTTTGAATGAAAGAATAGAAAATGAAGCAAATTCAAGGTATTCAAAAATTTTCAGCCATTTGTTTTACATCTTAAATTATATTAATGTTTTCTTACTATTTTACTATAAATAAGACCTAAAGTATTTCTTAACTGACTTTAATTAGTGTAATATTATTTTCTTAAATCTATTTACTCACAGGAATGTGTCCACAAGAACAGTTGAAACGGAAATTAGTGAGAAGTAAGTTTTAATGTTTTTAATTGATAACATTATATAGATCCAATAGAGTATTGGTTCATTATGATATTAGATTATCAAGGAAATCTTGGGGCACGACCCTAGTCTTCAGGTCAAAATTAGAACCTATTCTAAAAATTTTTGGATTGTTTTACCAAATCTGTAGCACTATTGAATCCCTCTGACTATTGCTTGTATTTAGTGTCCGACCGAAACTGGTTTTTACCGTTTTTACGACCGAAACTGAAACCGAATTTCGGTCTCAGTTTCGGCCGCAACCGAAATCGAAACTTCCATACAAGGATCATGTTTTTATGATCCTTGTAAGGAAGTCAATTTTAAGTATTTTTTTATCTTTAATTAAATCACATAACTCTATATGCAGTCTTCGACATGTTCACTTATTGATTATCAACATAACAACCCTTCATTTAAGAAAAAGATATTAATTGCACCTTAAAAATATCTAAAATAGATGAGGTGTTTATTTGACTACCTAGATTCTACTTTTGAATATTCATGTTTTTTTACAAATATTAAACATAAAATTACTTAAGTATTTAAGTTGTTATCTAATATCACAATAGGTATAGATACTTAATAAACTCCCCTCTCGAATGCAGTTTCGGTTTCGGTCGTAGTTTCAGCACGTTTGCCGACGAAACCGAAACTCGACCGAAACTTAACTTTCGGTCGCACGCTATTTATATTTATAGGCAAAAGTCTAGTGACAAGTTGTTCTTTAATTTGCCTGCTAAAAAAACAAACTTTTAAATGATTACAAAATCTTAATAATTATGTTAACACGAAACAAATTTGTTCAGGGAAATATTGCAATTATGTGACGAGAACAGATGTAAAGTTGTCAAAGAGGAGCTCGAGCAAAGAATCGTCCTCTTGCAGGAGGTGAACCAACTCTGTTTTCAAAATGTGCTGCTATTGTAAAGCAATTTTAATGTGGTCTGTCTTTAAGTAAATTCTAATGAAACAGGAATATAAAAGAAAAAATAGTTTTCTTTCATAATTATGTTCACAAGCGTCTTGAATTTACGCGGACGATTGTATTAAAATTAGTTTGAGCTTTTATTTGAATTTTGCACATTTTTAAAGTATAATCACTCACTGTGTCATTTCGTTTAGAAGGACATATTATTTTTATTATTACACAAAAAATAATTAACGCTTATCTGGTTTGAAGGGCTATGAATTTTTTAAAGTATTTTCATTGATTTTCTCACTTTATCGGCACTTGCACTTTTTAATGTAGGTACTATTCGAATTTGTTTTGTATTATAGCATTTAATGTGATCAGGGATTCTGTGGGGACGTTCAAGTATTACGTAACGAAATTTGGGGGGTGGGGGTGTCTTGTAATACCCCTCGATATCCCTCGAGTGTGTTTTTATTTTGTTCTCCCAAGTTGGCGGAACCTTTTCGTTGGTAAAAATGATTGGTCACTTGCTAAACTTGGTCCTAAACGTAACGTTTATATAGGAATGGTACCTACAGAGAAATGTACGGCGCGTTAATTTTCAAAAATCTTCATTCAAAAATTGGGTTACGTAACACTTGAACGCTTCCTGTGTGGTTTGTTCTATTACTTTCAATTGGCACACGAGGCACCATTTATTTGAGTATTATTAACTACCACGTGGGAAAGTAGACTGATGGTATATATTGTTTTAAAGAAAATTGACGAAATGGAAATGGAAAATGCCAATAAAGTGTCCCAACTGAGAAGTGAGATGGAAAAGTTGCAATTGGGTTGCGCAGACGCCGAGCGATGTATACGCGACGCTGAGACGTTAGCAACGCAATACAGAGACGCTACCACACGGTGTGGTAAGACAATACCTATATTTCTTTATTTTTGACTAGCCGGCGCCCGCGACTTCGTCCGCGTAGAAAAGTATAAAACGCCATCTACCGTATTTTGGATAGATGGCGCTATGTCCTGGGCCAAGCCGCTATTTGCTTTTATTTTAGATTTCCCGTAGGAATGAAGCATTTTCCCGCGGTAAAAAGTAGCCTATGTTCATCACGGATAATGTCGGCTTCTAATGGTAAAAGAATTTTTCAAATCGGTCCAGTAGTTTCGAAACCTATTCAATACAAACAAACAAATATTTCCTCTTCATAATATTATAGTAATAGTATATATATGTAAAATGATAACACTAAAAACCACTCAGGTTTAATCTCGTGTTATCATTTGTAATTTTTAATAAATCAACTATAATTATTATACTAAATGCGAAAGTTTGTATGGATGTATGGATGTTTGTTACTATTTCACTCAAAAACTACTAAATTACTAGTGCTAATAATACTAAATTTGATTTTCCATTTAGGTTGGTCAATTGAGCTAATAAAAGTGTCCAATAAATGGTATAATTTCAGAT
Source organism: Synanthedon vespiformis (assembly GCA_918317495.1). NCBI lineage: Eukaryota > Metazoa > Arthropoda > Insecta > Lepidoptera > Sesiidae > Synanthedon > Synanthedon vespiformis. The sequence goes on along the minus strand of OU906945.1, from coordinate 12,060,268 downwards.
GAATTGTCACTGCAATTATCCATAGAAAGAAAGAAGGTTGTCGAGTTGGAGACAGAATTGAAGCTTATGCAAAAAATGTCTGAACAAAGAACAATATTTGAACCAAATGAGAGTACTTATGTGAGTGTACTTATAATCCGTACTAATATTATAAATGCGAATGCTTGTATGGATGGATGTTTATTGCTCTTTCACGCAAAAACTACTGAACCGATTGCCATGAAAATTTGCATACACGTTGTCTGGGACACCAGAAAAGACATAGGGTACCTTTGATAATTCAACGCAGACGAAGTCGCGGGCACCAGCTAGTTGTATATGATTGTGTTTCATTACTGCACTCACTAGGCATTCTGACTTCAATCGAATCTATACATTAATTAAATATTTTTTCCAAAAAAAAAAATTATAATAATTTGTACACATAGGTATTAAGTTTCTGAAGTAAAAAAAAAAATAAAACAGTTTTTTTTAAATTCCTTGTTTCAGTTGCAATCGCCTTTAAAAGATTCAAACGTTTCGAGATATTCGAACGATTCCGGTTATACTGATGAAAAAAGTCCAGGAGTGACTAAAGTGAAATGTTTATTTATTTATTTATTTATTTATTTATATTTTAATTATGCAATTAACAATAAAAGTCCTTAACAAAGTTTAACTTTTTTTTTCAGAGTGTAATTGAAAATGAAAAACAATTTCTAGAAAAAATGGCCGAACTACAAAATGAATTAGACACTTTGAAATCGTCCATAGTAAGTATTATAAATTCACTCTAATAAAGTATGCACAAACTATTTAATGGATATTCACATTAATTAGATAGTGTAATGAAAATTTAAAATGTTTTAGGATAACGAATTAATGAATAAAAATAGGGGACCGCTTGATTTGAAAATTAAAAATATATTAAACAGTGACGATTGTAATAAAGTGAAATATTCAAAGGAATCATTCGAAATTAACAATGATGAGGTAATTTATTTCTTATTTTTCTTATAAAAATTTATCTTTCGATGGATTAAATAAATACAAGATGAATTAAGCTCATTAGGTGATCAAGATAAAAAAAATCCAAATAAAAATGTAATTTTTAAAACTTATTGTTATTTTAAGGCGAATGTGGAAATAGCAGATACGAACAATACATTAGTAGTAGATATTGTAAAAGCAGAAACTGATGATATTGCAAAATCAACTACAGCAAATAAAAGTAATGACAATACAATTAATGGCGCACATAAAACAAGTGTAGAAATATCTAAAGTAAATGTTATACGTGACGAAGAAAGTGAAAATAATGTGGAATTGGATAATACAAATAGAAATAAAAACAACACTATAGTAAATAAGTTAAATAAACCAGCACTTTTAAGCCAGCCTTCAAATGATAAAATTAATAATACAAAAAACACTAAGCAGAAGAGAGTTAAAAATATTAAGAAAGTTATCAAAAGTAAAAGTGTAGACGATAAGAATAATAATAATAATAATGGAGCTAAACGTAATATTAAGAGAGCAAGTGTGGATTTTCCTTTAGTATTTAATGTAACTAATGTTAAACCTCAATCTGTTGCAATGGAAGTCAAATTTGAATACGAATTGGAAGTCGCCGAAGATAAAGAATTTGAATTTGGTAAGTTTGTTATATCTACACTAATATTATATAGAGGAAAGATTTGATTGTTTGTTTGTATTGAATAGGCTCCGAAAGTACTGGACCGATTTGAAAAATTCTTTTACCATTAGAAGCCGACATTATCCGTGATGAACATAGGCTACTTTTTACCGCGGGAAAAATGCTTCATTCCTACGGGAAAACGGATAATAGGACAAAGGGTAGTAAGAATTATCCTTTCGTACTTATCTTTTTCACATAACATCTAAACGGCTGAACCGATTGGGTTGAAATTTTATATGGGGACTTCGATGGTTTCCTGGATGTTTTAAAAATACCATTGAATTTAAAAATTTAAGATATATATATATATATATATATATATATATATATATATCTTGAATACATAAAAAAAATTACACTCTGACGTTGTTTATCGTGTGTATTGAATAATTTGCTAAATGTGTCTTAGGATAGTACAGTCAGGGTAAGAAAACCTTAAAGTTCGTCACCTTAAAGTCGACATTTGCTTGCACCAGGGCAATTATCAGTCATACAAAAATTTCATTTCAAACGTCAGTCAGTTGTCTGCTTTAGTATGTTTCTTAGTGCTTTAGAGAGTCTAAGAGTTCTAAGAGTCCTACGACTTTGATAAAGGAATGAATTTGAAAACTGACGAAGGTTTTCGTACCCAGACATTAATAATAATAATAATAGCCATTTATTTCCGAACTGTTAAATATTTTTTTACTTAATATCTACTTTACAAAATGTCCCTCAATTCGGTGTGCCTTTCGGCATGGGCCTCCTCCAACTGCTTCCATTGTTCTCTGTCTAGAGCCACTCTCGGCCAATATGGTCCCAAGGTCATACGAATATCGTCTTCCCATCTTCTTATTGGACGCCCCTGTCTTCTAATTCCGTACCCAGACATTACATAAACAGAATAAATTATTAATTGGTAGATGGTGATATAGATGGTAAAGACGATCGGCCCCTTTCGGCTCGCACTTACACGGTGTCACCCGATACGACTCGACAGGAGCTTTCCGCGCTCTCGGATCTGCCCTTAGAGAGAGACGGTAATAGAAATTATTATTGAATAATTGAGATATTACTAAAACTATCAACTGCTGCTGCTTAAAACTGCTGTCAAGTATGATAAATGGATCTATTTGAACATCATCATATCAATACTAATAAATCTGTAAGTGTAGGTATTGTATGTTTGTGTGTGTGTGTGTATGTGTGTATGTATGTATGTATGATTTTCATGAAACTTGATAGATAAACATTTAGACTACATTAGGCTACTTTTTCTTTTTTAACGCGGACGAAGTCGCGGGCGCCAGCTATTATAAAGAGGAAAGATTTGATTGTTTGTTTGTTTGTATAGAATAGGCTCCGAAAGTACTGGACTGATTTGAAAAATTATTTTATCAATAGAAGCCGACATTATCCGTGATGAACATAGGCTACTTTTTACCGCGGGAAAATGCTTCATTCCTAGGGGAAATCTAAAATAAAAGTAAATACTAGCCGCTTGGCTCGGAATACACTTGACAGCGTCATCTATCCAGAATCAGGTGAAGCGATTAACATGACAACTGCTTGGTGATATTTTTAGCGATCCGCTCCACGGTAGATGGCGTTTTATACTTTTCTACACGGACGAAGTCGCGAGCACCAGCTAATATTGCATAATATAAAACAAATCAAGATTTCACACAAAATTCTATCCGCCTCTATCTGTTTCTCCGCTAATTTCTTAACGATGGAATGAAGAAGAAAAACATGAACCCGTGGGCAAAGCCGGGGGCAAGACCCTAGTAAAAACTACAAAGTTACAAGATAAGAATATTTGAAGTATTATGTGGGCAGTAGTTACGAGCAGTAGTAGTCCACTCGACACTAGCTAGTGTATAATAAATTATTTAAAAGTCTATGTATTTTTATGTAGTATGTAGATTAATGTCGCCTGGTGAGGTGAACGATGCGAGTCAGAGTGTGAGCGCCTCATCGTCGACCGTCGAGTTCGGTTCTCTCAGCGAAGGAGAACTTTCGGGAGGTATATAATATTAGATTAGATAGATACAGCCTCTTGTTAACGACTTTGTAATAAGCTAATAAAATTAATAATGCATCAATTATTTTTTTCAGGTACAAGATTGTCTTTAGGCGAGAGGGAAGTGGTCAATGGTGGAACTCATACTAGTAGGTATGTCAAGCAATTTTAATTATGATCCTAACTAACTAATATTATAAGAAATACTCATTGTAATGCGGATTTTTTATTTTACACTGGACATTAGAAATTTGTTAAATTTTACATAATTAAAATTAAAATCAGTTTGTTTGTTTATTTGTATAGAATAGGCTCCGAAACTACTGGACCGATTTGAAAAATTTATTTACCATTAGAAGCCGACATTATCTGGGATGAACATAGGATACTTTTTACCGCGGGAAAATGCTTCATTTCTACGGGAAATCTAAAATAAAAGTAAATGCTAGCGGCTTGGCCCGGGAGATAGCGCGATCTATCCAAATGAGGTGAAACGACTACATACCTAACATGACAACTGCTTGGTGATATTTTTAGCGATCCATTCCACGGTAGATGGCACCAGCTAGTACGAAATAAAATATTTCTTTCTTTCTCAGAGTTCATCAAGAGTCCACATCACAGAGAGTTGCCTCGACAATGCGCGAAGTGTGCGAACAAATGAGTCGATGCAAGCGACTTATCGCTGCCGCGCGAAATTCGAATCTATGAATTATAATAATAAAAGTTAGTTTCCCATGTAACATGTGTATTAATTTGTATTGACGGTATTCAAGTGATAGTCACTAACTCCCATACACAATGAATTTTATTGGATAATTAGCAAAAAAACCAATTATTTTTTTATTTGTACCTACTGTTAGCAGTTTCATAAAAGTCAGTTTATTCGTAAGGGTTATGGAGATACATACCTACATACATACAACTGTATTATTAGTATTGATGATTGATTGATAAACGAGTATTTAGTTAAGTATGATACATTACATTTCGAACTTTTATGGTACGGTTTATCTAATCCCTCCCCCTATGAACGTTTTATAGGCGATTTTTCAGCCATTTCCAATGAAATTTTCCAATGAAAATTTAAAACTTTTTACTGAAGATTAACGACTCGAACGCAACGACAGATTCACGCTCACTATTGGCTTTAGAATCGCATAAATCGTATTGTAGAATATCGTACGCGGATCGAAATATATCGGCGTTATTTCGGCAGTCTAGTGTTGTGGCGGCGAGCGGCGCACGCGCAGCCGCTATCGCCCGCTACGCAAATACATCACTAACGTCGATCGAAAGCGTTTCGTAATATCAATCAGTCTATTTAAAAAAAAAATAACAACCCCCATCGCCTTAACCCTATGTGTAATTAATTCACACCCCGCGTTAATTTCAACATTTATATAATACACGAGTGCATCCAGTGTCTTAAATATGTTTACATGGTGATTGTGACGGAAACAACACATCGCGAGAGGACACATCCCAGTTATTCGTTACAGTGGAAGTAAGAAAGTCAAAATTACAGTGGAAGAACAAAATTATGAAAAATAAATTTAATTCAAAAACACAGAATAATGTGCAACCAAAACAAAAACAAGAGGAGACGCTTTTTGCTTATCAGTTAGATAAATACTTAATTTTTTTTAGTATTAGATTCAGACGCAGAAAAGAAAAGTTAAATGATCTCATTAGAATATTGGGTACTGTCTTCTTAGCTAAGATTAATCGGTCAATCAATTTGCCGACTGCATAGGCGCTAGGCGTCCTTGCCCCAGTGCTGTGCCAGAGGCGTGGACGCATTTAGCTCGACCCAGCCTGAAAACCAAACTTTCTTCGATACAATCAATGCAATATGAACCTTAGGGCCTCGTTTTAGAGTTACAAGTGAACGCAAAAGGTTAAATTGTTGCCTCCGATTCGCACTCGCTGCTATCTGGTCATACGCAAGCGATTTTGCGCTCTATTTCCCAAGCATTAAAGTGTGTTACACCAGTGTGTATAAGTTTGTCGCAATGTAAACACACCGGAACGCGGACCTGATTGGAACGTCTTCGTGCACTGACATTTGGGTGCTAAACAGTTCTTTTAATTGTTACATTTGAATATTCATCTATTGAAATAAACTACTGATATACTGAAAAATATCTACTGATAGTTTTTTCGTCCCATCATCTGTTTGGTATTCATTAGCCATTAAGACGATGCATTCCGATCAAAGTTGGACAAGATTTTGAATTAAATAATTGAGGTTTTTACGCCCAATCATTTAACTTTCGCGATTACGTCTTTTATCTATACAGTATATATATGAAAAAAAAAGTTTCTAGGCTAACTTATTCTACATCACCCATTTTTATGCGGTTTTCAATCATGGAAATAGCAATAAAAGAGGAAGGCTTCTTTTATATTATATATTTTGCAGAAAAAGAAAATATTTTGCATCCGTCCAAAGCCGAGGGCGGGTCGCTAGTAATATATAAATTTAATTAAATACTGAAATCGTTTGTAGTAATTTTAAAAATTCTAATAAAGGTGCCTAATAATCTACTAAAGATGTCGTGTAGTAGATATTCGCCAAATTCAAATTTAGCCATTTGCAAATTTTTTTTGTCTTGAAAAAAACAAGAAAAGAAAATTTTTGCACTTGCAAAAATTTGCATACGTACGAAGCCGGGGTCGGGACGATAGTGTCTAATAAAATGCATTTCACTGGAAATCGTATTATGATATTATATGTTGGTAATTTAGTTACTTACCTAGAATAGCTGTATATTTTAGAAATTTCTATTTGGTTAAGTGTAGTTTCAGTTCGCAATGTTTTACACGTATTTTTTAGTTCATTCAAAATCAACTATGAATTGTTTTTAAAACGTAAACTTCTCGTAAACGTACCTATCTGTTTCTTTGTAAACATAGTTTTCTATTGCACGATGTTTAAACGGCGGCACGAGACTTCGTCCGCGTAACTCTATAAAATATAGTCTACTAGCTGATGCCCGTGACTTCGTCCGCGTTGAACGATGAAGGCTACCCTATATCCTTTCTGGTGTCCCAGACAACGTGTATGCAAAATTTCATGGTGATCGGTTCAGTAGTTTTCGCGTGGAAGAATAACAAACATCCATACATCCATACAAACTTTCGCATTTATTAAGTACGGATGTTACTCGTTGATAATAGGTTTCTATGAGTGAAAGAATTTTAAAAATCGTAATTCATTAGAAACATAAAAAAATATAAATCTCTATTTATAACATTTATTAAAAATGTAATATTCTTTTAGCATTTATTAAATTGATTTATGTTTAAAATTAAACACTTTAAAACAACATATAGGTACATTTATATGTGTTGGAATATTTTTAATTGGAAACAATTTTTTTTTATTTACATAAATCAATATACTTATGTACAGTATTAAATTTTGAACATATTTGAATGCTAACTAATTGGGCAGCTTATATATATAGTCTTTAAAATATTATATCTATAATTTGCAAGCGCATAAATTAACTCACAGTTATGATTGCAGGACCACTCATATAAATAATAATATTTATAAGTTGGCCTAAGTAATAAGTAATAAATTACTCCGGATGGTTTCATGAGTGGAGTGGAGACCTTCATAACCTGGTCTGTCTCTGTTTAGCCAATGATTCATTCTCTTAAATTATTTTAGTGCAGTTCGCTGGCTGACATTTCTCTGGGTTGTCTATTGCATGATTTTTCACTTGTCTATCTATCTATCTATCTATCTATCTATTAGTTGAACTTTATCATTATTTTATCTATACTAATATTATAAAGAGGAAAGATTTGATTTTTGTCAAATTTGTACTACTGTAAATTTGTTACTCATTCATCTATAGAAAAATATAGGTACGTTATCAGGGACTAACATAACATAGGCTATATTTTATCTTATTATCTCAGGAACTACTGTACTGTTGTGTTGGATAGTCCATTTATCGAGGAATGCTATAGGTTATATAGAACGCGGACGAAGTCGCGGGCACCAGCTAGTCTTTAATATATATAATGTGATAAAAATTAAATTTGATGTGTGTGTAAATGTTCTCTATGGACTCCAAAACCGCTGAACCGATTTTGATGAAACTTTCAGTCAATCTTCAGATTAGTCCAACGGGTAATACTTATCCGGTGAAGTTTGGAGTTTGGTAGCGGGTCGTTAGTATTTTATAAAGTTACGCGGACGAAGTCGCGTGCATTTTTTTATATTAAAAAAAAAATTCTCGACAAAGATCTTTAACATAAGATATCAAAATTAAGTATATTACTGTTGGTCATGGAGTAAGTTATTTTGTTTTCAGAGATATCTAAAAAAAGCCCATAAATTGATACATACATAAAAATAATTGTAAAAATCGTAAATTATTTTATGAAATGTATGTTTTGAATATGTATGAAATAATGAATGAAATAAATAAAAAATTAAATAAAATAAAAATCAAATGTAAAGTTCCTCCACTCTTAAACGAATTAAGTAACTGATTTTCATAAAACTTGGTAGGTAAACATTTAGACGTACGGGAAACAGGATAGACTTATTTATTTATTTATTTATATATTAAGATTTCATACAGCCATTATTTATCTATTAGATATATATATAAAAAATTAAATACAAATAGGCCTAAGGATCATAAAAAAATATATTTACATTAATTAATTTAAAAAACAAATTAAAATAAAACAAAAAAGAAGAATATTCTATGTGAAAAACAAAAGAAAAATTAATTATTTAAAATTGTAAGAATTCAAATTGTTTGAAAATATGTCAATATCATTTAGAACTAAATAAGTTTTGTTCTAATGTTGCTCATAAATTTAGGTATTGTAACTAAGTACACGCGGATGTCTAATATCCGAAGACTTACGTTGGCGTGGTTATTTATAAGTCTATTTCAAGTTCATGCATTCATAGTGTCGAGTGGACTACTACTGCTCGTAACTACTGCCCACATAATACTTCAAATATTCTTATCTTGTAACTTTGTAGTTTTTACTAGGGTCTTGCCCCCGGCTTTGCCCACGGGTTCATGTTTTTCTTCTTCATTCCATCGTTAAGAAATTAGCGGAGAAACAGATAGAGGCGGATAGAATTTTGTGTAAAATCTTTCATTTGTTTTATATTATGCAATATTAGCTGGTGCTCGCGACTTCGTCCGCGTTGAAAAGTATAAAACGCCATCTACCGTGGAATGGATCGCTAAAAATATCAACAAGCAGTTGTCATGTTAGTCGCTTCAGCGGATTCTGGATAGATGGCGCTATCAAGTGTATCCCGGGCCAAGATTTCCCGTAGGAATGAAGCATTTCCCGCGATAAAAAGTAGCCTATGTTCATCACAGATAATGTCAGCTTCTAATGGTAAAAGAATTTTTCAAATCGGTCCAGTGGTTTCGGAGCCTATTCAATACAAACAAACAATCAAATCTTTCCTCTTTATAATATTAGTATACTTAGATAAAAAGTTAATAGATACATAATATCCAACATTTTAGAACATTTACAGATAAACATTTAGGTACAGATTTTACCATACAAAAAGCAGGTCTGTATATAGGTATATTTTAATTACAAATCGCGATTTGGTTGCCTATTAAAATATGCTCATGGATATTTTAATAAAAAAAAAAAAAAACAATCTGTGTCCTTCCTTATTATTACTTTTCAAATTTTACTTTCTCCGATTTTCAAATTCAGCCTTGCATCCACTTGCATCCTAATTCAAAATAGTTTTTTTGCAGGCAACTAATATATTAGGTATTAAATAGGAAATCTATTAATTTTATAATTCTTACTCGCGTTTGTCGTTGAATTTTTTTTTCTAAAATTGTTCTAGAAATATCATATAGGTTGGAGTTGTCGCATAGATTGGTAATCTGTTGAAATGTCAAGCGTCACAACTTCAGAATTTGCCAACGATTGGTACGACTTTATAACAAATCTGTTACACATTTCAGATTAGCATGTCACCAGGAACTAATAAAATTAGATATTTTCATTTCATACTACTAAGTAGGTATATCTATATATATATACTAATATTATAAAAAGAAAAGATTTGTATATTTGTAATGAATAAACTAAAAAACTACTGCTACGAATCCAATGCTACGTAACTGGTTACGTGTGAAGGATTATTTTTCTTTCTACGAAACCAGTTACGTACAAAAATGTTTTTTCTTCCCACGAAACTAGTTACGTACGTACGATCGCCTACGAAACCACTTTCTGACACGTCTTTGCATTTGTGGGAAAGGGACAAAATGCATTTTTGTATTTCGTTAATACAGGCATTGCTATCGGCTATTTCGTAAAAAGAAAAAAAATCTTTGTACGTAACTGTTTTCGTAGCAAGAAAAACAATTCTTGTCACGTAACTGGTTACCTAGCGTTGGTTTCGTAGGCGACTGAAGAGATTTTTTTAAATTCCTTTTTGTTTTCTTTCCAATTCAGTGGTTATTTGAAGAGTTCTCTAATGCAAAGGCATCTTATATTTATTTTTAAGTTCATCTACGTCATTGAACTCAACTGCCTGCCACTAAGGAATTTGCAAATGTTACGATGTATATTTAAAATAACCAATGAACAGGATGTCACATCGCCGTCCAATCGTGTTATTGAAATAATCCAGAAGTTGCGATCTCTAATGTATTTAATCAGGTGACCTATTTTAAAACCTTCAGTAACTACCGATACATAATATTTAGGTCATACATAATATTAGATATTTGCTAAATAAATTAGATCAAGGTTTTGCTATAGATCAAATAAATACAATCACGATTTAAGGTACAGTAAAACACAAATTTAGGTATTTTTTAAATAAGTAAATTCCGATTATTTTATGCTGACAGTTAAGCATTAGTTACTTAACTGATTAACTAATTTTTAGGCACATTCTGCGTAAAGCTTTCACCTACTGATAACAACAACATAGGGGCTCTTTTACATAGAACATACAGACGGACTATCATCCAGTTTATGACTGAAAAAGTAGTGCCACAAGTAAATGTTACATTGTCAGCATATATGTTATAAATTCTTCTGCTTACTAGCGACACGCCTCTGGCTTCGCACGGATGCAATTTTTTTTCTGCAACTTATATAGGTACACAAATCATATATATGAAAATCCGTTGGTTGGTTTATAAGAAGTTAGTCGAGGAACAGATTCAGGCAGATTGTGACTATTTTATAATATGTATAGATATCTGCTTCATTCCTACGGGAAATCTAAAATAAAAGTAAATACTAGCGGCTTGGTCCGGGATACACTTGACAGCGCCATCTATCCAGAATCAGGTGAAGCGACTAACATGACAACTGCTTGGTGATATTTTTACGGATCCGCTCCACGGTAGATGGTGTTTTATGCTTTTACGCGCCCTTCTCCAGTGAGTTTTTTTTTTTATTAGAGACAGGTTGCTCATGTGTAGTAAGGATGAGGCCTATGATGGAGGGAGCTCACCCAGAAGATGCCTATTCACTCGAACTTTGAAAAGATTAGGGTTAAATGAGCTCGGAAATAAAGATGCCGGCAGGGAGTCCCAAACCTTGGGAGTGCGCATTATAAAGACTGTTTTAGGCTTGGTCCGAGGGATTTCGATAAAACGAGGAAGCCGGTACGTCTGTATGTCCGATGGAAGAAAGGGGAAGGCAGTATGAGCTCATGCAACTCCTGACCTGAACACACTTTCCGAAATACATCTTATAAAATATATTATATCCTCTATAATATATATGACAATTTCAGAGGATTTGCGAAAATATATCCTCTGAAATTGTCATCTTGTAAAAATAACACCGCTTTCAGTAAATTTCTCCAAATCTTGCGCGTACGTTGGGTCCATAATTTTTTCAGAAGTAAAATTGATTTCTATCTGAAGTTCTTGTATAGTTCGAGATTTGGCATGCCCATTGCCCTGTTGGCACGTCGGTGAGTGATGGCCGAGTATTGCGCCATGAATTCACTACTCACACCGTGCTAAATACAAATAATTCTTGTCGAAATTAACTACGTGCAGGTGTACTGTACACAGGATGCAATTATTACTCATCTTGGCGAATCCACATACCGATCTCGCATTTGATGCAAAGCAAAAAGCTAATTAGGGATGATGAGGCTGACATAACTTTATAAGGTGAAAGCCCCAAAAATTAAAAAGATAATAAAAAAAGCAAAAAGCGTCGCCTAAAAATATAGACTCTATATAGTCTCCATAAACAATTTCACAAGACAAAACTACATAGGTACATTTACACTTTGATAAAATAATTTCTAAGCAAAAATTTAGATAATATAATACACCGAACTCAAAAATTTTTGATATTTTTTTATAAAACTTTAGCAAGTAAATACTTGGCTAGAAACTAGGTATGTTTCAAAATTACATTATACATCCTATATTAGATTGAGATCAATTAATGTCGATTGAATTTAAGTAAGTAGTTATAAAAATATCTCCAAAAAAAATTATATATGAAAAATATATGACTTTACTTTCGATCCTCGTAAATCAATGTGTTATATAATATGGGTTAATAATAATTTTCCACTCATCCTCAAAATTTTCATACAAATTTTTATAAATGGCGTTTCATTATAGATTGCATTTACAAACGAAAACAAACGATACTCATTACGAAACTATAAATACACGAAAAACTTAGAACTAAGTATGTGGTGAACATTCTCCTTTTGGAATATATATATTTGAATAAGTGATAAGAAAAAAACACTCAAAATGGATACTGAACACGACATCATCACGACACAAGAAGCGATAGGTCAGTGCGATCTTTTAAATCATATGAGAGATGAACAATTACTCCAATAACTTCTATTCTACTAATTCTATAAATAATTTTGGATTGAAGAAAAATATATTTTTTAATGTAAATATATTTTTCTCTGTAAATATGTTCAATAATAGATACCTACATGTTGCTTATCTATTAGTGATACTATTTTGGCATACAAGTTGAAGGATATCTTAATTTAGATGTAATAATAAAAGAGAGTGAGATTGGTTTGTGTGACTAAGTTTATAATTAGCTAAAAATAAAATACTTACTATGTTTTTATTAGTAAAATACTATGTTGTGATAAAATAGATACTATGTTGTAGAGAGATTGTGTGTTCAATGTAAAATCTAATATATAAAAGAAGATGTGTGTATGTCATGTACGTATAGACAAAACAAAACCGTTGACCGATTTTGATGAAACTTTCAGACAATCTTCAGATTAATACAGCGTGTGTTCCTGTGAAGTTTAGTAGCGATAGGACGCGGACGAAGTCGTGGGCAAATACTTGTATAAATATAAATATAAACATATCAAAGGTACATTCCTAAGGTCTCTACTCGGCCCTTACTAAGAGTAATTGTTCATCGAAACATGCTTTTATTTAATTGGCTATAGATGTGCGCTTTAAACTTAAAAAAGCTTAAATTATATTGACGCTGACCGTCAAAATCTTGCCACTTACCAACATCCTGTTTAACACCAAAATAGAATACCTATATACAATACTTTCTTTACATCAGACATCAAAAGAAAGTTGTTTTTATACTATAAAACCACACTTGTTAATGAATAATTTTATTTTGATTAAATTAAAGAAAAAAAAATAGACCGTCGTTTACCACAAGAAAAACACTTCAACTACTTAATTAACGACTCCTTTACCTACCTCCTACTTATTTGTTTTTTGATAGATAATTTTAAAACCTATCCCTTAAATTTTATTCGCTTTTGTGTATTTGTGGTACCTAGTCATGTGGTAGTGTATTTGTAGCCATCATGTGTTTCTTTACTAAATCAAAACTTTATTTATTTATTTATTTAAATAAATAAATTAACTTAAAACTAATTTCCACTAATCTTGCCTGTGTGTACCTACTTTAATTTTATTCATAATATTGTCCTCCGCTGACTATCTTTGTAAACAAAAATCAAAGTTTAAGAGTTGCTATTAAATTAAAATTAATATTGAAAACTAAAATAAGCCCTTTTTAGTTTTATTGCAAAAGCACTAAGTACTTATTCAAAAAGTTTACAGTGCTCTGTGTTTCCAGTAACAAAATGAAGCATTCATTGTTTTACTGTGTTTTACTGGTTGTAAAACAATGCAGGTTTTATTGCAGTGGTTGTTAGACTTAAAGTAAGTGGATGGCATCCCTGTGGCACTAAAAATCTAGGAGTAAAACAAGCAAAATTTTCTTATTATTATATATTTAGTACATATTATTGGGCACTAGCAGATCATTTTTACTGGACTACTTATTGCATGGCTCCTATGTCCCTACAGAACCTTGTGTAGCCGTTTCCTCTGTGTTGAGCTTCATTATTAATTAACAGCTAGCAAGCTAACCTGTCTCAGTAATTGAAACATAGTGGTGACTGTGGGTGTTGGTACAGAGTTCGGTGAGTGGATAAGCCGGGTCGCGGTGCCGGCTATAGTGCGCAAGCGCAGGAGTCGAAGCGAGAGGCGTGCGAGGGCGGCGACGCTACGTGTCACCATGGAAGTAAGTACATTTATTACTTCATAGCAAACCTATACTTAAATATGTATGTCCAAAACAGGAAAATATCATTATCATACATTTTATAATTATGTTATAACTAGTTGGTGTTCGCGACTTCGTCCGCGTTGAAAAGTATAAAACGCCATCTAAAAATATCACCAACTTCACCAAGCAGTTGTCATGTTAGTCGTTTCACTTGTTTTTGGATAGATGGCGCTATCTCCCGGACCAAGCCGCTAGTATTTACTTTTATTTTAGATTTCCCGTAATAATGAAGCATTTTCCCGCGGTAAAAAGTAGCCTATGTTCATCACGGATAATGTCGGCTTCTAATGGTAAAAGAATTTTTCAAATCGGTCCAGTAGCTTCGGAGCCTATTCTATACAAACAAACAATCAAATCTTTCCTCTTTATAATATTAGTATAGATCTAATTAGGTACCATTTTTTTTATTTACCCAACTTCAATTTCAAGGATAATATCTTTATAACCATATATAAAAATTACGTGTCACGTTGTTTGAGGCCAATAAACTACTGCATCGTTTTTGATAGAACTTAAAAGATAGGATAGTTTTTATTTTGAACCCGCTCGAAGCCGGGATATTTTATTATCTGTAATAAAATTTTATAATTAGGTCTGTAGACATATTATTATTTATGTAAGTAAATATATTGAATTGAACCCTGAAAAGATCTTTGTACTAAATTATATATACCTTCTATGCTATTTAATTATTAGGTACACTTGATATTATTATTTTTTATATATTACTTACTTGATATTTCGACATATTACTGTGGGAAATATCACAGCATTGTTGCTACTATGTGAACATAAAAGTTAATGACATATTTTATTTTAAACTAACACACTAAATTTTAATTTAAAACAGTAAAATGAACTCAGTTTTATTGTTTGGTTTGCTTTAGTATGTAATTCTCTTTCATGTGGATTTCTGAATGTAGATAACAATAAAAGTTTAACGTCTAAACAAGAAATATTTGGTTTTTTTTTACTGCGCGTCCTTGGAATAGGTTATTGTCTAAGTGTTGGAGCCTGGTCGACCTTTGACTTCTGATTCGACCTGGGTGATGATTCGAAATAAAAAATTTGACTTTGGTAAACGACTTGTATAATTGTTGTAAATTTACAATGCGAATTCGAATGCGAATAAAAATGAATGTGGCGAATACAAAATTATAGCAGTTATGTGAGGTAGAAAAAGGGGGTACATATATGGTCAAAAGATTCGTGAGGGGTAGAAGACACACGCGTTGCCTCAGTCCGCTAATAGATGTCGCTGTAGGTCTCGAACACTAAGGACAAATTATAATAGTTGTCAAATCAAAATCTTCTATGTGCACTTTTTCGACTTCAACATTTTCACAGTAGGTTAGGTAGTGTATTCACTGCCTTTATCTATGTATAAAAAAACCGCTCTTAAGTAGTAATAAAATACCTATGGCATGCATGTGCAGCAGCTGGAATCTATACCTATGTAAAATTTACTCTATTAAGAAAATAATAAATAAACATTTAAATTTTCGTGCTTAAAGGGCAAATCAGTTTACTTATAACAAGTTTCAAATAAAATCTTTTTTTTTTTTTATTAAATCCCAATGTATTACGAAACTTTTAATCTATTATTTCCTACATCTTTTGTGTAATGTGAGTGAAAAGCAATGTGAGTGTAATTGAAAATAGATTTGTCAGTGGAATGGAATGCATATCTATCATATAATTAATAATTCGATATTTACACCGCTCTTGACGATGCTAAAAATAAACCATAAATATGTAACCGTACTCAAGCGCCATCTTACGATTTCCTCACAATTTTCTTGCCCAAAAAATATTTCACAGTACGTCTTAGTTAATATGTAAAACTGTAGATGGCGCTGTTTATGTTAGTGCTATTTCTAAAAACGGTTGTATCGATGTCGCTAGCAGGGTTGATTTTGATTAATAAAGGTTTTAATTATTAATAAACAAAATATTATATTGAAAGGGGATGTGCGTATGTATGTATGTCCGTCCATAGACTCCGAAACCGCTGAACTAATTTTGATAAAATTTTCAAACAACCTTCAGTAATAGTCCAGCGAGTAATCCTGTGAAGTTAGGTTGCGATCGGACGCGGACGAAGTCGCGGGCAAAACCTAGTTAACAATAAAAAATATATATTCACAAGAAAACAGAGGAATTAACATAACGATATAGATACCAGCCAGATAGTTTGCTACAGTTTTGCCATACAGATAAGTAGGTTTGCTAAAAAATATAGGTAATTAAGTCAAATTTTCCTGTAAGGGTTACCTATGAATGAAAATATATTTTTTAATTTTTATGTGTTATGATTCTTGATTATGTATATTGTTTAAAAAAACCTAGCAAGCAAAACGCACTTGTGTGACTAAAATACAGTTTCTTGACACTTGAGGTTCTATTTCGGCGTCCAATCTATTTCTATGTGTGTCGTACACTCGACATAATTTTATAATGACATTATAACGCTGCCCCGCAATATACATTATAACGATGATAACATGTCATGTACTTCATTTTTACTCATTTAAAAAAATTGTGCATTTTAATGCGTAAACGAAAAAATCGAAATATAACAATGCATATTTTTTAGTATTTACCATTTATTTCCACGTTAACACAAGCATAGCTACAGTTTATGCAAGTACGATACGAATAGGGAAATGTGCTCTCCGAAAAACAAAAAAGAAACTATGTAAGTACTTTAGTCATGTTTTTATTTCATAGTAGGCTAGTCTTTTGTTGACGGCTGCCCACATAAATGCCCGCGAAACACAGTGTATAGCCTGATACTGCTAAAGTAAAGATAATTTTTAATTTATCAACCTGAACCTACCCAATCTGTAAGATAATCACCCTTATTTTGCATAAGTAATTCACTTTATGAAAAACGTAACCATTATAGACTTATAATATTTAACCTTTAAAATCAAATATCGCATTGATTTTATATGTTAATTAGCTGTTGCCTGCGGCTTCGTCCGCGTTAAAAAGGATAAAAAGTAGCCTATCACGTGTCCCGTACTTCTAAATGTTTATCTACCAAGTTTCATGAAAATCGGTTAATTCGTTTAAGAGTTATGGAGGAATATACATACATACATACAGGAAAAAATTCTAAAAATCGTCAATTTAGTTTCAGTATTATGTATAGAGCCTATATACACGATATTTCTCAAAACACAGTAAATTACTCCATGACCGACTCCTACAGATTTATTATTAGTACTAAAACGTTAAAAAGGATAAAAAGTAGCCTATCACGTGTCCCGTACTTCTAAATGTTTATCTACCAAGTTTCATGAAAATTAGTTAATTCCTTTAAGAGTGATGGAGGAACATAAATACATACAGAAAAAATCTAAAAATGGTCAATTTAGTTTTAGTATTATGTATAGAGCCTATATACACGATATTTCTGAAAACATAGTAAATTACTTCATGACCGACCCCTACAGATTTATTATTAGTATTGATTGATGATATAATAACGGTTCCGTTATTCATAAAGTGAGGGCTGAGTGTCACATGAAGAATCGTTACATGATAACGTTGTTATTCGTTACTTTCACCTTTTACTGTGTCCGACTGTACTACGTGTCATCAACCCACGACCACGTGATCATAAATGACGGACGTGACGGATACCTACCTAACTAATTATCGTCGTAGTGGTGGTACAGCTATTTATTTTTACCCTTACTGAATAGTAATAATGGGGGATTTTCCTCAGCTATTTTTAATGCAACTACTCAAATTCGTGCTAAGGAAAATCGAGTGCGCTATTCACTAGGTTTTGCTTATTACCAGATAATTTTATATTATACAAGCCTTGACAAAAAGATGAACTCAAGATTTAACTGCATTTCCCTAAGGGTAGGAAAACAGGGGATGATTGATTGTTCACTCACTGATTGTAATGTATTTGACCACGTTAATGATAATTCGGAAAAAAAAATTTGGAAAAATAATTCCTAACCTAGGTGGGAAAATAGGGGTGATTTATTGTTCACTCACAGATTTTAATGCGGAGTTGTGTATTACAATTAAAAAATGTAATTCAAAAATTAATCATTTAGTAATTATAGTCACAAAAAATTATAAAATAAAAAATTTTTAACAAAAAATTAAACCGCCGAAAAAACTGAAAAGCAAAAAATAATTTTATTTAACCTTAATAACTAAATTTATAAACTAATGTAACTACGCCTAAGTAATTTTGAGTCGACGCTAGACAAGCAAATTAATTAATTAATTAAAAGTGCACATAATAGGTATAGCAGTTGTAGCTGGAGTTTCGTCAAAAAATCGGACACAAACCATAAACATATAAGTTAGGAGGCACGCAGTGAAAAATATACATTTTATAACAATATAATTTGTTGTAAAATTAGGTAAACATAGATTATATCTTACAAAACAAGCCAGTAATAACAGCTTAGTTAAAAATAAACACGTTACAACACATTTTGATCTCCCAACGAAACAAAGGGTATAATACCCTCGTTAAATTAAAATTGGGTCACTGCTAGTCACAAAACACAAAAATTACTGCTAAACAAGAGTACATATATACTTAGGTATTTATAATATATTATGTTAAAATACACTATATTTTTTTCTGGTCCTAGAATTGTCCGGAATTACTTATGATGCAATCTAGACAAACATTGAGCAATAACACACTTAGGGTACCTAGGTATTTACAAAATATTGATACCTAAGTATTGATGTCATTAATATAGAACAAACAAATGATATTCCATTCAACTTTTAAAATTTTTAAAATTATTCATAAAGTTTCATATATATCGCTGAACGGAAGAAATTTTCCGTTAAGATATCGACTACACAATCATAGAAAAATACCTAATACATTTTATTTTATTTTAAACTAGCTGGTGCCCGTGACTTCGTACGCGATGATAAATTAAATATATAAATTCAAATATAACGCTTGACAACTTGTTGCTATAATACATTGGCCAGGCGTTATTACAGTTTTATATAATACTAGCTGGTGCTCGCGACTTCGTCCGCGTTGAAAAGTATAAAATTATAACACTTGATAACGCCATCTATCTATCGTGGAGCGGATCGCTAAAATATCACGAAGCAGTTGTCATGTTAGTCGCTTTACCTGATTTTAAATGGATAGATGGCGCTATCAAGTGTATCCCGCGCCAAGCCGCTAGTATTTACTTTTATTTTAGATTTCCCGTAGAAACGAAGCATTTTCCCGCGGTAAAAAGTAGCCTATGTTCATCAGGGATAATGTCGGCTTCTAATGGTAAAAGAATTTTTCAAATCGGTCCAGTAGTTTCGAAGTCTATTCAATACAAACAAACCTATCAAATCTTTCCTCTTTATAATGTTAGTATAGATAGACAAAACAAGCAAACCCATTGTGAAAAGGCATCCAAATCGATCCATACACCACCCGAAAGTGATACAAATGCATGGCAAAGTTTATTTGTATAGTTCCTACTAGCGACCCGCCCCCGGCTTCTCACGAACGCAAGCAAGTGTAAACTGTAAGTAACAAAACCTGTTGAGTGATTTAAAAGCAGTTAGCGGAAAAAATATGGGAGAAAATAAGGCCTGACATCTTTATTGTATGATTTTTTTTTATAATTTTAAACGATTCCGCACAAACCTAACATTTTTCCAGAATAAAAGTTATTCCATATGTTAATCCAGGCAATAAACTATCTGTTTGCCAAATTTCATCTAAATCCCTTCATCCGTTTTTGCGTTATTGAAGAACAAGTGTGCTGTAGACTTCTTTATAACGCGATAATGTAATAGACATAGTTTTTATACACTCTTAAATAAACCGCTCTGGAATGTGTTTCTTAAAATAAGAACTGTTGGGATTCGTAAATAGTTAATTCCGCCTACGTGTCAGACTACATTGAAAGGTGGAATTCCATTATTTACCTTGGCGCCATTGGACCGAGGAGTCATTTAGAATAGAGCCAATGGGATTCTAATGATTCGTGAAATGACGCTTTAGATTTTCACCTTATTAGGGCCGCTATACACATACAGTCGGAACTCCATTTCGGAATTTAGATTCGGAGAAATTTTCGAACGGAAAACTACTGTATTATGTATATGGTAGATCCGTAGATTTGTATGGATTTACTACGAATCCCAGTCGGAATTCCGACTGTATTATTGCATACACTGAATTGGTTTTGCATCGTTTTTTAGGGATACAGGAAAGTCAGGAACTCTGAAACCCTGAGGGGTCGTCTAAAATATTTATATTAGAAGTTAAACTAGTGAAAATTTTTCTGAGAGTAAATACAATGTGGTCTCTTTCAACTCCTTTCAGGATAATGTCGTGACTTGACGCGATATTCAATTTGAAGGAAACCAATTTAGGTACCTAAGTAGTGAACTAGTTGAACACACTACACTAAATTGATTTCTAAAGCGAAGATATAGAGTCGAAAATAGATAATAGAATCTAAATTGTATCCAATCTGTTCTAACTGCGATTACATCTCCCGATTTCCTAAATTGGTTTTCTTCAAATTGAATAGTGTGATAGCGGTTTCACAGATGACCACAGTGAAATACCAGCATGTATGTGGGATAGGGAAATGGGCTCAGGGTGTCTGAGCCTATTTCCCTATGCCTAATCTAATCTAATTCGTAATCCCTTGTCCTTAATCCTATTATGGTAGGAGTAGTTGCTTGTGTTATTGGTGTCAGATGACATAAAAAAATATTGAAATAACTTCTCAATGGTTATAAAGGCTTATTTATTATGCGTGAGACGTAAAAGTCTACTAAGTAATTCAGTTAAATCAGTCTTTAGCAAGTAGTTACAGTGCTAGTAATGTCGCTTATTTTCCAACGTCTAAAATTACAGTTAAAAACGAATTCAAACTTTTCCATTCGCCAGTCATCTTAGCAGAAGACGTATAAACCAAAAGTTAGAACCAACGCGAGTGTGTTGTCAACAAGAAGCAAACGACAAAGTAAATCCACGTCCAGTTCCGAGAAAATATGATATTATTACATCTGGTTCAGATGTACGGCCCTGAACCAGTTTACTAATAATAAAGTGACGACTTCGCGTCTGTTACGTCACGTCAATTTACAATTGAAAACTTGCAGATCTTAATTATGTCTTCAGAGTTCAATTATGTTTGTTCTATACCCTAACATAGTAGTCTTCGAAAGGAATTCAATTTTTCCCGCAACATGAAGCTTCCTCGTTTATAGCGTCTAATTGTGAATATATACCATCAATTATAATAACTAGCTGGTACCTGCGACTTCGTCCGCGTTGAAAAAGAAAAAGTAGCCTATCCTGTGTCTTGTATGTCTAAATGTTTATGTACCAAGTTTCATAAAAATCAATTAATTCCTTTAAGAGTTATAGAGGAATATACATACATACGATACCTTCACTTACAAATTTATTATTAGTATCAAATTAGTATTGATGATTGATGAATATACTTAAAATTTATTAAAATAGGCCAAATACTTATATTTTATGATATATTTTGAAAATACTTATAACATATTTTTGTATAAGTACCTAATTAAATGTAAACATTTGCGTAACTTCGCGGAGGTGAAAATATTTTTGGAGAAAAAAATTATAAATTCATAATACAAATTATCAGTTATACGAGGTTTAATAATGCACTGTATTGTGTTTTATTATTGCTAGACTTTTGTGGATTATTTGACTGCTTTCGCAACGTATCTATCTAAGTACCTTGGACGGCCATTCTTGTGCCAAAACACTGAGGGATCACTATTAATCACTGCTGAAAACTGACGAAGTAACGGCACGCGATGTTGCGCAAAATGTCATTGTTAACGATATATTCTTTGATCGTTACCTAGGAGCGACTGCTTCAATTAAAATAAAATAAAAAGCAGTACAAATTTCATTCGATTCTCCCAATTGTGAATTTAAGACGTGAGTGGATGAAGGTGGTATGTCGCATTTTTGGGTTTTTCGTTTTTTTGCGTTCATGAATGTAAAATGTCCATATGAATGATTACAGACCTTAAGATGGTCGATTAAAGACATTTTTGGAAAATGAAAAGTTGAAAACTGTGTAATGTAACCTATCCTGTGTCCCGTACGTCTAAATCGACGGCAATAAAGAACAAAAAGATACCTGCATTTTACCGAAATTCACTTTTTTACATAAATGAATTCAGAATTTTTTATTTTATCGAGTAATATTTTTTTTCATAAAAAAATCTCATTTTTAGAGTATTTTGTGGCGTAAATAAAGAACATCTACACCATTTTTTACAAAGTAATGATGTACACACGTCTATGTACGTCGTACAAATGTCGCAGGTATCAGTCACATGACCGCTTTGTCGCGGGGTAAATTGACTTTTTTGAGCTTGCATACTTGCATACTTATTTATTCCTACAACGTCAATATATTTAATTTACATTTTGATGAATCTAATACTGTTGAATCGAATAATGATTTTTTAAATTATTCGGGAAATAACTAAGTAATTAGAAAGTCCAATTTTAGTTTTTTCTTTTTACAAAGTAGAAAAAAAGTCATCTGCCGTATTTTTAAAATAAAATAAAAATCTGTTAAATTATCTTTACTATTTTGTTCAGTGTTGAACGGTATTAGAGCGAAATCATATTTCCTGTTTTAATTATGTTAATGATCGCTAGATGGCGCTAGTAATTGGTTGAAACCGCCTAGAACGTAAAGTGCATCTAGATGTCGTGTTGTATTTTGTGAGCTCGGTATAATTATGTTTTATGTGTTTTACAAATATGTACAAGAAGCGATTAAATTAATTGAGATCAGTCACCAGATGTCAAATCACTGTGTTTTTATTAGCGACAGTCCCACCGGTGGTTTAATATCATTTTGCGAGTACACGCGTAATTGTACATTCAGAATGCCATATTAATTAACTATTTCAAATTTGAAGAAGCTAGCTTTGTTCCTATAAAAGTAAACAAACTTTCGCATTAAAAACGCTCTCCTGAAAACTGGTGATTTTGTAGATAGCCGTTTTTTCTTTGTTGCCGTTGAAATGTTTATCTACCAAGTTTCATGAAAATTAGTTAAGTAATTCGTTTAAGAGTTATGGAGGAACATACACACATACATACAATACCTACACTTATAGATTTATTATTAGTATAGATAGATAATATACAGATAGCCTATGTTACTCGCTGATAATATAGCTTCCCAAGTTTCCCAACAGTGAAACAATTTTTCAAATTGGTCCAGTAGTTTCGGAGCCTATTCGTCATAAAATGCATAATTATGCATAAAAAACAGATGCGTCATAAAATCAAAAATTAAGTTATTCGTTTTACAAAATTCAGAGCGAAATCACATACTTACATATTAATAAAAAATTGGAACATCGCTTGTGGACTTGTAACATTTACAATCCGCTGTCACATAAAGTAATTTGTTGGCCTTAAAAAATTAACGAAGGAAAACAGAAACGGATATAATATTGTTTTTCATTCTTTAGGTCGCTTATACTATATCTATATAAAATGTAGGTACCTATAACTTCATACTTACTATAAAATTAAATCGCTGTCCGCTTCTGTAAGTTTCTTGTTTCTTTCTTCTTTATTTACAAGCTAATTTTCTTACATTAAGGTTTAAAAGATTAAAGTTCACATGCCTCTTAAACTCCCTCCATAATTTTCCTGTGTAGAAGGAAAACTCTTAAGGCACTGTTTTCAGCTTGCGTTTTTAACATTGAAAATTTTCAATGCTTTTACTATTCAAAATGACAAATACTCGTATAAACAAAACACATCACGACGGCTTTGATAATGGAGATTATTATTTTATCCTTTGATCTAAGATCTAAGCGAGCTTCTAAATTTAAAACAATTTCTTAAAACAAACTGCAAAGACCTTGCAACCATGCCAATATAATCCATATATCCTAATAATTAAACCTAACACAATTAATAGCCTATATACTTAGGTCATCATCTCAGCCGTAGGACGTCCACTGCCCAAGCAACACAGAATGGCTGAATTTTCTTTGCTGTTATCAGCCGTTATCCAAGCAATTTGGGCACAAAATAAATTGCTTTAAGCTGTATAGTAGCAACATAATAGCTGAATAGTAGCTGAATAAGCAACAAGAAGGCCATAATAGCCCATAGTGTTATAATAGCCCAAAAATCATTCAATACAGCATTTGCCTATCTTGTCATCTCTAATACCCTTATAACAAAGCTTTAAACTGAATAATTTGTGAATTTCATACTGTTATCTGGCCTGGGTGCTGGACATAGGTCTTCCCCAAAATTTTCCAATTGGACCGGTCAGAACCAGCCTGGATCCACCGTCGACCCGCGGCCCTTATTAGGTCGTCTGTCCACCTTGTGGGTGGACGTCCTACTTAGGTAATAATATAAAAATATGCCTTATTGGCGATAAATATACAGTCGATAATTCTGATTGGAGAGAAGCTTAAAATTTACACTCAAAATTGTGTAAACAAATATGCTCGGATGGACAGCGTTCTGGAAGCACCGAGACATCTTCTCGTCCAAAATTCCTCAGTGTCTTAAACCCAACTAAGCTCCCATTTAAAATACAGACGATTCGGATGTAATAGCTAAGATTTTCTTATTGGCTTTCAATCAATAATTACGAGATCTCAACTAGCGAAAATGTGACAATTTCTGCACATTTTAAAAATTAATTATAAATTAAATTTCAGTTTCTTGTTTCGATACAAACCTTCATATTATGTCTCAGAAAAGTCATGTTTTTTCATGTGTTACTACGACCAATAACTAATGAGTAATCATGGAATTACGTAGTATGGACCGACAAGCACAGCGTAGGACGTCCACCCTCAAGCCTGGGCTCGACCGCGAAATGAGCGAGGTCATTAAGGTGCCCGCTTAACTCGCAACGGTTAATTTCATAGATGAGGCTCGACCACGAAAGAGTCTAGCGGAGTGGGCTGTGGTCAGACTACCTTCTGCCCGGTCCTTTACGTCCTACGACTGAGATAATGATTGATTAATATGAAGACATCCACATAAAGAGCACAAACTTAATTTATTATTCACTTTATTAACAATCCTTTCAGTATACATTAGCACCAATCAGTCGCATACGTCCACCGACTTCCTTGTGACGTCCAAAATGAAATTAATGTTTCACGTTATCCAAACGGCCCTACTTAATATATGGGCTCAAGTCAGAATTTACGATCTTATAATTATTTTGGATCTAACCCAATTCTCTGCGCCATTTTCCACTGAATGCATCACCTTTACCTTAACTATATTATTTATTTTATACTTGACTAACGACCTATCCCCGGCTTTGCATGGGAACCATATCAAAATAGGTTGGGTGGTTTTTTTTTTTTTTTTTTTTTCTAAATTTACTTATACCAACAGCACTGACAAAAACAGGTATAGGTAACACAAACACCAAAACACAAGTTTTAATGGTTTTTAAGGGTCGGAGGCGAATATAGTGAAAAAATTAAGTTAAAACAAATAGTATAATACTGAAATATTATAAGTAGTTGTGCAATGACAGTCAAGAAAATTGCACGAAACAATAGTGCTAAGTAGTCACCGTCAATCGTCGAGCTATAAATAAAAAATGTATTTAGACGCCACATGAACGCTCACCGGCGCTTTCACGAGCCAATCGACGCTGGGTGCTCACCGAGTGTATTTGCATTATCTAATTTTAAGACTTTAATAACTCTATTTTATTTATTTTATTTTATTTTTCTTGATCACAACCCAACAGCAAAACAAAAAAATAACATAAACAGAAACACTTCACTACATATATTGCCAATTATAGGGTTTTACTGTGTAAGACTTAAAAATTATAAAAGACCTGAAAATTATGTATAAGTTGAATAGTAGTAATTAATTGTAAACAAAACAAAGCAAAACAAAGGGGGAGGGGATCTGGGGTAGGGTTTGATAACTCTATTTAACAAAAAAAACCCGACTTCTAACCGTTTTCTCATGGATGCCATTGTCAGCACTGGAAGCACCAGTTTTCGAATGAAGAATCATCAAAATCGTTTCATCCACTTGAAAGTTCTGAGGTAAAAAGCATAAAAAAAAGATACTGAACCGACTTCGAAAAGAGGAGGAGGTTCTCAATTCGACTGTATTTTTTCTTCTTCTTTTTTTCTGGTCCCATTTCAATTTGGTCCAGTTGTGACAATGGCATCCATGAGAAAAGACCATGAGACGGTTTGAAGTCGTTTTTTTGTTAAAAAGAGTTTTTGGAAGTCAGTTGAAAATTCAACAGACAACTTAGACAACCACAAACAAGCTCAGCACGGGCATCTAAAAACCGGCTTCGCACGAATCAAACTTTATAAGCTTATACGATACAAAACTTTCTTGTTTATCGCTGTTTACATTAGTAAAAACCGTATCAAAATTTGTTGGGTGATTTTGTAGTAAAAGCAGAAATGAGGCGGCTACTTTGTTTCATTATATATAAAGACTAAGGAAAGACAATGAAGTTAATTTTGTGGCCATATTTGATTAAGAGCCTCTTTCACCAACTACAAGTACCTAAAGGGTTGATAAGTTACTTTTCAAGTAACGCTAATTGGCGAGTAAAACTCGTACGCCTTCTTATGGCGGTTAGTGAATTTGACACTTTATTCAGAGATGGTGAAAGAGGCCCTGAGTATAATAAAATCCAGTGGTACCAAAAGTAATGATCCGATAATATCGTGTATAAAATTGCACTTATGATTAATTCATCAAAATTAACATCATATATGGTACAATCTTTATAAATGTACAATGGTACAATATTTTATATGTTGAATTATGACCTTATAATAACGATGCAACATGAACTACTTTAGGGCCATATATTTTTTTGAAAAATGTTGGTCATAATTTGACTGTTGGCTGTTATACACAACAATAAATAAACCGTATGAAATTAATTAATATTCTATTAGCCATCACTTTCTGTAAGATGTATATTTTATTATCTATAAATTACTGCTTACTCAAAGCTATCATTAAAATCAATTATTAAATTATCTTTAAATTCAAAGCTATTTAAATTCAATAAATTTACAAAGAGACCTTTTGATTCCATCATCAAAATACTAAAACTGAAATTAATTATTGTGCCTTCAAATCAAGCCAAAAAGTTTTGCCAAATATATTTAGCTTTATTTTAGAGACCTTGTGTACGAAATAGCCGTTCTTTTGAAACTGCAAATGAATGGACGACAAACTTGCCAGGTTTAGAATGTGGGACATAGCTGTGGTGACAGACAGACAATATGGCGACGGTTTTGTCATATTTCTGGTAAGTAATTACGAGTAAGTAAGCATTGGATCTTACTGTCGGCTGCCAAAAGACAAACATGATCATATCCCGCTGAAACCTGTGCGTGTTTTTCAATTTCATGTGCGATTTAGAAATATACAAATTCTCTTATAAAGATACTAGCTGTGTCCCGCGGTTTCACCTGCCTTTTAATTATAGATATTTTTGGTAACGCAGCCAATGCTCGGTTCCTAAGCCAACGAGTAGGTTAGCGTTCTTTTTGAGTTTGTTCAAGGGTCATAATTTGTAATTTTATTCGGGTAATATTTGGAAAAACCTAGTTTAACAATTTTTTGTTTGATTCCTAACAAGTTGCTACCATATTAGATTGTACCCATGTAAAGTGGCA
Organism: Synanthedon vespiformis; assembly: GCA_918317495.1. NCBI lineage: Eukaryota > Metazoa > Arthropoda > Insecta > Lepidoptera > Sesiidae > Synanthedon > Synanthedon vespiformis. The sequence continues at coordinate 12,032,267 of OU906945.1, read as the reverse complement.
TCCATCTCCTTGCATTTTAGGAAGAACCCTTGCCTCCACCGACAGGTCGTGCATATAGACATTCTTGGTATCAGGGTGAAGCAAAATAAATTAATATTGTTGAGAGAAAAACAAAATAATAAAATGAGACATCTCTTTCTAAAGAATATGATATGAAATAGTAAAACAGGTCAAAACACTTTGTTGATTCGGATCAAAGTGGTTCAGTAGGAAGATGGTTTCCGCTGAGCGCAATAAGTTGTATGCAATTAATCACGACATATTTCCATGGCAAGTTTGCAAACAATTTCCTCAAATACTCACACCTACATGCAGCGACAGCGGACTCGGGACTATTTTTTTCTCAGAAACCTTTAAATAGGTGCACTAAATTTGTGTCCGTCTGGATTTGTCCTCAAAACTAGGTCTTCTCTTTGAATCCCATCCAATACGTTAGATAGTTTTACACAAAGGCCATTTTTTTCTGTTTATTGTTTGACTAAAACAAAAGATCTCATTACGGCGTGTTCGTTTCGCGAACGACTATTCATCTTTTGCCAAAATGTCTACACAATGATTTATAAAAAGATTTTATAACGCTCCCGCTACACTTGCTAGCAGAAAGGCCAAAATAATCATTGGTTTAGATTTCTGAGGGTTATTAAAAAGAGGTCTGTGTTTATATGCTCAGACCTCTTTTTTCAATACACCTCATCATAAAGATTTAAGCTACAATTTGGTGCAAATTAGCGCCACGTTTTCAAATAATTCACACTCCTCAATAAGGTGACGCCAAAATGGTACTACAAACAATAGGGGAATATTTTTCGGTTCTCAGAAAGGATATAAATTATGTCGGTAAACATATTATGTTGGTGTATGGTACTGGTGAAATATTGATACGGTTTTCACAATTGGAAAGAGTTTTCGGTAAGAGGTCTGCTGTAATAGTGAGTGCTTCTAATAACAATTTTAAATCTTTAAACATAGGAAACTAAATTTCAAATCGAGTTCCATTGAAGAATTTTAGCACCTTGGTTATTTTATGCCTGTGCACATAGTATAAACCAAGAGTAGTCAATCGCAGAGTAACCGTTTAAGGTTTGTGAAAATCATAATAAAGTTCTCTGTCTGGCTCTTTCTTCTTTGTTATGGCCACTCTAGCAGAGGCGGCTATTGCTGATAGGCTAGCGACTATTAGGAGAGAGAAACGCGTCACATAAAAATTTAAATTTAATGTCTGTGTAAGTAACTCTTAACGTTTGACAACTGTATTTATTTAGGAAAATCAAATGAGTAACGAAATAGTTAACTAGTGAAATTTTTCCTGCGTTTTTCTTCGTAATTTGATGTCAAGATAACACGTTTTCCTGGATTCGTAGAGTAAATAATCGTAAAACTTGTTTCAAGGAAATTTATGTTCAGATACTTTCGACAAGGAAAACTTTTTGGTGACTTTTTTGAATTCTTGGAGAATTAGTACCTTTGTATTCCCATTTTTACAACCAATCTGGATTATAATATAGTTTTAACACTCTACTATTATTTGAACATGTCTCCAACTGTTTGTTTTGAAGTTGTCGTGGCTATAATAATTAAAAATATGTTCTAAGCAACTATTTGTAGTTTTGCTTTCTTTGTATTTCTTAAATTCCCCTTTTCCAGCCCTAACCTTACACTTCATTTCTGGTGGCTAAGTATATATTATTTTATGGAATTTATACAGTTATGATGGGAAATTCAATTTCAAAGTTTTGATATTATATATTTTGTTAAACAAAGAATACTAGTTACATAAGACAAAGTACAAAGAAAATACAATGATCAAAACGGACAGTTTTGTCTATTGAAGATTTCGAGTTGGCCCCTTTCAAGAGAAATGGCCCATATTAGCAGGTGACGAGCATGAACTTGGTACCAGCAGCAATGTCACTGCTTCCATAAATAAATACATCAGCTCGACACCAGGCGCCGGATGTTGTGTTGGACGGTCGCACGCGCAGGTGTCTCGTCTATTCTGCTTAACATTTTCTCGACGTTTCCGTTTTGCTCTACTCAATGAATCATTGCAATCTATTATAATTTTGTACTTTTTATGTAATGCTGCATCCAGTTGAATACAAGATGCTGTTGGTACCATCATCATAGTTGTGGAACCAACCTGAATTAGTGGTTCATTCGGGTTTCATGTTTGAGACGTCTTTCTCCAGCTTAAAACCGTCACGGCTATCTAGCACGGGGAGGGCTACGCTCCCTCGGAATATGATAATGGAGGTGCACGAGCAATCCCGGGGGACCTCAATACGGGCAGCAATCTCCCCCAAGACCGCACAGGCCCCGGTCAAGGGCGAAGGTGGGGGACTTAGGCAATCAGATTTAATTACTACTATAATTTTTGGAATTTACTCCTATATCTACACCACTGTATAAAGCTGAAGAATTTGTTAGTTTGTTTAGTTGTACGCGCTAATCTCAGGAACTACTGGTTCGAATTGAAAAATTCTTTTTGGTTTGAATAGTCCATTTTTCGAGGAAGGCTATAGAGAACGCAGACGAAGTCGCGGGCACCAGCTATAGTATTATATATAAGCCCGTAGTATCACAATTTATGGGAGTAAAATCAGAATTGTCACACGAATGCGTTATAGTTACGTTCTATTTTTTGAATATTTTAGAATATCTTTGAAGTTTCAGAGATATTGCGCCATCTACATTGTATTTATTAAAGAAAAGAACAATATATTAATCTTCCGGTGTGTTCGAATTGTGAAAATTTAAATTTTATAATCGTTCGTAAGGAGTATCCTGAGTAGTATCCTCAGGAAAGAATAGAATCCTGAGTTTCTTTCGGGGTTTCTTCTCAGGATCGTCGTCTTGGCTTTTTTCCGAAACCCTGGTAAATTTAAATTTTTATAATGACTATCATAAGAGTCTCTTGTAGAAACCTAATTGATAAATAAATATTTTGATTTTGATTTTAAACTCCAGTCGTGTGTCGGAGCGTGGGGAGCTGACACATACATTTTTTTTAATAGAGGTCTTCCTGTAGGAAAGCGCAGACAGGTTGACTGCTCAGTCAGTCTATTGTTAGTAAATCCCCGTCACGCCTCCCGTTTCCCGGTGCCGTGAAGGTCCATACATTTATATTAAAATAAATGTTATTTTTCACCCGAGGTTATATGTTAACTCAGTTGACGGATGACACGAATAAGAAAAATGAACAACAATTTCATATTAAGGTCAGGGAAATGAAATGTTGTGCGTTTCACTCTTTTCGTTGTTTTTATAATTATGAGAAATTTAATTGGTAAAAAAAAAAAAAAAATTTTCATTGTTAGGAAATTGTAATTTTCTTAACCCTATTTGTCTTAGTTGTGTTAACTGATATAAATGTTATATTTAGAGGTAATAATTTTCCATATTATTATCACAAAGCTTATTCCAGTTCCTGCATTAGAGGAAGATGAAAATAGAAGAATGATTAATAATTTATTGAAAAATTTCTTATAAATTTTCTACTCAACGGGGGGAGATGTGAAGTTAATAATATTGTGTGTGAATATGATGTAAATAATTATAATGTATTACCTAATTTAATATTTTACCATGTAGATAAAATACTTTTTAATGCATACTATTCCTCAATAAAGGTTCTGTTGATCCATGAACTAAGGATGTTATTTCCAAAACCACTCCCAACAGGATATACATAGTAAATAATTGTAAATTATAGCCAACTAATATAAGTTACAATAAATATAAATAACTAGTCAAATTAAACTGAACAAAAAAAAGAAGGAAATAATAGGTACTAGTTGGTGCTCGCGACTTCGTCCGCGTTTTCTATAGCCTAGCCTTCCTCGATAAATGGACTATCCAACAAAAAAATTAATTTTTCAATTCGAACCTGAATTAGCACTGAAGTATATAACATTGTAAATTCTCTGTTATTGTTGAGTGCCACTTTTTTATTTTATATTTTTTAAATTAAATCCTTTGTTTATAACTGACAACTGCAAATATAACGGAATAATTGACTCATAAATAATTTGCAACATAAAATTTTTACGCCTTCTGAGAATAATTTTTAACTTCGTCATTTCAGAGGTTGCTTCTTTATAACAGCTGAGACAAAAGAAGTTTGACATAATTTTGATTGTTGTTATTGTTTGTTTTGTTTCTTCGTCGCGTATGACACGTAGGCAGTACTTCTTGAGATATAGTTAAAAACACGACGAAAATAAATCTGTTTGACTACAACAACAAACCGAGAAGCTACTTTTAATCGCTCATTTCACATGTTGACCACAAAACTGTGTCATGTTAGTGTAAAGAATAAATTCATTTTTCTCCTATCTAAAAATAACCTGTATCCGGAACAAGCATACGGCACACCGTCTGCCTTCACGAAGGTGCAAATTCATGCGCGAGCGCACAGTTAAGTTCCAGCCTGAAGCGATTTTCCCTCAGTCGCTCTGCAAATTCTGAACAGAGCACACGCGTCCAGCCGCGCACGCGTAACCAGTCGTCAAGTTCGTTCGCGATTACCAAACAATAGACCGCTAGCTTTAGACGAGGGTGTAAGCAAATATGACAGCGTGAAACAAAGTGAAAATGTCGTTCTGTAGAATCACAGGTCGCAGCAAGGGGCTGCCCAAGCCTAACTATTTTCCGCTCCTCGCACCCATTTCTCCGGCAGATGCAAAGCGTTGCTGCAGGATTACGGGAAAGTCGTATGGACTTCCTTCGCATCACTACATTCCAGTACTACTCACCGCTCGCTCCACAACAGCTAAATGTAAAATTACAAATGTATCGGGTGAACTCGGACCGCATCATTATTCGCCTGAAATAAATTATGGCAATAGAAAACATGAAATTCTACCGGATTACAGATATATATTCCCAGTGTTGGATGGCTCCACCGAAGCTCAAAAAGGTTTGATGGAAATGCTACTGACAAAACATGTGACTGAAGAAAAACGCTACGTGTATACAGTTCAAGAAAGAAGATGCAGTTTAGTTTTTTCAGCTCAGATGGAGGCAGCTGTACGGGATGGTGACGTCAGAGACGTTATGTTGGCCAAAGACTCGGATACAGTGTTGATCAAAACAAAACAAGGTCGCAGTGTTTCAATGGATTTTAAAGATTTTACTGAAGATATTGAAATGTTTGAAGGAGAGGGACCAAACGCAGAAGTATTGAAACAGAGAGAAATTGAAGAAAGAGAAGAGAAAAAAAAGAAAAGGAAGAGGGCGTCAGGTTTATCTTCCATGAAGAAAATATTTGAAAACAAAGAGAAATTGGCAGAAGTTGAAGAGTTAGAAGAGATAAAACTCCGTTCAGAACGGTTGTCTAAAAAAGCGAAATTTGAAGAATTCAAGCACGAAAAACATGACCTTAAGATTTTTTCAACTAACAGTTTTGATGTACATCATATGCAAAATAAAGAAAGTATTGTAATGAGCAGTGGAGAATGGCGTGATCACATGATTCCATTAATTGAATCTTGGGATTGGGAGGCATTTGAAAAAGATGTTGCTGATGAGCATGTAGACCCAATCGTGACTAAGTTACCGACGCCTGTAAAAATAACACCATTTCACTGTGAAGCTGAAATATTTGAAGTTGACCGTAATATTAGCGAAATATCAGTGCCGTTAGATAATGTACCATGTGTTAACCCATTAAAGACAATAAAAACACGACCATCTGAACCTCTTTTGAAAGCTATTAAAGAACTTCCAGAAGAGCGATTGATAAAAACCATGAATGTTGCCGAAAAATTGCTGGAAGATAACAAAATTAATATGCTTCCTTCTGTAGAACACTTGCCAGACGTTATAAAAAATATAAAGAAAGGCAAGATAGACAAAGTCGCTAAAATATCAGGTTTGACATTAGATATAAACAAAGCCAAGAAATTCATTCCAGGTCAACATATCAACACACCTGATGGACCTGCTTTCGTTCCTGGTCAGACTGTTGAAACTCCCACAGGACCTATATTTGTACCTGGCTTAAGTGTAAACACTCCCTCTGGTCAGGGGCTCATACCAGGTCACATCGTTACGAATGAACATACACATGAACCTGTTTTCCTTGCCGGTCAAGTTTTAAATACTTCGAATGGAGAAGAATTTATATGTGGTCAGACTGTAAAAAATAAAGACGACTCATATCGCTTTATGGAAGGTCAAACTGTTGTGAGCGAGTTAGGATTAAAATTCGTACCCGGGAAAGTTATACACAACGAACATCATGGACATCATTATGGACAGGAAGAAGTCTTTGTGCCAGGTCAAACCATAATGACACCAGATGGCGTTCAGTTTATTCCAGGTCAGACTATTACCGAAAAAGCTGGAAATATTTTTACTCCTGGACAAAACACGGTCATAAACAATGAATGGCAGTTTGTACCTGGTCAAGTTGTTCATCACGATGATGAACTCCAGTTTGTACCTGGTGCTACACTTTCTACACCTAATGGTCTTAAATTTGTACCTGGACAAACAATTACCGTGAAAGGAGAGACACACTTTGTACCTGGAATTTCCAAATCGACAAGCAGCGGAAGCCTTGAGTTTGTACCTGGCACAACTGTAGATACAATCGAAGGACCAAAATTTATTGAAGGCCAGATCGTACACACTGATTATGGAGACAAATTTATGCCCGGTAAAAGTATAATTAAAGGTAGTGGTCACGTAGAATTCTCTGTCGCCAAGACTATTGAAGATATTACATTCACAGAAAGTACACCTATGGGCTTACCGATAGATATTAAAACTTCTTCACTTTCTGAAGATTCTTTATATGTTTTTGGACACATGGTACAAACAACTAAAGGTATTGAGTTCTATCCTGGTTCCAGAATGCCTAAAATAGAAGGTAAAGTAGTACCTGGAAGACTAATTAAAAATGAAGCAAATGAATCTCGTTTTGTTCCCGGTATGATGGTTGAGGGCATTTTCGTACCCGGACAAATAGTTTTTACCGAAAACGGAGAGCAGTTCGTTCCAGGTCAAGTTGTCGACACAGCGGATGGTCCGAAATTTGTTCCTGGACAAGTTGTAAATACTAAAAACGGCCCTAAATTTGTTCCTGGCCAAACAATACATACAATTGATGGTCCTCGGTTTGTTCCTGGTCAAATCATAGAAACAAAAGCTGGCCCTACATTTATACCGGGGCAAGTAATATCTACAGAAGATGAAGGTTCAAGGTTTGTGCCTGGTCAAGTCGTTGATACAGAAGAAGGCCCCAGATTTGTGCCGGGTAGAGTAATCGAAACCGATGATAATGGGGTCACCTTTGTGCCTGGTCAGATAGTACAAACTCCGGAAGGCTTAAAATTCGTCGCACCTGACCTTACTGAAGGCGAAGAAGGGCTTGAATTTTCAGTTCAAAGCTTTGTCGTTACACCAGAGGAACTAAAATTGCTAAAAGTGAAAACTAACCCAAATGACACTACTTCCACAAAAGGAGAACTAAGTATTGACACGAATATGTTAAGACAACTGTCTGAAGCAGGCATGTCTATAGGTAGACAAGTTCCTGCAGATTTGCCAGCAATTAATGTAATTTTAAATCACACGAGACACGCAGAAGCATTGAAGGCTTTCGTTACAGATTATGGGCTTAAGGACGATGTCGCAAATCAATTAATGGACGTCATAAAGTCAATAATAGAAATGAGCGCACATTTAAAAACCGAAATACAAGAAAATCATAAGAGTGATGGTAATGTATTAAGTGATGCAAGAAAGGAAAGAGTAAATAAGAAACGCATGACAACTCAAGAACAGTCTGGATTCACTAATGGTAATGGACAAACTGCTCAACAAGAGCATGTTAAGAATTCTATCGCCGCTGCTGTCTTAGCAGCCTTGGTTTCGGCGGAACAGTTTGAAGAAGTTAATAACAATAACGGCAAAGAAAAGTACCAGTTTATTCTTAAATCTATTGATACGATACTAGGGAAGGCGATAGATGATGATTTTGTAACAGCAATGTACAAGATTTTGCAAACAGAAGAGGACAAGGAAATTCTTTGTGAAGAAATCCTGGAAAACTCTTCTCAGCCAAAGGTTGAGTTGATTAAAATAGCTTTAAATAGCTCTTTGCACAAACATTCCTTTACCGAAGAAGACATAATAGAGAAATTTGGTGACTTTTTGAGCAGTGAACATGAAGTTCTGGGACCAGCTTTTAAAAACATAACTAAAAATGACCCCAGTCTGTTACATCATGTGTTAAGTCATATATCAGATTCGATTTCATTTGTAAAAACAGATACAGAAGCGGCCGAGTCATTACAAAAAGCTATTGTTGCTGCTATACAAGAAACAAGCTGCAAAGAAGTGGATGAAATTTTAAAAGTAGAAAACAGGGAAGACTTCAATAAATTAATCGCTCAATCAGTTGGACTTGCTAAGATACTTGGAATGAGAGATGTCGCTACAAATTTACTGTCCATTTCTAACGATGAAGAATGTCTCTCAAAATTGGCAAATGACACAACGTGTTTAAATATTTTGAAACGTTTAACGGTTATGCGAAAACTCGCCGATAAAACACCGAATCTACATTCTGCTCTTCGAAAACTTGAAACAGATCCAGATTTGGCACGCACAGACCCTAAACTGAGGGATTTGGTTCGAGAGAGTGCAGCTCTTATGATCGTACCTGAAGAGCCACCATTAATGACATCGGAAGACGTCCCATTAAATTTATTGCACCCTGAAAATAGTTTAGCAATGGAAGATTTTCTTTTACAACGCAAAAAACATCCTGGCGCTTTATTGATCATGAAGAAAGGTTTACAGGCGGTTGTACCTCGGGAAGCCAGTAGAGCTGTCTTAACTGGACAAGTTGCATACACAGTCCTTGACGAAAATGGAATAAGACACTTTGAGCCGTTGCACGTGTTCTCAGCTCTAAATTTAAGTCAACCAACTGCACATCGTTTCTCAATGTATAGCTGTCCTGTTGTAGATGATCACGATGAAGACTTACAAAGTTTTACTGGGTATTGCAATGTTAGCAATAATCAGAGAATCACAAGATTCGGAGGTTGGGCCCGAAGATACAGCGGCGTTTTGCTGGACAGAGAAAATACTAGAAGCAGAATGAGTAGTTTGGAAAACACCCCCAGTTACAGACGATATTCGTCCCGATCGCTGTCTCGATCTAGGTCTAGTTGTAGCAGAAGCCCTCCAAAGGTAATCGCGAACTTATTATTTCGCGTTTATTAAGAAACACTACACATAGAATTACAGAGAATAGGATAATATATCTTTAAAATAAAATTTGGCGCAATATTTTAGTCTGCTAAGATTTCAATGATTAATATTATTTTTCTTTGTTATAGGTGGAAGATGTAGTGGTTGCAAATACTGATTACATAGCAGTCACTGATGACGAAGTTTCCCTCAAAGCCGGCGATATCGTCGAAGTTCTCGACACCAAGTCCGCCCTCGGATCCAAGTAAGTACCACTATTCATTTTATTATTGGCATGAGCTTTGCACAACCGTGCTCCCATTGATGTAGTTCGTAAAATGTATAAATAACTGTACAGACATGTACGCCTTGCGAAACTGGAGTTATAACTTGATCTAACTCGGTTAATATCGCAACTAAATCACATATATTACACTTTATACTGTTGTCATAAACCTTCTTGTCTTACATTCAAATAAAACTCACCCAACACGTTAACATTCCATCTTAATATAAAAATTAACAGTACAAGTATCAAACCTATTTTCACCCCGGAAACTGGGATAATCTGAGCACATGAGAACTATCAAGAATGCGTTTTAATAGTTTAGATGCTCCGAACATTCCGCGTGGCACTCCGATACGGGATAAATTTAGTCCCGGGGTCGATGCACCGCCGTTCACGTAACACTGCGATCTTTGTCTATTATTCACCAGTTTGTCATACCCCATAACTGTTTGTTAATTAATATCCATTATCATGCATCCATCATCACACCACATTCAACCGAGATCACCTGACGACGTAATGAGAGAAAATATTTGATGCAGGTACAGAGGACGCGTGTATAGTTACGAGAACCATTTCTTCCAGTCGAGGGGTTCGTCTTTAGACTACGTCTTTAGCGTTCCCACATACAAAATGTATTATTATTAATAGATATTTGCGAAGAAGGAGGATGAACCTTGAAGATTACAGAAGAGTATCACTTCATCATGGCAGAATTTTCATTGTAAATATCTCGCTTGTGACTACGAGTTTTAGGAGTATAATTATACTTAAAAAATCAATTTTAAATGTATAAATAGTTTAACTTAGAGCACATGGCTTAATTGTCCAACTTTTCTTATTAAGGTAAGAGATACTCACTCAACGCAGGAAACTATATTCAGTTGAGATGACTCTTTTAGAAGATTTTGAGCACTAAGTTTTTTAATTGTTACATTTACTTGAAATGTTCATAATTGCACCGGATTTTCTGTGTAATGTAATACTGTAGTCGCTTTCACTTTAAATATGTATACATAAGTATAATTATTCTCAACCTATATGTCATTTAATTCATTAATTTGTTGTGATTATATATTAAAATTATTGTGATAACTTTTGATCATTCATATATTATTTTATAATACAATCTGTGTACTCCCAAGCACTTCATTACTGGTCTGTTGTCCAGTTTTGTAGTAAGTTTGTGTAATATTTAGGTGTATAAAATAAAGGTAATAAACGTTTATGAGTTTCCTTTTATATTACTTTTAAAATAGGATGTATTTAATTCCTTTTTATTTTTCTTAATAACCATTTCAAATACAACACCCATCTTTGTGAAGATATTTGCTAAATTTAGTGGTTTCTGACTTTAGGAATTATTTGTAAGTCATTCGATAACTTTCTCATCAGATACACATAATTAGTTCGTAAATCTAAAAATTTCAACGTTATTAGGAGAGTAATGATAGATAAGATAAACTAAAGATATCAAGAATAGTTTAAGATGAAATAATTTCTCTTGTGTTTAAATATAAATCTAATGACTCACAAGGTTGACTCATGAATTATTTATTTAGAAAACTTTAAAACATCGTGAAGCTACGTGTGATAGTATCAACTAATAATAGAAAAAGTAACGTCCGTCTATAGTATTCTAAAACTAATTGACAACAGAGTAAAATTTTCTAATATGTGAGCATCGGTAAGGGCTAGAACTTTTCTTCCACAAATTTAACAGATTTTTAACGTGTATTATGTCTTTTATTTCGTCATAGTGGCAATTCAGAAAACTGATTTTAACAATGTAGCTTCCATATCAATCACATACATTACAAAAATTAATTTACACGACTCTATAGCTAAAGTGTCATTTTTTTTGTTATAAAATATAATGGTATATTTGAATTCGTTTCATATTATACATGTATAGGAAAATTTTACGTTCACGTAAAATATTTAATGGGAACAGCCATAACTCGTTATTATTATAAACTTTCTCGTTATTAAGAAATATGTGTAAATTCTATGAATTAATTTCGCAAATCGTCTCGTGGGTCGCAGTAGTCTCAAGTAGTTTGCGTTGTAGTTGGCAGTTCTATCTGGCTTTTATCCAAACACAATTCGTCCAGGTAAAACGTTACTCGTATGTGTTAATTTAGTGGTACTTATTACTTTTGTCATGGTGCTATAGTTTATTGTTCCACATTAATCAGGAACTTATAAATAGGGGTTGACACGCCCAAATTAGGTTTGAACTACATACGCCACCTTATGAACTCATTAACATTTAATAAGTTTGGTGTCCATTAAATGGGCTCTAGCACTATTCAAATACTCATTTTTTTCTAAGATATATTTTTTTCTCATGAAGAATTTTCTCCTGAAACCATTGGGTTAATTTCTGAATTTCATCTTAAATACAATGAAATTTTAAAATTATTATAACTTCATTAGTATTCAGCATTAAAATCAATCTATTTGGGATTCAGGCGTATTCACATTTCAGGCGATTTGGGATTTGGTTGTAATGGACCGGAAGCAAATTATTTAGCTGTTGTAGAATTGCTAAAATACAATACAAATTAATGAACCTTATTATCGCTTTTTTGTAGGTATATTTTATTTATAAACAAAATGAATCAAACATGATCCTGGTTTACGTGAAATGGGGTAACGACCACAATAACGTAAAAATATTCTTTGTTTATAAAAACCTCATAAAATGATCCAGTTATGTCAATCACGCTATTGGGTAGGTAATTACAAATATAAACAAATCATGTTATAACTTCACATGATAAATTAAAAAAAAAAAAAGAGAATGTAAAGTCATTTTCACGTAAAACCATGGAGTAAATAATAGTAAACTGGATTAAAACTATTTACTCTATTAGAACAAGTTTCTATTGTAGTATTGAAACAAAGTCGCTTTTACGGCCGTCATTCCCTTCGCATGTATGAATAAATAAATAATAATAAATCTGTAGGGGTCGGTCATTGAGTAATTTACATTGTTTTCAGAAATATCGTGTATATAGACTCTATACATGATACTGAAACTAAATTGACAATTTTTAGATTTTTTTTCTGTATGAATGTATATTCCTCCATCACTCAAACGAATAACTGATTTTCAAGAAACTTGGTAGATAAACATTTAGAAGTACGGGACACGTGATAGGCTACTTTTTATAATTTTTAACGCGGACGAAGTCGCGGGCAAGGGCTAGTGAATAAATAAATGTCTTCACACATTCCACTAGTTCCACAGTAAGCAAATTAATGCTTGTATCATGGATACTAGACAGTCGATATACTATGTACATTACTTTTTTTTGTAAATACATACATATTATAAATACAAAACATCCATGACTCAGATACAAAGGTAAAATGTTGACACATAAACATTTGTTCCTATCGAGATTCGAACCCGCGACCGTTTGGTTATTAGCCACTAGACCAAACGAGTCGTCACCACTCTTGTATATGTAAGTACGACGCGACGCTTAGATATTTTAAACTAAGTACGCAACGGATTTTAATGCGGTTTTCACCATAAGTTAGATAAGTTTTCACTGAAGGTTTGTATAAATAACAAAACCTAATCATTGTTTTATGTAATTATTAAAAATAAAATTATATGACAACCAAGTCGTCAAAAAATAGATTTACATGGTTTACGTAGGCTAAACCTGGATACATAAAATTGATGTACTAGAGAATTGTAGTATCCTAAAAAGTATCCTATTTGTTAATCCAGGTAATAAACTATCTGTGTACCGAACATCCAAACCATAGATAAATGATTGGTCTCACTGCGCTCGACTAGATACGGCCCTACCTAAAAGTAATACTCGTAGCTTCGTGAATGCGGCAACTTTTTATGGTAGTGTGTGTAAAACATCGTCACTATTCATCACTTTTTAGACAGTTTAATTATATTTTTATATAAGTTCACTATAGGTACGCAAATTAGCATTTTATTATGTCCAAAATTTTATAAAACATTCTGCAGTACACATCACAGACAGTTTGTAGTGTGAATAGCAGTTTTTAGTATTTGTTGCCGCATTTGTCAAGTACGGCGGTTGTATCTAGTCGAGCGCAGCGAGACCAATCTTTCTTTGATCCAAACATTACTTACTTTCATATTTACAACATTATATATTAATATTATTATTATGATGCACTCAAAAGTAAACTAGAAAAGCTCAACCTTTAGGTGTAGGTATTGTATGCTCAACACGAGTTGATATTATTTTAATATTACTATTATATATTTTTTTAAATTGATGTGTCAGTTGTTGGGCCATTCAGAACAGGACGCCAGGAGACTTTGGAAGTAACCCGATTGAGAAGTGTGCCATGATTGACGTCATATAGATGTTTCTGGGCCATTCCGAAATAGCGACCGACGTCCAGCGGATATGGTGTATGAAGTGTTCTCCTTAAATTATTTTAATTACGCTCCTTACCTAATAATATTAATTATTCATTTTTACCTTTCGATAAATCTAATGTGGAACATTTTTATTATTATACTAGCTGGCGCCTGCGACGTCGTCAGCGTTGAAAAAGAAAAAATATAGCCTTAGATCCTGTGCCCCGTATTTCTAAATGTTTATCTACCAAGTTTCATGAAAATCGGTTAATTCGTTTAAGAGTTATGGAGGAACATATATACATACATACAATACCTACACCTACAGGTTTATTATTAGTAATGATGATCAAAATCGTAAGTATTTAGGGAGCTTAGATGACCTCGTCATCCAAAATCCTTTTTGGATACACTCAAAGACAATATATACTTAATTATTTATGAAGAGGATTTTAAAAAGAACTATACATAAATCTTACATAAATCCTACACAAGTGACTACATAAAGCTGAAAGAGAAAGGCTACTATAACGACTGACTCCGGGTTCGCTCGAAAGATTTTTTTTTCTGTAAATATACAAAAAGCTACTCGCTTATCGCTATTTCCAAAACCATATAAAATGCATTGTATAGTTCAGAAGTTAGACGCTAAATTTTATGTGATTCTTTCTAAATAGAAAGCAGTATTTAGTTGGTTTAGTAGAGGTTAAGCACAATTTTATTTTCATATACCTATGCAATAAAGAATATAATATTATATCTAAAATATTTTTATTTATTTATTGTTTTAAGTAGTATGCAATTTATCTATGTTGGAAAAAAGGTACAATTGCAAAGATTTAATTACTTTTTTTGGATACACTTGCTGTTTGTGGTTTAGACCATGAGCATGGGTTCTAAACGTTGTAAGCGTATATTATTCAAAATGGACTTCCAATTAAATGGATTCCATGATTAAGTTTTCCACTCCTATTAAGCTATAGTAGTAATCTTTGGTAGGTAAGTGGTAGAAAATATAAAATCAAAGTACAAGTAGATACAAATAAATGCTCTACAAAAGTACACATTGCATACCAGTCTATACCTATGTGGTATCGCTTTGTTATTACAGTTAAATGCAATTTGATACACTACATTTATAATTTATTTAAATTTTAAGATTTTATTTATAATTTTTTTATAAGATTATTGATGGTCCACCTGATAGAAGGACTATAAATGCCTATATTACTATGTAAAGTAAAGTTATTCTTTTATAAGGATCACAGGATATGAGAAATGGAACAGTACTAGGTATAGTATATTAAAACAAAAAATTGTATATATTATAATAATTATAATGTGTAGGATTTTATACGTAGACTCTCCTGTAAATTGTAGGCCTGATTGATATCCTTAATAATGTAAGCCCCCATTAATTATTATTCTAATAATTTATGCTTTTGCCTAAAAATATCTGTCATAACTCTAAATATTATTCAGAATTACGCCAGATATTTTTAAAATAGTTTAGACTTTTGAAAATAAATACAGCAATCATATCACATGCAGAAAATGGAACGAAGTAGAAACAGTAGCAGGTTGAAACCCTTGACATTGAGTGAGCGGGGACACTTGCCAGAGAAACATGACACTGAATTTGATTGATGGAAAGACAACAAATAAAAGTGAAATATATTTCTTTCTTATTAGGTTTTTATACAGTTGCCGAATAGCCGTCTCTCGCCCACAAGTGGGTCGTTGCGGTGGGACCACGTTTTGGCATTGTGAACACTATTAGATACTATGTAGATATTTTCGTTTTCTTTTGACCTTCTGAATCTCAGCCGTAGGACGTCCACTGCTGGTCATAGGCTTCCCCACAATTTTCCAATAAAGTCCAGTATACCTCAAAGGATTTTTTTCTGATTACTAACAGGTTGAATCTTCGTGAGTAGCTTTAGTTTGCCGAGACGAGCAACTTGTTCCTCTGCGAAAATTCTCGATAGAGGTGGCTAAAGGAGTTAGCAGCCGTAAAAAACTTCCAAGCGTAGGACTGAGAAAACGTACCACTCTTAGAATATATATAAGCAAGGTACCACTCAATAGGACTATGCGGCCAATGTTTACTAAGCTGCAGACAAAAAATCCCTCCCAAAAAACCACTCCCAATGAATCATAATAATGAGGTCATAAAAATTATTACTAATCAGAAAAAAAAAATCTTTGAGGATACTGGACCAATATGACTGGTCAAAAGCAGCCACGCGGTCACCGCATGGAAACCAACAACCCAATGGTTTTTCCCATTGTTTTGAAGATGCTTTTAAAGAACTTAAAAGAACTTTTTTACTTCTTTAAAGAAGTTATTAAATGACTACGAAATACACGATTTTTATTTCGAATATGAAAAAAAACCACACGAGATTTTGCGGTTGCCAAAAACTCCCAAGTCTATTCAAACCATCTGACAGTTTTCCTGCTCCAATTTTTTAATCAATGGATTATTTACATAATGTATTTCCCTCAAATACATGTTAGTTCCTATAGTACCTAGCCTGCAACATGTTCTAACCCCCTGCCCCTCTCCCAGGAAACCCCGGCTGGACCCCGACCTGGACATTGGCGACGCGGAACTGTTGGACACGTCCGCAGCCAAACACAAAATCGCGGTACGACCAAAGAAGAATCACCCGAAAGGAAAAGCGAACAATACTCAGCGAACGACTGAAGAAAGGTAAAAAAAATGACATTTTTGATAAAGCTTTTTTTATGTAATCAGTAAGAGTTAACCCGATAAAATTAGCATTTCCAATAAAAGTTATATGTGCTCGAATTCCAGATAAAATTAATTACTTACTGATGATAGGTAAGCAATTTTTTATCAAAAAATAAATGTAGGACAAGAAATTGTAGGACAAGTCTTATTTTGTTAATGCTTTAATACAAATTCATGTACTTGTATTATATGCATCAATATGAAAAAGAGATAAAAGATAAAACAGATATAAAAAATTAAGTATTACCTAATAGACTGATAGAATCCATTGTAAAAGTTGATAGAAGTGTGATATATATATATATATAATATTAATATAAATAAGTAAATATATCTTTACACATTCCACACAGCACCATCTAGTTCCAAAGTCAGTCCAAAGTTAGCAAATAATGCAATATGGATACCAGACAGCTGATATAGTACATTTTTTTTAAATACATACATATTATAAATAGAAAACATCCATGACTCACGTACAAAGGTAAAATGCTAAACACATAAACATTTGCCCCTAGCGGGATTCGAACCCGCTACCTTTTCCTTAACAACTAGGGTTACTAGCCACTAGACCAAACGTGTCGTCAAAAAAAAATATATATATATAATTTTTATATACTTATGAAATTTCTTAAAATAAAAAAAATATATTAATGAAAATGAAAAATTTACAATAATATTTTCATTTGTGTACTTCGGTATTTATAATATATAGGTCACAGTCTATAAACAACATGAAGACATTTTTATTCATAAATCTATTAATAGATTGGTTAACGAGTGTTTAATCCGCTACAAAAGTTATAGCCACTAAATCGTTCTATGTTATGGCCATTTCATAAGAGTGTTAAAACAATATTAACTGCGCTACTTTTAACAACTCATCTTTTTTATTATTCATAAAAATGCAATAAAATGCCAATTAATATTAAAAGCTATGTACTAATTTAATGACCTAAATTTTTAAATTCTAACTTTTAGAATACCTAGAACCCCTAATCCAAATATTATCATATTTCACATCAGTTTGATATTAATATATCAAACTGTAGTTGCTGCAAGTACGCTGCTGAACTTATATGTTAAAAGATAAAGTGATATAAGAGTTGCCCATCCTAAAAAAAAAATATATGGAAAACAACGTCTGCTGGGTCAGTCTACATAAAGATGTTTAAAATTTTCATGTAAATCTTTAAATAAAGAAGTTGACCTAATCCAGAAAGGGTAATTTGCTCCTTTTATTAGGTTGTTCACAAGATTTACAGTCGATTCCTTTTGATGGTGATTATATTGAGTTTGTTTCATTCGTTTTATTAGCTCCGCTAACCCTGTGCCATGAACTTTTATTAGATTGGCCGATTTGGGTCGCGTTCGTTTCATGTTTTTTAATATTTTCATTAGAGCAGACATTAGCCAGATTAATAACAAAATTCAAATCCTGATATTTACAAGTTAGCAAAATTTTCACAATGTATTATGAAATTATATTACAACTAGTTTTTCCCTGCGACTTGGCTGCTTTTTAGGCGTTAAAACAATTATTATTCAATCTTTTTTTACTCATATATTTTTGGGTAAGCGGTTGAATTTTTATATTTTTATTTTTAGATGATCCCTCGGGAACAGTATTTTTTATGAAAGGTAGTTAAATTCACGATGATTTAAGGCGTGAAACAGTAAAAAAGAATCAAACACAAAATCAAAAAAAATCAAAATCAAAATATTTATTTATCAATTAGGTTATCATCATCATTTATCACAAAAAACTCACTTTCGCATGTATAATATTAGTTAGGATATGAACAATTCCATTGTTTAATTTGCGCAGTATAATTGGGTTTAATTGTTGACTATAGGCAGGAAGTGTTTGGTTATTGAAGAAGTGAAATATTGTTCAAGGGAGAAACATTTAAATAAACTCAAGGCTCAAATCTGACATTAAATATGTTTTAAGACAAGGGCCAGAAGGCTAGCTATATTTAGCCTTCACTTGATGCTGTAGGTGTAGATTTAAGTGACCTTGTTAGGATAATTGCGAGGCTCCATCAAATAAGTAATTCTCCATAAAAGTCAATGTAACCGTTACTAATTACCACAGCCTACTATTACTTACAAGACGTTTGGTAACTTCGCAAAACTCAAAAATTCAAATCCCAGTACACAAAATAGTACAAAAGAAACGGTTTAGTATAAAATGTTACAGCTTTTTCATAAATAAAGCTAATATAACAAAGTTGAAGTTTACAGAAAAAAGCATCCGTCCAAAACGTGTCGCTAGTATCAATAGTATTATGTACTATTCTATACTAATATTATAAAGAGGAAAGATTTGACTGTTTGTTTGTTTGTTAGTATAAAATAGACTCCGAAACTACTGGACCGATTTGAAAAATTCTTTTACCATTAGAAGCCGACATTATCTGTGATGAACATAGGCTACTTTTTACCTCGGGAAAATGCTTCATTTCTACGGGAAATCTAAAATAAAAGTAAATACAGCTTGGCCCGGGAGATAGGGCCATCTATCCAAAATACGGTAGATGGCGTTTTATACTTTTCTACGCGGACGAAGTCGCGAGCACCAGCTAGTAATATATAAATGTGTAGGTATTGTATGTATGTATGTTCCTTCATAACTCTTAAACGAATTAACCGATTTTCATGAATCTTGTTTTTCTTTTTCAACGAGGACGAAGTCGCGGGCGCCACCTAGTAAGCGAAATAAAAGCTTGAGCCAAACCAATCGCACGACGTGTTAAAATACTTCCATCGAATAACTAAGTCGTAGCGAAATTCAGCCAACAACCATCGACGATGCGGAACGATATTTGGCGCATTCGACAAATTACTGTTGAGTCAATTTTAGTAAAGGAAAAATAAAGATTTCTAGTAATATTAACTGATAATATTATTAATATTAACTGTAATAAATTTACATAATATAGGTACATCACCTGATAAGGAGATTTTTTCAAATGTAACTAAAATTGTTCGCTTTTCTACCACAGAACGGAGGTTTTCATGTTTGTTACCTCATAACTTTCGACTGGGTGATCCGATTTTGATGATTCCTTTTTTATTTGAAATCTGGTGCTTCCCGTGTGGTCCCATTTCAATTTGGTCCAGTTCTGACAATGGCATCCATGAGAAAAGACCATGGACGGTTTGAAATCGGTATATTTTTTTGTTAAAAAGAGTTACTACTGGACCTTCAAATATTATATTGTACTTATCTTTTAAAAAAGTCTCTATAAACGGAAAATGCCAGAAGAAAACGTGTGTAAAATTTAAAACATATTTTGGTATATTAAGAAAAGCAGGTCGCCTGGTCGCACACACTGAAACGGAGATCGCTAATGTTAAATCCAACTAATTCGCATGTTCTACATTTATAGTTATAATTGCCAGTATTCAGGAAGTGTTGAAAATGTCAGCTAACTAGCCATTTACCAGCTGTTACCTGTCCAAAGTGACATAGACATGAGTGACGCATTTTTTGCGATATTTTCTGGGCGAATTTCTTTTGGAAGTGTTTTCGTTGAATGAATGAAATAGTTCATTCAGAGCACAAACAATGATTTATTAATTTTTTATTATTTTGGTTTATTTATTTACCATATATATTTGGATTTTCTTTTCAACCGACTTCCAAAAAAGAAGGAAGTTCTCAATTCGACTTTTTTATTTATTTATTTTTTTTTTTTTTATTTCCCCAGAACTTTCGACTGGGTGAAACGATATTGACGATTCTTTTTTCATCAATGCTTGAACGTAAAGTATTTTGGAGTTTTTGTATACTAGAGTGACCTATTCACTCTTAAAGTTGCATTAAAACTTGTATGAATTTTTCAAGGATCACATCTTTTTAAATTAATTTTTCTTATGCTAAGGTCGACAGACAGACTGACAGTCCACTTGATGGTAGGTGGCTACGCCCTAAGTGCTACAAGTGCGCTGCCGACCGTACAGTATTAAGGATAAGGGATAAGGGAGGAAAGGGGTAATGGGCTCTGGCATCCCTTACACATTCACCGAAACATTACAGCACATATGCTGTTATTTCACGGTGGTATTCTGTAAGGGGGTGGCCGCCAGACGAGCTGCCAAAATGACATACTTTTTTTTAGTTTGTATAGCATATAACTGACGATAAGATAAATCGGTATCATGCTTAACTTTTGTAAATTAAACATAAAACAGCGAAGTAATACTTAATCTTTAAACATTTGTATGGCAGTTGTATGGAGGAAAGTTAACTTGTGTCATCTTAAGTCAAAAATATCCACAAATATTGTAAGAAATTCGTTAAGAAAAATTCAGTTCAATGAAAATTGAGCCCGGCACCGGTTGAGCTTAACCCGAATATCGACGGAGTGTTTGGACATATCCGACAGTAAAACGAACATGTTTACAATTTATTCGCTTCGCTCACAATTAATGTCCAACTTTTTCACTTTCGCGCATAACACTTGCTTTGCTATATTTATATTTTCCTTTCCTTTTGCATTTTAAATGTACAAATGTTACGTTCTTTTCTTCTTTTTTTCAAAGGAAATGTTAATCTGAATTGACGATGGTTTTAGTTAGAGGGTTTCGATGTGTTTTTTTAATGTATTGATTTCCATGAATTTTCATTTCTGATTTAAAATCTACATTTACCTACGTAATACTGTAAAACGGTACCTATATATATGGACTTATTAACTTATGTTTAATTAAAGTTTATATATCTATACAGCTATACGCTGACCGGCTTCGGCCCGCGTTCAAAATTAAAACTATCATATCTTTGAAGTTGGACCAAATTACATATACTTAGTTTTATCAAATTATCAATATGGAATATGGAGATGTGATTGTACTTTTTCTATCGAATACTAAATCTGGGAAAACAAAAATCTGACGAAATACAAATGTAACGAAAGAAAAATCTGTCAAAATTCAAAATGTTAAATCAAAAATCCCTATTTACAACATTTATGAGCTAATGATGATTACTCACAACTAACGAATTTAAAACGTTTTAATTTAAATTATGAAAAATTAACTTGGAAAAATCAAATTTATTTTATTAAATTAATATTTTTAGTGTGTTGAAAAGATTTATTGAGCATTTTTGGGAACAAGAATTATTATAAGAATTCCCGCGAATACTTTATGTTATGAGATGAGACACATTTTCACTGGACGTATATTTATCAAACGACACGGATTTTCGTAGAACGATTTGTTCAATACGGTCACCTGATTTTTTTATGGAAAACAGGGGACAATATATTTATTGTAACACTATTTCAAGAAAGTATAATCATTTCTCATATAATATTCTCTAATTTTCAAAATTTTAACAGAAAAACAAATCTCTCTTTTGATGATTCCAAATTTTACTTATAAAAGTATAATGATAGCATAAATAAATAAATTTCCTATGCGGTTAAATCAACAATCTGTTTATTATGTTTAACTATTGTTCGAAGAAACTAGACTTCAGACGTAAGCTGAATTCTAGGTCGTTAAACTCTGGTTATTGATCTCAGACGGGGACGTCACTTTTGGACTTTTAAATAAAAAGCTTCCGTCATCTGTGCTCTCGGAAAATCAATTTTTCCATAAGTTACCGACTTTATTAGTTTAAGAAGTTAATTTTACATCAAAGTATTTAAATTTATCAAAACACTTGAGTAGGTAAATACCTATCTAAACGAAACACGTAAAATTTTTAATTATGATACCTAAATAATTATTTAATACGTTTGCATACAAACGCAGTCACAAAGCAACATTAGGTATATGAGTAATGTTTTGTCTATGCTTTTGCATATAATAGGTACCTACAATTAGTTTATTGTATATTTGTATTGTTATATATTTAACTAGCGAGCAACCCCCGGCTTCGTCGTATTTTTATTTGTATCTATTTTAGTTTTAAGATTACTTTAAACATATCACCTTAATATGATACAGAAAATTCAGTTCCTATTGTTCCTGCCAACTCTACGTCTAATGAAATAAATAGTTAGTACATATTACATAGTAAATAGTAATATTTGTGCATACTGCATTTAAAATATAAATATATCCAAAAGGAATTTAAGCTCTGAAATTTATAAGTGGAAACTTCTTTACGCCCGTTGGACATTTTTGAGATGAGATAAAATCATTGAACTCGCAACAGTGTCACGTTACCTAATATAACCGTTAATGTAGCTGATATTATATATATTTTTTTAAAAAAGAACAACAATAAGCAGACAACTGCATATGAAAATAAACTTACTAGATATTATGATAACAAGGATCAATATGGTATACACCTATGACTAATAAAATAGTTTCATATCAACATAAAACCTTTTTAATTGTCTGTCGTTATGAAGTTATGTTAAATAATTATGTTTCATTTAGCGCCTCTTTCACCATCTGTCAAGTAGGGTAACTGTCATTTAAAGTAACCGGTAACCGGGGATAATGGAGCTGATATACTTACCTTTGTTTGTATCGTAAAAGTCCCAAACATTGAAAAGAAAATAATAAAGAAAATTCGCCTATCGAATGATGCAGTAAACCGAGTGCATAATTCAATAAAACAGAAAAATATTTCTAAAAGTAACTAATCAACACTTTACTTGTAGTTGGTGAAAGAGACCCTTATTGTCATTGTTATTTCTTGCGATCAACAATTTTGTAAGTTTATTTCACTTCGGACGTGCATTGCAGTCCAACGACTGACACGTCTAATTTTTTTAAATTAATTTATTACTATAATGATTTATTTGTATGTAACATTATGTTCGTTCATATTTTCATATATTCCTTTTTTTCCACAGTACGTACTCCTGAGTCTTTATAAATATATATAATTTATGAATGTTTCTTTGCTTCCAGATGGCTGGTTCGCGTGTTAGAAGACGTAGAAGGCGGTGAGGTCCGAACTCGTCAGGGCTACGTGCCAGCCAAGGTGTTGCAGGTGGAGAAGGAAGCCGAAGAAGGAGAAATTGCCTTGGCCGCAAGGAGACAGTACGTTTCCGTTTTTAATACTTGTTAGAACTCGACAACTCGTCTACTCTATGAGTTATCAACTCTGCGACAAATGTGACCGGCCCATCCATTGCCACTTCAGCTTGCTAATTCTCTTGAATATGTCGACAATTTTGGTTCTTAAGTGAGTTTTAGAAACTCCAAAAAATTCCGAGCAGGGCCACATAGCTCGTTGAGCGACTTTGAACTTGTAGACCAGTCTTGCCATGAGAGGCCTCGTTTCGGCACTGGACTGATTTACTGGCAATTTTACTGATTGATTAGGTATTTGTGCTATGCCTTGATTTTCCCAAGGATCGCATCTTCTTTCTTCTTGCATAATCCTCATATAACTGCAGTACAAAAGGGAAACATATTTAAACATAAATAATAATTTTTTGTGTAATATGGTTCAATGGAGTGACAAATGAGTATGTTTTTTGAAGTCTAACTCGAAAGCTTATTATCTCACTGAGCCAATTTCAGTCAAGCCCACGACAAATCAGCTGTAGAAATAACGGTTTTATATTGAACATTAATATAACTTACAGAAACTTGGCCTCCGAATACATTCATACAAATAGCTGCTAGTCAGTAACGGTTTTAATGAGACACACCTCTCACAGGAAAACGTATTCATCGCGTCCATCTTGCGCATGAAAACGCAAAGTGCGCGTTTTTAGAACGTTTTCCGTTGTGAACAATTTGTTGTGACATGCGACAGAGTTGGGTTTATTTGCCAAACGACCCTCTTCTTGTTGATTGCTTAATAACGACGCCCTGGATTTAAGATTCACTAAAAGGCGAATGTTCAAGTATATCGTATCACATAACACAGGCAACTTCGAAATAAACCTTTTTTTATGACTCGCAATTAATAACATAAAAAAAGGAGGAAATGTAGCTATAAAACCCTTTATGTATATGTATATTTATGTATATTTCTACTTCTTATTTTATCAAATATTCGCACGTTGTAGTGTTTTCTTATAAATGTTTTACGCGTTTGTCTAAATTGTTTCTATTAAAAATGTAGTTAGCGTATGTAAACCTATTAATAAATAAATTAGAAGGAATATTGAAGTCGGCAAAGACAAGCACCATGCAGTGCTTTTTGGCTTCAGGAGCAAACTATAGCACATAGCTATAACTATAGTAATAAATAAATTAATACGGAACGGTGTTTTCACTGTGCGTTTAGAGACCATAAATCAATTTCGTACCCAATTAGTCGCACACTTGTCTCGTTAAGTTCGTTTTGAATGTTGCCAACGCCATATGGAAACATTATGGAAACTGCTATAATATGTCACTATAATGGTTTTCACCTGTAGTTCTCATTGGAGTATGATTTACTCATCTCCATTGTGAGGGTAATACATAGCGACCTAATTATAAGTGGATATTTTGTGTTCTTTTGTTCTATTTAATCTAAGTGATTTTTGATTTTGATTAAAACACAAAACATAAATTGAATTGAACATATAGACATAGAGAAAGGTCCTCGAGTGGAGGTCGCAGGTGCACTGTGGGTCCCGGTTGCTTCTCACTGGTCCTTTTGGAAAATTACGGGGCAGACGGTACATACTTTTAAGAAATAATAATGGTACATAGACGCAAAGTTAAATATTATATTTAAGTATATAACATTTTTTTTAAGTTAAATAAATATATTCACACATTCCACACAGCACCATCTACTTCCAAAGTAAGCAAATAATGCTTGTATTATAGATACCATCAGACAGCTGATATACTACATAAATTACTTTTTTTTGTAAATACATACAACATTATACTTAAATAGAAAACGTCCATGACTCAGGTACAAAGGTAAAATGCTAACACATAAACATTTGCCCCTAGCGGGATTCGAACCCGCGACCTTTTGGTTAACAGCTAGGGTTACTAGCCACTAGACCAAACGTGTAGTCAAAGTTGCCAGTCTATGTCTCTTTTATAATATGTAGTTCGGAGAGTGTGCTCAGAAGCTCCCTTTTCTTCCATCACACATTCAGACATACGGCTGGTTACCATCCTCATCTTGTCGAAATCCCTCTTTTTCGGACCAAGCACTTTGAAACATCCATTATAATGGGCACTGCCAAGGTTTAGAACTCCCTGCCGGCGTCTGTATGTCCGAGCTCATATACTTTTCAAAGTTCGAGTGAATAGTCTATCTTCTGGGTGAGTTCGCTCCACCACAGGCCTCATCCTTGCTACACAGCTGATTTTTGGCCAAGAGCAAACCCATCTCTAATAAAAAAAGACCTATGTCCAGCCGTAGACGTCCTACGTCTGAGATGATGATGATGATGAAGCATTGTTTCAATAGGATCAACAGCGAAATAAAGTCAATGATATATTATTTGTACTACAAGTTTTTTTTTGTTTTAAACAAATAGAACGATGATTCCATTCATTCACGAGAGTACGTAGGTAAGCTACACCTACGCTACGCATGCCAGTCTTGCTTGGCATTTGTTGCATACACAACAGTTTGGGGCCCACGAAAATACTGGCATGAGAACATAATATTCAAAACATAATATATTGTTTCGATGGGCACGTTTCATGAACAATGATTAACGGGTTTCGGATACGGATGCCGAATTTCCGTTGGCGTTTCATTTATTGTAAGGAGTAACAATCAATGTCGTATTTGTTCAATAAACCTGTAAGACTCAAGTGTTCTTCAAAAGACAAATTGAAATTGGAACTGTTCCACAGTTCAGTGTTTTGCTCCAATTTTGACTATTCAATTTAAATAAAATCTTTTAAAACCGTTACTGTCTTTCAGATATTTTAACATCCAACGCAAAAGAGGGGTTTTATAAATTTGACCTGTGTGTCTATGTATATATATGTCTGTGTGTGGCATCGTAGCTCCCAAAGGGATGAACTGATTTTGATCTTTTTTGTTTGACAGCTGACGTGATCGGAAATATTTTTAGTTATAACTAGCTCCCACCCGCGACTTTGTCCGCATTGAAAAAGAAAAAGTGACCTATCCTGTGTCCAGTACGTCTAAATGTTTATCTACCAAGTTTCATGAAAACCAGTCAATTCGAACAGTCCGGTTTTTAACTATGAGTTATATGAAAATATGTACAGGTGTTTGAAGATCACGGGTTCGGTCGAAGTGAAATTTCGTATTTTAAAGAATTATGTTCTTTTTGTGCAGGGCCGTGGTGAGAGAATTGATAGAGACGGAAGAAGAATTTGGTCGGGACATGCAACAAGTGGTGGCGCGCTACATGAAGCCTATGGACAAAGCAATTACACCCAAGACGGTGTTCGACAACCGCGAATTACTCTTCTCAAATTTCAAGCAAATCTGCGAGTTTCATAACACGTAAGCTTAGGCTGGCCTCACACAGCCCGAATGTCTCTCTTAATTCATAATCTGAATTCATATTACGCCCGGTATTCCATTGGCCTCATACAGCCGTCAGTATCATTCTTACAGTTCGTTCTGAGAAATTCATAATCTGAAAAAATCATTATGTGTATGGGACATACTTCATTAAATTGTATGGAATTCCGGGCGTTCTGAATTAATAATATGAATTCAGATTATGAAGAGGGGAGATGACATTTACGCACTATCCCTCGTCGACGAGGACAGTGCGGGACTCGCACGGTGAAATATCGGGAATACCCACTAAAACCCACCTGGATTCCACCATCAGACTGATGTGTGGGTCTCGGATCCCCACTCACCGCTACGTCCACTTCGGACTCATCTCGTGGCGGCTCAGGAATCCCATGAGTCGCCATCAGGGATGTGTTAATCAACACAGGATGCGCCCTACTAGTGACAAAAATTTTCCAATTGGTCCTCCTGCACTCTGCATCTACTAAAAATAATTTGTTTTCATTGCCATCTTAATACGTGTTTTTATTTCTTATTTGGCGTATTCTGTTATTGTAAAGTGTTCTAATCGGTTGGTTGATTCTCAGAGTGCATCGAGACGTGTGTACGACAGAGTTGTCAAACCATTGTCAAACTCCGACACGTCAAGATTGCGAAGGCGTCACATTTATGGCTTTAGGGTACATCCTGTCTTGATTAACACATCACTGTTCGCCACGCGTTTTGTTTAGGTGTTTCAGGGGATACTATGCATCTTATCCATTGCCACTCAAATCCGTCTTAAATGAGGAGATCCTTGAGGATCGCCTCATTGATTTGATCTCTCAGAGTATCCTCATAGCACCGTGTCACCTGAAAATTTTCCTGTGAATTTATTGCTAAGTTTATATGCAAATTATCGTGTTTATTGTCAGGGTGTTGCTGGAAGGTATAAAGTACTACTCGGGAGAGCCTCGAATGCTCGGACGAGCGCTTCTACGAATGGAGCGAGAATTCGACAAGCACGTTGCTTATTGTCGCGACGAACCCAGGGCGCAACATCTACTCAGCGCAGATCCTGTTGTCAACAAATACTTCCAGGTTTAATTTTAAATTGCTCTTATCTCGGACTTATTTCCTTTAGACCGGGCTTCTAGTTTTAGACATGAATTACCTAGTTAATCTTGAAAATAGAATGGGGATATCGTAGTAAGGATCTAATATATCTTTACATAGCGAGACCCGTATATTAGGTAGGACAATCTTGCCTCTTATAAGAAAGGTAATCCACAAGGTAGATAACAGCAAAAAAATGAAAATTTAAAACAAGCTCAAAAGCGCCATCTGACGTATTGATCAAACATTAAATGTGCGCCATCTAACGAATTGGATCACCAACTGTTACAGTGACTAAAATAAATGATCGAGATCTATACGCGAAAAGATAAATTCATTACTAATTTCGTTTTAGAAGCGAAAGATGGCGCAGTCTGCAAGATTATTATTTGTATTTACAACACAATTGTAACATTTTACGTACATATTTATCCTAAGCCAAAATTCATTAAAACCTACGCGCTCTAAATACCTTTTCCAAAACAATGCCAAGAAATACAAATTATTTTCGTTGTTATTTTGTTGATGTTTTTAACGTATAATATTTCTTACCTAAATACCGTTTATTAAGAAAATCAAGGTACAAACAAGCTTCGTGGATATAATATTGTACACTTTTGAGAAAGAGCACCTACTTACTTAAGTACTCAAAAGTGTACTTTTGAGATGTTCACAAAAAAATTAATGAAAAAATTTACACGAAGGTTTAATTTAATTAATAATTTATTATTAATTTTTCATAATTAAAAAAATATTTTGAAAAAAAATTATTTTGAAACAGGTTGTAGCGGGGAAAAGGAAAAGAATATAAAATGTTTTTGTATATGAATAACTAGCTGCTGCACGCGACTTCGTCCGCGTAAATTTATAAATTATAGCCTCAAGCCTTTCTCCAATGTATCCAATACAAAAAGAATTTTTCAATTCGAACCAATAGTTCCCAAACAAACAAACTCTTCAATTTTATAATATTACTTAGTACCTATGGATTTCGTGTCACGTTGTTTGACGCCAATAAACTTCTAAACTACTGAACCGATTTGTAAAACTTTGTAACTATTCATAATTTGGTCCAATTTAAAAGATTTTTATTTTGAAGCCTCCCCAGTGTGTAGCTAGTCTATACTAATAATATTATAAAGTGGAAAGATTTGATTGTTTGTTTGTTTGTATTGAATAGGCTCCGAAACTACTGGACCGATTTGAAAAATTCTTTCACCATTAGAAGCCGACATTATCTGTGATGAACATAGGATACTTTTTACCGTGGGAAAATGCTTCATTCCCCGTAGAAAAACGGGTGAAAGGACAACAGGTAGTAAGAATTATCCTTCCGTACTTAACTTCTTTTTCACATAACTACTAAACGGCTGAACCGATTGGGTTGAAATTTTATATGGGTATTTCGATGGTTTCCTGGATGATTTAAAAATACAATTGGACCCGGTAGGTGGCGCTGCTGTCGTATGTCAACTACTAAACGGCTTGATCGATTGGGTTGAAATTTTGTATGTGTATTTCCATGGTTTCACAGACACGAATTGTATTATATTTTATAAAGTTACGCGGACGAAGCCGTGTGCAATAGCTACTATTTTATAAAGTTACGCGCACAAAGTCGCGTGCAACAGCTAGTTATAGTATAACATTAAATATTCACAGCGTATCGTGTCTGTTATTGCAACGAAAACTTTGCTATTAAACTTTCAATCGAAAGAGTTTTCGTTTGCTAGTTTAATTCCATCCGAAATGATCCGATCGTATAAAAGATATTGACCCTACATTATGTGGTGTTATGTTAGGAACGTGAATATCTACCGACACGTCGGCTTGCCACCAGCTAGGCACTCGGCCAATAACTAGAATAGTTCACGCGCTCGCACCAACAGTATGATCGTTGTCAATTCCCACACGTCATAATATCGGGGCCGATCGCGGGAAATGGCAGATTAAATCCTCCTTACATTTAACTCTCACTTCTTGCAACGTTGTGATCTATACTAATATTATTTATTTATCTATTTGATAAAGTGTACAAACAGAGAGCAATTATGTACATGATTACTTAAAAATTACACGTATATAACAATTTAACTAAATTGCAGTCCTAAATAGTGCACTAAGCATGGTTAACTTAATTTAATTATAAGATTTGTTTGTATAGTATTAGGCTCCGAAACTACTGGACCGATTTGAAAAATTCTTTTACCATTAGAAGCCGACATTATCCGTGATGAACATAGGATACTTTTTACCGCGGGAAAATGCGTCATTCCTACGGGAAATCCAAAATAAAAGTAAATACTAGAGGCTTGGCCCGGGAGATAGCGCCATCTATCCAAAATACGGTAGATGGTGTTTTATACTTTTCTACGCGGACGAAGTCGCGAGCACCAGCTAGTTAAATAATATATTTGCACACATATCTATTTATGTATATCGTTCTTTAGTTTGGTCTAGTGGCTATAGTAACCCTATCTGTTAACCAAACGGTCACGGGTTCGAATCCCGCTAGGGGAAAATGTTTATGTGTTAGCATTTTACCTTTGTATACTTGAGTCATAGATTTTTTCTATTTATAATATGTATGTATTTACAAAAAAAAAGTTATTTATGTAGTATATCAACTGTCTGGTATCCATAATACAAGCATTATTTGCTTACTTTGGAATATATCTTTATTTACATATTATAAAACAAAGTCCTTTGACGCGTCTGTCTGTCTGTCTGTTCGCGATACTCGGTGCAGTAGGCACCGATTTTCGTGCTGTTTTCACCAATGGATAGAGTGGTTCTCGATGAAGGTTTTAGTATATAATTTACAAAGTTACGCGGGCGAAGTCGCGGGCAGCAGCTAGTAATATTGTAAATAAAAAATATATATTATTTAATTTATAATTAATTTATTTATAATAAAAATAAATTACCACGCGAGAACAGCACGATTTTATTTATATCCATATTTTAACACAAATTTTAATGTAACTTTGAGGGTGATTATATTCGTAACTAGCTGGTGCCTGCGACTTCGTCCGCGTTGATTACTATTGATGACTAGGCTGTTGCCCGCGACTTCGCCCGCGTTCAAAATGTTATAAATGGACTATCCAACACAAAAATATGTTTCCAATTCGAACCAGTAGTTCCTGAGATTAATCGATCTCTTGAGCAATTATTTCTAATTTTAGTGCAACATTCATTTCTAAACTTGGCATTAATTAATCTATTTTTGTATAACATGTATCTCTTTGTCTGGATGCTATCCAGGTTCATAATGATGATCTTGTATTTTTGGCTACAATTATTACTTACTTATTTATGTATGTAAACCTTAAAATAATTAATATGTAGGATCGTATTCAGTGATTCAGTTTTCACTGGTAACCTGGTATTTTATTGGTGAACTTAACCGAACTTAACTTCGATTTTTGTCAACAATTCTCTCCAATGTTACTTTATGTTCCAAATTTTACTTATAACTCTAAACCTAAATTAAGTAATTGTTAAAACGGCAATCACACCATGCAATTTGAACGTTGACTATTTAGGAATCTAAGTAGAGAGCTCGTGATCACACTACGCTAAATTGATTTCTAAATCGAAGATATAGAGTTGAAAATGGATAAACTCTCAATTGAATCCAATCTGTTCTAACTGCGATCACACCTTTCGATTTCCTAAATTGGATACGTTCAAATTGTATGGTGTGGTAGCCCTTTAAGGTTTTATAAAATTGGATCTTACGGATTTACTTAGGATAGGAATAAATTTTAAAAAATAGTACCTATATATAAGTGTATTTTCAAAAGAACCTTGACTTATTGAAAATAAAAAGTAACTTCTACAAATAAGTAGGTAAGTCATAAGAAAAATAAAAGCCAACTCGCTCTAGTCCCAGGTTCTACAAAATCGATATTTAAAAAAAAACCAAGAATATTTGTATACATATAAAATATCCAAAGATGCACAGTTACTATCAGTAATTAAATCCAAAACATTATCACAAGAAAATTATAGTAATACCTACTAAGGTGTGTGTACTACCTGTGCTCTATACTGTAGTCCTTAGTAGTCCTATACCTACTAAGGTTGTTTACTATAATGTAGTAAACAAGCTTGCTAACAATAATGAGTATATATATTGGTGTATTTATGATTTAGTGGGAGATTTATTTTAAAACTGCAACTCTACAACATTGTTGCTAGTTTGTTCAACCGAGAAACAATTTTACGAATACGTACTACAACATAAAATAAAAATGTTGTTTTGTTTAAGTCAAAATATAAAAAAAAATCAATAATTTATTTATTTATTTAATAGCTAACCATACAACATTTAATATTAAACAAATAAATAAAATAGATTCAATTTTTATATAGCCTATTACAAGGTTAGTCATCTTAAAGTTTATAAGTACAAAAAAAGTGCTAATACCTAAATTAAACCTAAATATAAGGACATAAAATATTATAATTTTATTAAATAAAAATAAAATAATATTCTATCAAAAATAACATCCATTATACTTTCAAGAAACCTAAATATAGACAACATTCATGTGTTTAGAATCCGACGTTTCCTCAAATAAAAGTAGGTACGCAATGTTTGTGAATCACTATTACGCCAACATTGTTAGAAACAAAACGAAAGCATTTAAAAGAGAATAAATCCTACGCGTCCCTAATCCTCGTCACATATGAGTCAAATCTAGAAATATGGAGTCTCATCGTTACTCTAGTAACAATATCTGTAGCACTACCATGAGTTTATGGCTACCGAAATCGCTAGCGAGAGATGAGCGAGAACGTAAAATATTTGTATGAAAAATTGTACAGCGCCTCTAACGGCCACTCAAAGAACTAAAACCGGTAACATGAGTTGCATAAGTGAAAAACCTATCGAATGTAGTCGCTAGCGACCATTAGCGACTAACGTTTAAAATGACATTTATGTACAAAGTCGGTACCATGAGTTACAAATTTGATTAATGCTCTCGAGAAATACCGTAACGTTAGTAGTTAAATCATTCACTAGCACATAGAAGGGTGAAAGGTTCGTTATCAACAGAAGTAAACTAACGTAAGATTTCGATAGCAACCCATGGTAGTGCTACTGTAAACTGTTTTAATTTGTTCGTTCGGGAAATTTTGTAACTTCATACTTAAATTTACAACGAGGTTGCGTGTTAATTTTATCATTGCAGAGTATTTTCATCTCAAAAATTGGAAGATCTTTGATTATTTATTTTTATGGAAAACTTACAAAAAGAAAAGAGCACCTATAGGTGTTAGAAATAAGTGTTGTATGTTGTTGAAAATATAATCATTAATTGCTGCAAAACCTGATCTTTATTTGTTTTATAAGGATTACAGAACTACCAACTTCCCTGCGGCTTGTACCTAAAGACTTTGTAAGAAATGGAACACTCTTTGTACAATATTTACCAACATTGCTTTGTTGGTGGAACTAAATGTTTTAAATATTTAAAATTGATAATCCTTTCAATTGACTGCGCTATAATAAAGCCATCCAATCCAATGTGCCAATCAAAAATCGATATTTATTTATGATCCCTTTAGTTCTATTAAGCTTCTAAGTTCACGGTTTACAGTGCATTTTCATTGGAACGTTAGGAGTACCGTATTCAAATTTCTTATCATTTTGGTTTTAATGTTTATCTATTTAATATCGAATAATATAATTTATTGGTTACTTTAAGACATTTACTGACAATTTTTTTAGCTGATTATTATTGTATATCTTATGAAAAAAATATCTCAAAACTGCAATGAATAGATACACGTTTAAACACCACGTCAGTTTCATGAAACCAATAAAATTAATGGTAAAAAAGGCAACAAGGATACCCCAAGGTTTGTTTGGCGACCTTGTGATCATTTCTCTAGCGATAACATCGAAACGTCACCAGTGAAATGATGTTATCCTCTAAAAAGTCTCGGACGGGCTAAGATTAGCCGTGGTCCGAACTGAGCTAATAGAGGACCAGTCGACTGGACGCCGCGGACGCGACCACCTCGCACGCTCCAGCGAACTTCGACCACTCGGTCCGAGTGAAGTGTGTGTTGTCTTGTGCTTGTTTTCTAGTGTTTTCTGAGCAACCCTCACC